>JAOWBW010000438.1:206037-686530 GCA_026119855.1 Campanula takesimana | reverse complement strand
AATCAGGGTAGAAAAGAGAATATCTATCATATAGATACCTGAAGTCGACGCAAGCCTTGCTGCTCTTCTTCTTCTTTTGCTCTTCAAGAAAGCCTTGCAATTACGTTTCCAATGACCAATTTCTTGACAATGGAAACAGATTGCATCCTTTTGTGAATCAGGTTTTGCCTCAGAAGCTTGGCAACCTTTGCCTTGCTTATCTTGGGTTTGACAACTTTTGCCTTACCCTTGCCTTTGGCACCAGCCTTCTTCCCATCATGAAACCAAGAGCACGGGAGAACCTTTCTCCACAATTTTCATCTCTGCAGTTTTGAGCATCCCATGCAACTCAGAGAGATTCTTATCCATTCCATGCATGTTATAATTCATTACAAACTGATTATAACTTTTAGGCAATGAATTAAGAATGAGATCCGTGGCTAGCTCCAATGGGATTGGATATCCAAGTTTCTCAAGGTGCTCTACATAACCTTTCATTTTAAGAAAGTGAGGACTCACTTGTTGCCCTTCATTCATTTTACTAGTAGTGAATGCAACAATGGTCTTGTACCTCTCTTGCCTAGCTTGCTCTTGAAACATAGTTCTCAACTCCACGCCTATCTCATAGGCTTCCAAATGTTCCAAACTTTGTTGAGTTTTGAACACATAGCAGCAAGCATGAGACAACTTACATCTCTAGAATCATTACGATGTTTCTTGTAATTGTCTCTTTCTACCCTAGGGGCAGTAGGCGGTGGTTCAGCGGGGAGAGGCCCATCGAGAATGTACACTTATCTTCTTGCCTAAGAAACAATTCTTATGCTACGGATCCAATCCATAAAGTTTGTACCATTCTCTTCGAGCTTATCCTTCTCAAGGATCGATCGCAACGACATTGATTGAGTGTTATTAGTCATTATCTACAAATATGCAAAAAATTTCCAAAATTAATAAGTACCGATTTTCATTAAAGAGATAAATAATGTATTTTTCAAACAAAATACTCCCATTAAATTATATAACCTTCATATACATCCATGTATAATATAATTTAAATGGGTTAAGATCCAACTTTAATTTAATTTCAAGTCCGCTAAGGCGGATTACACAAAATCAAATCAATTAGGTAGACAACTCTTGTCAATCATATCTCATATGACTCTTAGTTCCTTTTATGAGATTCTTTAAGAAATCAAATTTCAAAAAGCATGTTAAACCTCATCTTTGCCTAGGCCCAAAACTGTTTTGACGCCCAATTAAGTCTAACCATTTTAAACGCACAGTTAATGTGTCCCGCTAGGGCGTGCCCACACTATCTATCTTGCTCATACATAAACAATTTAATGCATCTCGCTAGGGCGAATCTACATTAAAATCACTCATGTACTAACAAGTTTTTAATCATGGCATGGCAATAAAAGACTTAAAACTTTCTTTGAAGGTTCATCACATATAGCATATAACACATTTATGAGCACATAATATAAACATGTTACACATCAAGTTTAGCCACTAAATTAATCTCCATTAATTTAAGCATGATATTTATGTGTCATTAGTTTCTCTATAATTATGAGGATGAGACTATTTCAACTTTGGTTATTATCTCCAAATCAAGACAACAAGAAGTGCGGTCGAACTAAGCCATTAGGCAACCACAATCCCGCACTAATTCAAGAAACCAAGAATGTAGTCCATGTGGCCGAAACTAAGCAATAGATGGTCTCGATGAACGTAGGCCAATTGCATTCACAATTCCACATGGATCTCCAATCATTGAATCAAGAACTTTGTTTCTCAATTTTAGCAATTATGAACTCTTCATAATTCTAACTTCGTTTTATCTTTGAGACTTTGATTGCGATCAAGTTGGGAAACACAATCTCGATGAACGCAGATTAGCCATCCAAACCTTGAACCAATCTTAGAATCACAAGACTAAAACAAATAGGAAAATCAAACCCCAAAATCCACACACAAACACTACCCAAAACCCATTCCAGATCAGCAAGTCTGGACTGGTTCTGTTACTGGTTTTGTTGAATTTATCGAAAATTCCATATTCAGATTTTAACCAAAATCAGAACAAATCTTGACCACCGAGCGCCCGCCTGCAAAGGACCAGGCGCCCGCTTGAATGGCCAGAATAGTATAGAATTTTAAAGTTCGAAAAATTTTGTCTCAAAATTATTTTTCTCCGATTATTAAAACTTTGATCCAATCAATAATCGAAATAATTCAGAATCCACCATAATTTTTATTGCGATTGAATCGTGCGATTAAAGTTGGAAAAACAATAAACCACATAAAATCACAAAACACATAAACATCATATAATCCAATATTCATATCATGCTTGGCACATAAACAATTTATATACACTTAACATGATCCAAGTATTGAATTAATCAACATGAACGGGGCTCTGATACCACTGTTGGGTTTCCAAGTAACATGCGCAGCGGAATATAGCAATTAAAATTTTAAGAAACCCAAAGCCATGGATCCGTTCATATGATTAAATCAAATACAACAAGATGAATAGAGGAATAACTAACCCTTGATGGCTATGAATTTTCTCTTGATCTTTGGTGGAGAAACTTGAAAACTTGATCACGATCACAAAGCTTGAACACGAACTTTGAAGATGATGATTTTCACCCTCTAGCGGTATCCACACTTCGAACGAATATCAAAGGAGCTTCTTTGATCTTGGTTGCTAGACCAATAATTGTAAAACACGCTTTCACAATTTAATAAAAAACTATATGGAATTTATTTTGTGAATTATTTTGTTCCTCAATCAATGATATCTTAGAACAAAATAAAATCTCTCTCAAACTCTTTGAGACTCACAAAAAGCACTTGTTGATATGGTCTGGCCGAATTGGTGTTTTTATACACAATTAAGACCTATTCCAAATAGGTAACTTGTGCCAAAAACCATTCCTAATCGAATTAGGAAATTTTCAATCGGCATATCGGGCGCCCGCCTGGTCCTACCCAGGCGCCCGCTTGTTTGGACAGAAAGTCCAATTCTTTTCCGGCTTGTTCAGGCGCCCGCCTGGTGCAACCCAAGCGCCCGCTTGGTTGACCAGGAGGCCCAGAACTTTCAGGAAATTCCTTGGAAGTCCTCCGACCCTAAATTCCAATACAGTCCTTTTATTTAAGATTCGTTCTATTGTGTGTGACCCTCTAGGATTATACTAAGTTGACAATGGGCTCAAACATGATCCCATAAGATATGATTAGGTTCTAGCAAACCGTCATACCTACCCAAATAGTATAACTAGATACAAGTTCGCATTCCTTTAGAATATGTCACAATCCCTTTGTCCACGATGTCATTGAACACAAGTCATGGTCAAACAGTCAACTTGTTTTTGTTCAATACTTTCTCGATTCCGAATATGTTGATAATTCAAATGCTATTGATCCAATCAATCCATTTGAGTCCGGCCGAACATTTCATCAACATCATTCCTTCGAGGGGCCCAAGCTTGACATCTCTCCGTGGAGGGACAAATCCATTTAGCTCATTATTCTTCCCAACGGGAATCCGATCATGCCAATCATACCCTTTATAACTACCGTGTTAAGGTAGCGTTTGAATATGTCAAACACAATGTTCATCAAGTGGAAGACTATAATAACTTCATGTCTAAGGATTCAAATGACATAACTAATATGAGATATATGTTCGACATAGACCATGACATAAATCTCATACAGGGGGTCATGTCCAGTACCTTGTTCCAAACAAGTACCCATAAATCTAACATGATCATCCCATGATCATTTAGCCTTTATACTAGTGCTTAACAAGTACTAGGGACGGGGATTATTATAAGTAAACATGAACAACAATAATAATCAAAACATCTCTTTATTGATATGAAATAAATGATAACAATTACAACGTTTATTAAACGTGCCTAGGGCACCACTACCAACAGTTTCTGTGCTTACTAGTTTTGTCTCCGGTGGGAGATTGTTAGGATTGGAGTCCTAAACTACGAGGAAGAAAAGGAGTCTAAGTCGGAGGAGTTGGTGGAGATCAAGAAGGGTTCTAAGCGGAGGAGAATTCCTAGGAGGAGAGGCGAGCGGGCGTCTGGTCTACACCAGGCGGGCGCCTGGTCTTAATCAGACAGAGTGGTCCTGGCGAAGGAGGTAAGCGGGCGCTCGTATGGACCCAGGCGGGCGCTCGGTCTGCCGGCTGGACTGATTTGTTTCCTGTTTTGACACGATCTCTTCCTAATTCGACCTAGGGCTTCTTTGTACTGCTATATAAGCATAGATACGACCTAGAACACATTGTAGCAACATATTAGTAGGTGTCTAATAATATATTGACTTGGAAATTGCCCCGGATGGAGTTCATGTGTTGAACGAACCGGGTAAACAATTCTTGTGTTCTTGTGTGTGTGATTCTCTCATATTGTGCTTGTGGGTTTTATTGTTCTTGATCTAGATTGCAACGGGGTGCCACTAAATTCCCAACACCTTACGCCTCAAAAAGTACCTCACAAGCTCCTCATCCATAGGGTGAAACTGAAACCCAGGTGCCAATGAGGTAACCGGTGCCGCTGATCAATTACCGACTGGACTGCCGACGCCGGCAAAGGGGACTCAGACATAAATTCATTACCCATAACCGATCTAGAAAAAAACAACGACGCCTAGATAACAACAGAGGGGACCAATTCATTCCAGTAACAAACCCTCAGTTTGCTTTGATCGAACCACCGCCGACATTCTCTAACGCCGCCGCCATACCAGCACAATGAAGCTTTCTCTTCCTATCCTAGATCTGCTCCATTGCCATGGCCATGGGTAAGAATCCTAGATCTGCTCCCTTGCCATGGGTAAAAATCTCTTATGGTAAACCAAATGCTTTTTTTTGTGTCTTTTAGTGCGTGTGTTTCGTGTGTGTGTCTGTGAAGTGTGGAGAGAATATGGTTAAAAACAATGGAGTGGAAGAGCTTTGTAAGCAAAGCAAAAGCTTTGGATTTCTCATAAATAAATGTGCACCGTTTCTTTGTCCAATCAATATATTTTCCGTGTGTGGGTTGAATAAGCTAGCAGAAGCGAGTTGAGATCTCCTGTACCACTTTTGTGTTCCACTCCATATACCACTTTCAATCTAACCGTTCACATGTTTGCATAATATTACGAAAATACTAATCTTAGTAACTGTGAGTCATTATATCTCTTGCGGCACATGAAGTGGTACATAAAATGGCACAGAGGATTTGGACTCAACAGCAGAAGTAGCGTTTTTAACAGCTAGTAAAGGACGAATTCTAGAATGCACTTTGCCCATACAAATTACCAAATTGGCCCACCTTTTATGAAGCAAAATTCTGAATTTACCCCTGAAAATGGGCGGGATTCTTGCAAGACTTGGTTGCTTTTATTATAATAGAGAAGAGATAGAGATAGAGATAACATTTAAATTGGGCCTATCTACATTGGCCTCCACATTAGAATCCAATTAAATTAGACCTACTAATATTGGGCTCAACATTAGAATCTAGTAAACTAGGCATACCCACATTGGGATCGGCATTGGAATCCATGTCTTCAAAATTTTGGTCAATCTGAGCCTCTTTGTTTATTGGGGATGGCGGAAATTCGAACCCGTTCCGAACCCCTAATGACCCTCCTCTAATGGGAAGGGTTTGGGGAGTGTTTTTTAAAACCCGACGGGGTTGGGATGCATTTGGGATTACCATAAACCCGCACCGTTTCACCTGAACCCGCATAAATTATAATTATATATAGAATATTGTATTTATTTACATGTTAATAATATATATGTTGGGTTAATGCCTTTGAATTTGGGACGCCAAGTTAAAGGGTTAAGCAACAGGGAAATTTCGTAATTCCAAGACGGAGCAAGATTACAATAAGGATTAGTTAGTCTTTTTGGGACAAGGACTTTTGTACTCCTTATTGGTTCAGAGTTAGGGATTATTAGTTAGTCCATTTGTGTTAAGGACTTTTGTAAGGCATAATTCCACAAGAACCCTATTCCCAGATCAAAAAGTTATAAAAACCCAACCCATATGCTTAAGCCCACCTACACCCTAAGCCCAGATCAAAATTCCATCAAAACCCAACCTCTCATTGACTCAGTCAAAGCTAATTTCTAAATGCCAATTTTACCCTTTCCTCAAATAAAACCCCCCTTCTTCCTCTCCCTCTCCTCATTTTTTGAACTCTTCACTCTCTCTCTCTCTATCTCTACACACACAGCCCCCCCCCCCCCACTCTCTCTTTCCCCATCCATCTCCGGCGATCCCCCATCAATTTCTCCGGCGATCCTCCAGCGACGGTTCTTCCCCTCACTCACCACTCCGAGCTCCGCTCTCTCCAGCGGTCCTTCTGGACTCTTATAGCAGCACTATCGTGAAAACTCTCCGGTTCACCGGAACTACCACCGTCGTCGCCGTGACATTCATCCTCCACCGCAGCATCCGGTGAATCCACACTGGAAATGTAAGGCGCCATTACAGAATCTTCAAGTTTAGTGTCGATTTCAGGGAGATGGAACTTGATTCGTCAGATCTTGACGATCTCGTGCTGGCTGTCTAGATCTACGACGCCTGAGCCTTCATCTCCACCGGATCTGTCGAGATCCAGAACTCGATTCCTTGGGCCCTTCTTCCAGCGACTGTTCAGGTTCTCCAACGAACCTATAATCTTCTCCGACGACCTGTTCTAAGTCCAGATCTGAAGTCCGAAGAACCTATGCTCTTCTCCGGCCTCTCATTCCAGATCTGAATCGACTCCGGCAAACTTGCAGACTTCTTGAACATAGGCATGGATTGTTTGTTATTTATTTGATTGAAAATTTAATTTTAAATTTACGAAAATGTGTTCTTGAATTTGAATGTACAATTTGGATTTATAGTTATAGTATAAATGCTTGTTTGATTGATTTTATCTTAATTCAAATGTTACTCAGCGCGCAGCCGGAATATGTTAAAGTAGATGCTGCTTGACCCTAATCACTAAAATGTGATGCATAAAAGGAGAAACTATATTATAATGGCCCAAATCATTTTAATTTGAATGCACTGCTATTAGGTTGATTTGTTTATTCATTAATGTTCTATAGTATAAGAGCTTTTGTACAAATACTTATTATTTATTTTTTTAATTAAAAGTTGGAAAAAGTGAAAAAATTAACTCTTATAATCTAATTATAAGAGTAGGGCAGGACTTATACATCAGTTATAAGAGTTTGATCGGATTTGACCAATATATATATATATATATATATATATATATATATATCATATATATATATATATATATATATATATATATTTTAAATTATAAGAGTATAGCAGGTCTTATATGTGAGTTATAAGAGTTTGACCGGATTTGACCAAAAAATATTGTTCATTTTTTTAAATTAAAAGTGAAAAAATTGACTCTTATACTCTAATTATAAGAGTAGAACTGATCTTATACGTAAGTTATAAGAGTTTGACCGGATTTTGACAAAAAAATATTATTTATTTTTTTAATTATATAATCTAATTATAAGATTAGAACTTCTCTTATACGTCAGTTATGAGAGTTTGACCGGATTTGAGCAAAAAATATTATTTATTTTTTTATTAAAAGTTGAAAAAAGTGAAAAAAATTGACTCTTATACTCTAATTATAAGAGTAGAGCATGTCTTATACGTCAGTTATGAGAGTTTGACAGGATTTGACCAAAAAATGTTATTCATTTTTTTAATAAAAGTTGGAAAATGTGAAAAAATGAGTCTTATACTCTAATTATAAGAGTAGAGCATGTCTTATACGTCAGTTATGAGAGTTTGACAGGATTTGACCAAAAAATGTTATTCATTTTTTTAATAAAAGTTGGAAAATGTGAAAAAAAAATGAGTCTTATACTCTAATTATAAGAGTAGAGCATGTCTTATACGTCAGTTATGAGAGTTTGACCGGATTTGACCAAAAAATGTTATTCATTTTTTTTATTAAAAGTTGGAAAATGTGAAAAAATGAGTCTTATACTCTAATTATAAGAGTAGAGCATGTCTTATACGTCAGTTATGAGAGTTTGACCGGATTTGACCAAAAAATGTTATTCATTTTTTTTATTAAAAGTTGGAAAATGTGAAAAAAAATGAGTCTTATACTCTAATTATAAGAGTAGAGCATGTCTTATACGTCAGTTATGAGAGTTTGACCGGATTTGACCAAAAAATGTTATTCATTTTTTTAATAAAAGTTGGAAAATGTGAAAAAATGAGTCTTATACTCTAATTATAAGAGTAGAGCATGTCTTATAGTCAGTTATGAGAGTTTGACCGGATTTGACCAAAAATGTTATTCATTTTTTTTATTAAAAGTTGGAAAATGTGAAAAAAATGAGTCTTATACTCTAATTATAAGAGTAGAGCATGTCTTATACGTCAGTTATGAGAGTTTGACCGGATTTGACCAAAAAATGTTATTCATTTTTTTATTAAAAGTTGGAAAATGTGAAAAAATGAGTCGTATACTCTAATTATAAGAGTAGAGCATGTCTTATACGTCAGTTATGAGAGTTTGACGGATTTGACCAAAAAATGTTATTCATTTTTTTTATTAAAAGTTGAAAAATGTGAAAAAAAAAATGATTATTATATTAAATAATTTAATTCGTAACAAATATGTCTTTGGTTCAATGGTTTGGTAATATTTTTCAAGCATAGGTCACATGTTCGATTCCACACTCATGCGGTGCTTTAGAATTTTCTTTTAAATTTTGGAATGGGCTGTGGGCTGGAGTGGATAGGGGCTGGACTGGATAGGGGTAGTTATGTCTTTGAGTGTTAATGGGTGTACCTGGGATTTTGATCTAGGCATGGGTTTTTATGGGATTTTGATCTCACTCAGGGGTTCTAGGGTCCAAATCTCCTTTTGTAATCCTTATCAGGAATGAATTATTAATCATTTAGGAATTAATAAAAGTTATTCCTTATGTCTTTAGGGTTAGGATCCTATTAGTATAAATAGAGGAGTCATCCTAACACAAATTCATACCTCAGAAAATAGAGTGCTCAGAGAGAGATCAATAATTTTAGATCTAGGGGGATTATCACAGTCAGGAATTTTGTGACCAAAATTCGTGCTAGCATAGATTAGTGTGATCTTGTAAACGTTTCTCCAGATTGATAATAATATTCTCTCCCCTCCCCTTGGATGTAGCCAAATTGGTGAACCACGTAAATCTGTGTTCTCGTGATTGCTTTACTTTCTCATCAAGTCTTGTTTATTGCTCTAACAATATATGTATAATTATAATTTATGTTTAATAATATATTGTGTTTTTTTCTTTTTATATAGTAGTACTATTTAAGGTATTTTGTTTTATTAATAATTAAATAAAAAAAAAATAGTAGCATTTCACACAAAAAATAGTAACGTTTATACAAGTTTTAGTTAAACGAGAAGGAGCGAGGCGAGTCAGAGTTTTGTGTTTATCAGGGAAGGGCGGGTCCGGGTTTGAGAGAAGTAACAAACCCGTACCATAGCCGTCCCTACTCTTTGTATCTACCCTTGAGATTCGAGATTCGGTCATATACCACATTATTAATTGAGATTTGGTCACTAAGAAAATCATGTAAATTCAACTAAAATAAAGTTAAAATCTAAGTGATATAATGAAACTCATTAACCCTCTCCATAATATAAATAATCTATTAAATTAATAGTTACTTATCAATTCTATTGCTAAAATATTTGGAGAACCTCTGGTTGTTGATCAAGCTATGGCATCACTCGCGAGACCTAATGTTGCGAAGGTTTTGGTTCAAGTCGACCTTCTAAAAAAGCTAGAGTACTTCTTGAATGTGGTGATGATGGAGGTTTTTACCAATATCTTGAGTTTGGTAATCTTTCTATGTATTGCAAGCATTGCTTTAAAGTGGGTCACACAATTGCTAATTATCGATTTGCTAACAAAGGCAAAGAAGATAATGCCAAGCAAGATGCATGTAATCGCAACGAAACTATTGCAACAGCCTTTACCGAGGCTACAGCAGCACCAAAGATGGTTTGGTAGCAAAAGTAGCAAAGAGATGACAATGATGAATTAATGCAGGCTTCAAAGCTTATCAATGTGGAAGAACGTATTTATGACTTGGATAAGAGTTTAGAAATCCATCAAGAGGTCCCTATGCAAAAAACTACGACTGTTGAGGTTAATGAGAATACGAACAAAGACACAGATATTGTTGACATAAATATAGGTAACGAAACTTTGGTAGCTCCTACTACAATTGGAGCGCAGTGGAGGGTTTTGGCCATTCAAAATTATTCTAATGTCTCACCATATGTCCCTATGAGTGCTCTTGTTTTGGATAGAGAACCAAAAATAAATTTGATTCGAGAAAAGGTTTGGCAAACTCAAGTTTCATCCTCACCTAACTTACATCCCCTACGGTCGTACGCCAAATCCCAATTTTACTTTAATTCTGAATTTAACCCAAAAAAACTAAAAGCAGCTCTTACCATTCGGGAAAAATGTGATTCTGAACCGGATAGCGGTCTCTTATCTATCTCCTTCGCCATTTGAAGAAGCTCGCCTTTATGAAGGTATAGTTGGAGAAATTCATGTTGATCTTTGAGCTCCAATGGCTGACAGCGAAAATTTGGAAGATTATTACGATGAAAAATCCGACTTTCAAACAGTTAAAAGAAAACAAGGAAAACCCTGATTCGAAAGCTAGAGCAAAGAATATTAAGCCTAAGCGGCCTTGGAATAATAAAAGGCAATTTGATTGACCTTCATATTTTATTTTTTTCTTGTTTTTCCTTTATTTTTCTTTTCCTTTTGTGATGGTTTTGGCCTAGTCCACCATCATTTCGTTGTACTTTTTATTTCATTATAATAAAATTTTAGGGGCATTGCTCTTTTCGCTTGAAAAAATTTTAAAAAATAGTAGTTACTTTTCAACTCTCTCAACATATTATTTATCTTACTCAATAATACAAAAAAGAAAAAAAAATCTTTTATATCAATTTTTGAATAAATAACTATAATACTGAATTCATTCTTTATAAAATATCAAATACATTTAGGGCTCGTTTGGTAGCCTGCTCAGATAAACGTTGTTAATTATCTGGGTATTATTTATCGCCCGATTATTAGTAATTGAATTAATAGTCGGGCTCACGAATACAAAATGTTGTTGGTAAATTCAGTATAAAGAACAAGATTAATACTAAAATTACAAAATTATCCGTATGGAAACATTCGTTGTTTTCTCCACATGTATACAATAACGAACAAAATTCGTCCAACATAACTCATTTACACTTGTTGAAGAAAAAACTCATTTACATTTTCGGTAATACGAAAAAGAAATCTTCTAAACTGATAGTAAAAATTAAGCAAGTTTTTTTTTTCTCAATAAAACTGTAAACTTTAAAAACCAAGTATATCCTGGTGAATAGTGGGTGATGAAGGCGGCCATAGAAGAGGGTTTCGGCCTCTTGCATAGTATCGTCAATTGCGGAGATCAAAACACGAACATATGGTGTATGAATCGATAATTCACATATGGTGATAACATTCATGAAATTCATATACTCCCTCAGTCTTTTTAGTCTGTTCACTTTTGCCATTTTGGGTGCCCCATTTGATTGTTCACACTCCCAAAGAGGTAGTTTTATATTATTCTTTATTCAATGGGACCCACTTATCATACTCACAACAACTATCACACTCACAATTCCAACTCCAGTCACATATCACATCATGCTTCTCATACTCACAACACCCACTCAACTACTAATATAAAACATTTTTCCTTAAAACCCGTGCATTGGTCAAATTGGTCAAAGTGTGAACAAACTAAAAAGACGGAGAGAGTATGAGTTTGAAAGTTACATATAGGTTTAGATCTGAGATTTCAAACTCAAGATTTGTAGCATGTAGGGGAAATAAAATCAAGAGATAATGGCTAGAAAAGAAAGATAAATCAAGAGTTAATCATGAATGAATGTATGAATACTTGATTAGTGGATCTTTCTTCTTTAGATGAAAGGCTTCGAGTGTCAAAAAAAATAAAAATTGTCAAAATTTGGAAGCCATCCTTTTATAAAGTGAGAGAAAGAGAAAGAGATTGGGTGGGTAAAGGAGAGGTAGGGGTAGAGCCATAAAGGGCAAGGGTTGAGTCTCATGTTGGCGGAGAAGAAAATGAGAAATCATGGATTGAAGAGGGGAGTTATGTCAACTCACAAGAGTTGTTGTGGGCTGATAAATAATACCAACCTCCTACTAGGTGTTAATTACCAGGGGATTATGCCATTTAGCCGGGTAATAGCGATTAATAATCGGTATCGCTAATTCTACCAAATACGTCTATTGCAGTATTAATAATCGTATCCGGAGCTACTCGGCCTACCAAACGGCCCCTTAGAGTAATACTAAATATAATAATTATTATCACACAAATTTCACCTTTAGTCAAGGTAAGTTTGTTATTTCATTAGTTTCGTTAGTCTTGTTTAGTTAGGCAATTCAATAGTGAGTTTATTGCAAAACTGACATGCGTACTTTCATTTTTTTTTATCAATTTGACTTGCGTACTTTGGTAACATCAAATGTGGATTGCGTACTTGATGTTTTGAAAATTTTGATACCACTTTTTTAACACCCGTTAAAAACATAACGAGACACTCCATATCCATATAAGGGTAAAAGTGTAAGAAATAAAACTTAAAAACCTATAATAATAAATGTGTGTTTGACCCAAAGAATCATTATTTTTTATTATTATCTGCCCCCACCATCTAACCATTATCAGCAGCGACACCGTCTAGCCACTGCCACTACCATTTTCAACCCACCCAAATTCAGAATATCAAGCAAAAAATTTCAAAATTGAAGGAGAGCGAGAGGCAGATTTGATTGTAAGTGTGACCCAAACAATTATTCACCCCCATGTTCACTCCAATGAGTCCACCACCACCACCACTCCCTGCCACTTCCGAACCCACCAAACAAAGATCCACCGTATCAAAAATGAGTTTTTAGTCATTTTGACATGCGTACTATTTGGGCGTAGTTCATGTGACATGCGTACTTCATAAACAACAAATGTGACCTGCGTACTTTAGTTTCATTTTTAATTTGACCTATTTTTCTAACACCGGTTAAAATTTAACGAAACAGTCAATGAAATTTAACGTACTGGTTAGTTTGAAGTAGATTTTCCTTTTAAGGGCTTCGTTGAAAATGCCATAATTAAAAGCGTCGTGGACAAAAAATTTAAAACATTAATACTTAAAGATTAAAATAAATATATATTTTTATAATTTTAATTATTTTTGAATGTGTCTTAAAACAACAAATAATTGGATTAAAAAATATTTAATAAATGACCAATGTATCTAAAATAATCAAAATTGTTAATAAATGACCAATGTATCTAAAATAATCAAAATTGTTAATAATGAACAATGTATCTAAAATAATCAAAATTGTTAATAAATGAACAATTTAACCTTGTATATCATTTTTTTTTTCAAAAAATTCAAAAACTCAGTTTCAAAAAAAAAATTGAATTAGGCAAGCTATGGCGGTGACAGTAGCACCCATAGCATACCAAGCCAACACATCCGCCGCCATACCGACTTGCTAAACAAAGGCGACAACGCATGGCGGATGATCTCCGGCACCTTACCCGATGGCGTCTATGGTGTGGTTTTAGTGCGTTTTCGCGGCGATTACGCTGATTTTGATTGCTGGATTTTTACTGGGGATAAATATTAAGGCGTGGATGATGTTTGTGCCACTGTGGATGATAGATATTTAAAGTTTAAATAAAATATTTTACCCATTAAGGGTTAATAATTTATTATTATCATTTCATATTATTAAAAATATTTTTTCTCATAAAAAATATTTATTTTAAGATTTAAATATTGTTTCAATTTTTTTTTTATTCACAACCCTTTTATTTATGAAATTTTCAATAAACCCCTTAAAATGAAAATCTACTTCAAACTAACTAGTACGTTAACTATCATTGATTGTGTCGTTAAATTTTAACTGGCATTAGAAAAATAGGACAAATTGAAAACGGAACTAAAGTACGCAGGTCACATTTGCTGTTTATGAAGTACGCATGTCACATTGACTACGCCCAAATAGTACGCATGTCAAAATGGCTAAAAACTCGATCATAAATTAAAAACTTTTGAATTTTAAGCAAAAGTCCACCAAATTCAAAAATTAACAATCAGGGAGAGGGAGGTAAATCTTAACGATACATTCACTGTCTCCCTATCATTCCGGCGAAAATCCAGTTTCCGGCGAACTCTGAGATATACAACTTCTTCATTTTATGCAAACCCGGCAGCAACGCTAGTCATCTCTGCCGCTAAAAGACCCACACGCACACACAATCATTGGAAAAGAGAGAGAATAGATGGGAGGGAGAGAGGCGGATCCAGCGATGAAGAAAAAGAGGCAAAAGCGGCGCTGAAGAATAAACAGACTTAAAGACTTATAACAGGCGCTGAATCCGAAAAAATAATCAGATTCAAACTCAAAATTAGCTCTCAGGAATTGAAATCTGATGAAGAACAACTTCAAGGAGTGACTTGAGGGGGTGCATGGCGGACTGAGGTGAGAGAGTTGGTGACAGCGACGGCGCTGTGGGTGACGACGGTAAGATGGGGCACGGACTTGGTTGTGAAAAGAGGCGAGAAGGAGGAGATAGGATTTCAAATCTAGGTTTTGGGAGGTGCCGATTTGCTGCGAAGAATGAAAGAGACGGGGACTCGGTACTGTGGGAGGAGGGCTTACGGTTTCAACGTAATATTAGGGCTTGATTTAAGGGTTATTTATTGTTTAGGACTTTAAGTTTTATTCCTTACACTTTCACCCCTTGTTTGGAGTGTTCCGTTATGTATTTAACGGGTGTTTTAAAAAGTGGTATCAAAAATTTTAAAACATCAAGTACGCAACCCACATTTGATGTTTCCAAAGTACACAAGTCAAATTGATAAAAGCCTAAAAGCACGCATGTCAATTTTGCAATAAACTCATTCAATAGTTTTCTTCTTTGAGGCGATAATGCATGGCCGGATGCATTTTTTATGTTCTTGTTCTATATTTAATTTATGTATTACATTGGAGGCTATGATGACAGAGGCACTTCGTTTACTTTGTTTGTTTTGTTAGATGTATTAGTCATTAAATTTGTTAGTTTTGTCAAAAAAAAATTGTTAATTTATTCAATACTCTATATGGACTGCTTCGTTAATTTTGTTAAATTCGTTTTGTTACAAACCCTTCAGCACACCATGCTTATGCTCACTTTTATAACAATTTACGTTAAACGACCTCAAATCATTATAATATTAATGTTTTCTTTTTTTTTTTTTTTTTGCATTTTTAAGTGCGTGATCTGAAACATAATTGAAAAAGCAAGTCGATGGCTTAAGTCAGAAAGGAAGTGATATCAAATGTGTTGGCAGTCCAACGATAACACTTCAGACAACACTTACACACACGAACAGAAAACAGTTTCTGAAAAGAGTTTGCAACGGAAATTTGAGACATAGAGCTAATATTTTCACAAGTTATATAAATATATAACTTGTGGTAGCCTCATGGCCAAAAAAGACTTTCACTAGAAGTATTTCTCTTAAGTACAAAGTGTAAACAACTCCTATCCTCTAAAGAAAATAAGAGTACAAAATGTGCTAGATACAAGAACCTTCAATAAAGAAATAACACTCACATCACAATCAAAAGGCTAGACCAATTTAGCCTTCAACAAATAGTTTATTCAAGAACTAGATTGTGATGTTGGAATGAGTGTTATAACATCACTAGCAACAATGGTCTAAGAATATGTGAGCTCTCTCTCTCAAGATGTGTGTTGTATGTTGTCCACTTTTTATTCTTCACCCTCCTTGCTATTTATGGGCTTGAAGTGCTTGGGGAATACTCAAAACATGGCTGGGTAGTTGATAAAAAACGTGGTGGAGTGATGGAGAGGAGTGGCCGAGCCTTAGGGAAGAGATTCTCCACATGTCCTAAATTGTAGGAACAAACTTCTTGGTACCCAAGTCTTTGCTTCTCCTTCTTGTACCTTCGAGCTGTACAAAGTTTGTACTCTTTGTGAACAAACTCAGCCTTTGAACAAGTCCAATCCCACGTTTTCCTCTTGCTTCAAGAATTACGCATAAATCTTCTTTTATGCATAAATCTTCTTTCAACCATTTCCATAATTGTAGCTCCATTATTTTGAGCAACCTTTATTGGTTATTTTGACCTACAAAAAATATTAAACTTGCAGCAAATATTAAACATTAATATCCAATAATTTTGTGAATAAATGATAAAACTATTATAAATCCCATATGGGGTAACACTGTTGGCAGCACTTGTGGTAGCACCACATTTCTGCACTAACAATCTCCCCCTTTCTTCACAAAATAAATATGTGATGTTCCTGCAAGACAAAGTTAGACAAATCTCCCCCTTAAAATAAAGTCTCATTTAATGTAAGATCTCATTCAAAAATGAAATCAAATGTTGTAACATTTTTCCAACATCTAACATTAATAGGATCAATATTTCAATCTCGTTCTAGATATCAAACTCCCCCTTAATACGAATTCCATTAAAGATAGAATCTGAAACACTTTCTTTCACCACATGTGCATGATTACCGGTTCAATACATTTTCTCCCCCTTTTTGTGAAGAAAGAAAATGAAAAGAATTGATGCAAATTAAAATATGAACCTTAAAACACGTAGTGCTATAAGTGTTGTCAGTGATGTTAACACTGACGGCAACATTGCCAAAAATAAATAAGGAAAATTTTGAAACATCGAGTTGAGATAGAGAGAGATAGAAGAAGGTAGGAAGAGAGAGTAACAATGGGATTTCAGAGAGTGGTTTTAAGACTAGATGGATTTGATTACAAATTTAGGTAATCCACAAACAATGACTCATATTTTCTAGTCTTTTTTAGAAAACAAACTTCAACAAACTTACAAAGAGATTCGGCAACCATTGTTTATTGTTTTTTTTTTTAACTTTTTTTTATGAAAAAGAAAAGAAAGAAAAAAATAAGAAAATACAAATAAAATAATCAGAGTTGTACAAAGATAAAATAAAAAATTTCAAATCAAAGTTGTTATGACATTTCAAATTTTAAATTTTATCCATGTATAACTCAAGTAACTAAAATAATAATAAAAAAAATTAATATAGCACCTACTGATGTGTTGCTGACAATTTTGGCAACACTTAGGATAATACATCAGAACAAATCCCCTTGAAAAATTTTCATGATATTTTTCCTTTTATTTCGCACTTTAGGCAAACCTTTTAAAGCATTTTTACACCTTTTTATTTACAAGGTAGCATCGTAGTAGCGATCTCCTTGCTCCGAGTCTTTATAAGGTGTAGAAAATTTTGTGTTAGATTTCATACTGTTCAAGTAGGATACACTGTAGCCGCGAACTCCATGTTCCTAATACTAAGTATAAAACCAACACTTCATACTCCCATTTGGCAAGGAAGCATCGTCGCAGCGAACACCGTGCCCCGAGTTACTTTGGGAATATATAATGCTTTTGCCTATTTCAATTTTCACACATTTATTATTTAGTGACTTTGTCACTTTAAGCACACAAGGGAGACCTTTTCTAACTTGTTAAACTAAGTATAAACCATACCCAGAACATAAGGTCAGCAAGTGCCGCCATTAAAAAGGCTTTAAACAAAAATTAAAAAAATAGTTTTTTTTTTTATTAATGTACAACAACATCCGCAAGCTGGTAGATTAATTGAGACAAAAAATCATAAATTTGGTAAAACTTGTAGCAATTGAATATTTAGTGTCAATATGCTCTATTTGAATAAATTTCTTTTCAACCAAAACTCTTAAAAAGTGATGACGAATCCAAGTATCATTATGAGAAAATTGTTCAAGCTTATATTGCATAACTTGAATCCAATCACCATATTTAAATGTCTCAAAAAAAATTACAGGTGCAAGAGAAAATACAAAACAAGAGTGTCTTACCTTAGCGTATGTGGTAGACATACACACACACCTTACGATTTCTCGATAATCACCCGGTCTTGTTTGTATCCCACCACTTACTCCCTCTATCATTTGGGATATGCGATGATTCTTTTGGAGTCTTGAGAGATGTCTCTTGACCTGATCATGAACAGCCTCACAAAGGTTTTCATGAATTTTATTTTGTGTAACTGGACTAACCTCTGGTGTTGCCACGGGTGTTACTTCTGGTGTTATAGCACTAAGGCTAACACCTGGTCCAACTCTGTGGCCAACATTTGTTCTGAAATCTGAAACTTCAGTATCTCTTGAATGTTCTGCAGAGTCCAGTAACTTTAGATGCCACAAAATTGTGTCATCTACTTGAGCTCTATTGCATGTTTCTTGTCCATAAGCATGATAACACGTGTCATTAGACCTTTTTCCTGTCATAACACAAGTGTTAGTATGATTAAAAACTTCACAAGTATTTTTATTAAACTTTACCTCCAAGTCTTCATCACACAATTGTCCTATGCTAATTAAGTTGGCCATCAACCCCCTAACATGCAATACATTGCTCAATTTTAGGAATCCAGGAATATCTAGTGTCCCTTTCTCAATAATTTCACTTTTGGTTCCTCCCCCTTAAGTCACTAACCCTCCACAAACAGATTCATAGTTTTTAGAAAGTTTTTGTTACCCGTCATATGGCGTGAACATCCACTATTAAAGTACCATGAACCTGCATCGTTAGTCTTTAAGGCAGTGTAAACATCATCATATTTCACACTGGTCTTGGGTACACAATTTTTTGTGTGAACAATATTGATTTTCTGTCCAAGAGTGTTATCACTAGTGTTGGGCAACATTTCTGGCAACACCTGATTCTGAGAATTAGTGTTGTCACTGATGTTGGGCCACACAGGTGACGACATCATGTTTTTAGACAAATTATTTTTTAGTTTATAACAAAAAGGTTTAATGTGTCCATGAGCATTACAATAATGACATATAAACTTTCTTTTCGTGGACTTTTTCATTGAATAAACCTTTTTAATTGCTTTTTCTTTCACAAAAATAGTTTTGTCATTTTCATCAAAAAGATGTTTAACGGTATTGTCAAAAGAATTTTGAAACCCAATACCTGCCCTGCGAGGCTTATCCAACTTGAGTACTTCATCCAACTTTGAAGTTCCAGTGTTGAGCTTTTTAAAGTGGCTTCAGCTAAGGTCAATTTCGACCTCATCTTATCAAGTTCAACATCCTTTTTTGAAAGGAGGACGTCCAACTTTGTCAATGAGTTTCTCAACTCATCATTTGAGTTTTTTAACTCATCCTTCTCCTTCGTTAGAATCTCTACCTTCTTGTGCTCTATTTTCCATTCTTTAAAAAGCGCCTCGTAGAGATCCTTTAGCCCATCAATGAGCTCATCTTTGCTTAAATCATTCTCATCCGGACTTCCTGTATCAACATCAATTGAACCATGAAAGCATAAAATGTCAGAAAAAACGAAAGTATTATACCTGCTCAGTGTTGGGCTTGGTGTTATCGCACTCCGGGCAACACCAGACACAACACCTTCTGAATCTGATAATGATTGCTCCTAAACCGTGGTCAACATGGCTGATTGGTCAGGTTCGTTAATGTATGATGACCCTCTTACCACACTCTCACTCAGGGAATCATGATTTGAGCCATCAAGAATAGAAAGTCTCTCAAGAGATAGTTTAGCAAGACCTAAAGCCATGACAACTGGACCAAACACTTAGTATGTCAAGTGTCCAGCTCTGATGCCAATTGAAAAAGCAAGTCGATGGCTTAAGTCAGAAAGGAAGTGATATCAAATGTGTTGGCAGTCCAACGATAACACTTCAGACAACACTTACACACACGAACAGAAAACAGTTTCTGAAAAGAATTTGCAGCGGAAATTTGAGACAGAGAGATAATATTTTCACAAGTTATATAAATATATAACTTGTGGTAGCCTCATGGCCAAAAAATACTTTCACTAGAAGTATTTCTCTTAAGTACAAAGTCTAAACAACTCCTATCCTCTAAAGAAAATAAGAGTACAAAATGTGCTAGATACAAGAACCTTCAATAAAGAAATAACACTCACATCACAATCAAAAGGCTGGACCAATTTAGCCTTCAACAAATAGTTTATTCAAGAACTAGATTGTGATGTTGGAATGAGTGCTATAACATCACTAGCAACAATGGTCTAAGAATATGTGAGCTCTCTCTCTCAAGATGTGTGTTGTATGTTGTCCACTTTTCAATCTTCACCCTCCTTGCTATTTATAGGCTTGAAGTGCTTGGGGAATACTCAAAACATGGCTGGGTAGTTGATCAAAAATGTGGTGGAGTGATGGAGAGGAGTGGCCGAGCCTTGGGGAAGAGATTCTCCACATGTCCTAAATTGTAGGAACAAACTTCTTGGTGCCCAAGTCTTTGCTTCTCCTTTTTGTACCTTCGAGCTGTACAAAGCTTGTACTCTTTGTGAACAAACTCAGCCTTTGAACAAGTCCAATCCCTCGTTTTCCTCTTGCTTCAAGAATTACGCATAAATCTTCTTTTATGCATAAATCTTCCTTCAACCATTTCCATAATTGTAGCTCCATTATTTTGAGCAACCTTTATTGGTTATTTTGACCTACAAATAACATTAAACTTGCAGCAAATATTAAACATTAATATCTAATAATTTTGTGAATAAATGATGAAACTATTATAAATCCCATATGGGGTAACACTGTTGGCAGCACTTGTTGTAGCACCACATTTCTGCACTAACAATAATGATTTGAGATCTAATAAAACTCATTAACCCTATCCATTATATCAATAATTTATTAAATTAATAATTAATTCTTTTCAACTCTTTCATCATATTCCAACATGTTATTTATCTTACTCACTAATACAAAAAAGAAAAAGAAAAAAAATTTGTCTCATATTTTAAAGAAATAATTATAATACTAGATTCACACTTTATAAACATCAAGTAATTTTAGAGTAATAATAAACATAATAATTATTATCACACAAATGTCACCTCCGTTCTAGGCAAGTTTGTTATTTCTATTAGTTTCGTTAGTCTCGTTATATTTGCTTGTTTAGTTAGGCAATTTGATTGTTTTATTCTTTGGAGGAGATAATGGCCGGAGGCACGTTGTTTATTTTGTTAGATGCATTAGTCATTAAATTTGTTAGTTTGTCATAAAAAATGTTAATTTATTCAATAATTAATGTAATATGGACTGCTTCATTAATTTTGTTCAATTTGTTTGTTACTTTAGTGAAAATAATTTTCTTTGCTTCCCCTTTTTCTTCATTTGATTATTAATTTATTTTATCGTTACTCCACCTTGTTTCTCACGACTTCATTAATTGTTTTTATAACAATGTTAGCCGATCTCAAATCATTATAAGACTAAAGCTTTGTTTTTGTTGATGCACATTTTTTAGTTCGAGATTCGAAACATAATGATTAGAGATAATACGAAGTATATGGGACATAATTGCACCATTTATTTTTAGAAGAATGACAAAATATTGGAGATGGTTTTACGTACTTAATTACTAATTACTAATGCACCCCTTTTTTTCTTTTTGAAAAAAAAGGGGAAAGAACAATGCACTTTTGATGAAGGGCTTGGCAGTAGCAAAATTTGAGCTGGACATCACAAATGGATTAATTCCACAAGGACCCTAGGTTCAGATCAAAAAGTTATAAAAACCCACCCCATTTGCTTAAGTCTACCTACACCCAAAGCCAGATCAAAATTTCATCAAAACCCAATATCCCTTTGACCCAGTCAAAAATAATTCTAAATGCCAATTCTACCCCTACCCATAAATAAAACATACCCTTCTTCCTCTCTCTCTCTCTCCCCATTTTTCATTTCTTCCATCTCTCTCTAAAACAAGCACACACAAACAAATTGGCAAATTCTCTCTCTCTCTCTCTAATCGTCTCCGGCGACGATCACCGGCTATGGCGAGTGCGACCGGCGACGACTGCCTCCCACCTCTCTCTGGCGTCTCTCTCACTTATGCCGCCATATCTCTTTAATCCAATGTCTTCTTTCAACATAGATTTGAGCCAGATTTGGAAAAACCCTAGGATGCAACTCCATCTCCGGCGCCTCATCTTCTCTTTCCGTCCTAGTACGTCTTCATATCTGTGAAATTAGTGGCCATTGCTATTTGACCAGCTCGAACCACTGTCGCATATGTTACCGGAGACCTTTAATCTGGCCAGATCTGAAAGACACGGCTCTCAAAATATGGACTGTACTTGTACATAAGCAAGCAATTTTCCCCTAGAAATTGTTGGAAAAATGTGAAGGAAATAAGTATTTTCCTTAATTTTGTGTATAGATTAATTGAGAAATATTTTGTCGAATGACAAACTTGTTTGTGGGTTTGTGTTCTACTCCGTGAGAACATTGAGATAATGTATTCATTTGTCCAATTTAGTGTTGTGATGAATGAGATACAAAGGCTTAAAGTTGGTGGGTTGAAATGGGGATATTGTGTTTTATCCCACATTGGAAAGAAATGTAAAAGGAAGCTAGTTTAAAGGCTTGGGCACTTGACTAGTGTTCAAGCTTGTATGGCATAGAGGCTCCCTCTCGCGCGCAGGGGGGTGCAAATCATGGACCCAATTTGGCTTGCGAAGTCCTAACTCATGTGTGTGCATTTCCTACGGACACGAATGTAGCACCTATTTGCCTTGTCCGTGCGAGCTCACCTTTTGCTGTTAATTTTGACTTTTACAGTCAAAATTGTTGCCTAAAAAAACTCGGAAGCAGATTCATCCTATCATCTGAACTGGAAAGGCCAAAATGAAGAGACATGCCTTATCTCAGAATTAATTAAGGATTGTGTTTATCCTTTTAATTAAATTTTCGGATGTAAATCTGTTCTTGGAGTAGTATAAATAGAGATGAAGAACGCAAGCAAGGAGACACAGAAAGAAAACACATTTTCCAGCAATCTCTCACACCCTCTCCTTTGTTGCATATTGTCATTCCTTTTTTGGCCTCCCCTTGCATCTGCATTCGTGGTGATACTGTCCAGGCACAATCTCAATTCGCCGGAGTCTCTTAGTGCAGGGAAGCATCCGGTTCGTGCGAGTTATCCTGGGAGACTAGCGTCCTACTGCAACCTCAAGCACTCACGGTGAGGGGGCGAATAAGTCTTAAGGACAGTGTGTTTAACACACGGCTCGGCACATATACTCCACTCCAATTTTTGTTTGATCATTTCCAGTTTATTACTTTAAGTTTAATTCTGTTTATATATTCTGTATTTTAGAGTTCCTTTTTGCAGAATTTTTCTAACAGAAATTACTGTAATTCCTTTTGTTTTATTCTTCTTTTTTTTTTCTTCAAGATATTTGTGCTGAACTAGAAGGCACTTGTTGTGGATGTTGCTGCAATGAACCAGCTTTTGCTTGACCAAAATATGGCTTTTGCTGGTGAGGGTGCAACTGATTCAAAGAAGAACGAGGTGTTGACTGTGTAGACTGAACAACTGAGCTTCTCTCTGTTGATGCATCGTATAAACTCTCCGATGTATCTCTGTTATCAATTATCAGCTCAATTTAATCTTAAATTTCTCATAATTTTATTTTTGCAGAAATGATCGCAATGTTTTTTGCGATCTTATATTAGTTGATTCGTAATTCCTTACAATATGGTGAATCTTTAGGAATTCTCTTAGATCCGTGCTACTGTGTAAATTTTAAATCCGATGTCAGTTAGATATTAGCGTTTGATTTGATTACCAATGTTTTTTTTATTAAAAAGTGGAAAAACTGAAAAAGTTGTTCTTATACTTTAATTATAAGAGAAGAATTAGTCTTATACGTCAGTTATAAGAGTTTGACTAGATTTGACCCAAAAATATGAAAAAAAAATTAAAAAGTGAAAACATGACTCTTATAATTTAATTATAAGAAGAAAACTGATATTATACGTCAGTTATGAGAGTTTGACCGGATTTGACCAAATAATAGTATTATTTTTTATTAAAAACGGAAAAAGTGATTTTTTTTACTCTTATACTTTAATTATAAATGGAGATCTATTCTTGTACATCTGTTATGAAAGTTTGACCGAATTTGACCAAATAATATTAAATTTATTTATTAAAAAATGGAAAAAGTGAAAAAAAATGACCTTATTCTTTAATTATTAGAAGAGAAATGGTCCTATACGTCAGTTATGAGAGTTTGACCGAATTTGACCAAATAATAATAATAAAAATTGAAAAAAATAAAAAATGACGATTATACTTTAATTATAAAAGGAGAACTGGTCTTATATGATAATTATGAGAGTTTGACAGGAATTGACCAAATAATATTAATTTTTTAATTAAAAAGTGGAAAGAATGAAAAAAAAAATGATTCTTATTCTTTATTATTAGAAGAGAAATGGTCTTATATGTCAATTATGAGAGTTAGACCGGATTTGACTAAAATAATATTAAATTTTTTAAATTAAAAAAGGGAAAAATTGGGGGAAAATATGACTCTTATACATTAATTATAAGAGGAGAATTGGTCTTGTAAGTCAGTTATGATAGTTTGACCGAATTTGACCAAATAATATTATTATTTTCATTTACAAATGGAAAAAGTGAAAAAAATGACTCTTATACTTTAATTATAAGATGAGAACTGGTCTTGTACGTCAGTTATGAGCTTTTGTCCAGATTTGACCAAATATATTTTTTTTCATTAAAAATTAGAAAAAATGAAAAAAAAAATGACTCTTATACTTTAATTATAAGAGGAGAATTGGTCTTATACGTCTGTTATAAGAGTTTGACCGGATTTGACCAAATAAAATTATTTTTTTTAATTAAAAATTGGAAAAAGTGAAAAAAATGATAATTATAAATAAATTATAAGAGGAGAATTGGTCATATACGTCAGTTATGAGAGTTTGACCGAATTTGACCAATTGATATTATTTTTTTAAAATTTCAGATAGAAAAAGTGAAAAAAAAATGAGTCTTGTAATTTAATTATAAGAAGAGAACTGGTCTTGTACGACAACTATGAGAGTTTGACCGGATTTGACCAAATAATATTAAAAAAATTATTAAAAATAGAACAAATGAAAAAAAATGACTCTTTGTAACGCCCCGAAACCCGGACCCAAACCTTACGGGCCCACAGTCCGGCCACGTCACCATTTACAATACCAAACCATAATTTTTTTTTCATAAATCTAATCAAATCCATTTGTTAAAACATCGTCAAAGATGACGTCTAAAATCCAACAAAACATTAAAGTCTTAATATTCCCAAATAACTGAAATAATCAACTAAAGCGTCTAGACTATTAATGATCAAAACCAATCTAAAAAAGTCTTTGAAACATCTTCTAATTGCTCCAGAGACTGAAACTTGCATCCTATTTAATTACCTGGAAGAAAAAGAGAATGAAAGGGTGAGCGAACAAAAGCTCAGTAAGTTCATATACGAACCCCTTCGGTTACTAAGAAGAGGTGACCGCCAAAATAGTAAAACGTTTCAGAATAAGATTTTGATGACTACGAATACAAATACGTATGCAGTGCGAATACGAATGCGATCAAACTGAGCAAATTATCATAAACGAATTTCCAAATCAAAACGAAACACTTAACTAATAAACTGATTTCAAATTCTTTCAAAACGAAATACAAAGACTTTCTAACGGAGTCATGATCACATAAGCGATCCAATGACCTTCACAAACACAAAAGCTCGCAAGGAGCATGAATGCTAAACAGTGATTCCGGAACACCCCACTACTAATCCTCAGTAGTGTATTTGCCTCAAAAGGCCAAATATCAAATGTACCCCATCAATACGGGTTGTTTAACTTAGTGATCATGAACGAAACACAAAATGATACTCGTATCAAATAATCAAATAATACATAAATACGAACAATTATGATCTCAAATATTTACACGTATCGATGAACAAAAATACGTGAGTATACGAAACAATAACCAAGATTTGTCCAAGAACGGTACACGAGGGAGTCAAAGCAAATACTGACACAAGGTCAGTCTTAACGTATCAAAGAACGGATATTCAAGAAATATCAAGAAACCTAACAATTGAACGGTACAACGACGAAGTAATTAACCTAAAAGAGGTATAATCCCTTACCTCACTTGAGTGCCTTTGCTAGACTTGGAATACAAGCGAAGCCTTCAACGGTCCTTCCCAAAATCTAAAATAAAATGAAATTTCTATTATTTATATATAACAAGGACGGACTAGAAATTATATTCAAACTCCGTGACTGCTCACCGATCCTATTAGTCCTTAGGACTTTTCTGAAATAACTACTTTTGGTGTTAATTGACATGGTGATACTTATTGGATTATTTTGCAATTACAGGCATAATAGGTAGGCATAATATGTAGTTGGTAGTAACTTGCTTCCCCATGCTTCATTACCCAGTAGCATAATCCCAAGCTAATTCAACTTGTAGGCATTAAACTGATTACATTACTTGGTACTGTATCTCCCTTCTAAAACATTCAAATACTAACTTAATTATCACTTTCCAACAGAATTAGAGTGATTATTTCAAAGTTACAGAATGCCTTCTCAAAAAAATAAGTAACCAACGATGAGTTGCTTAAATCGAAACCGACAATGCAAAAGTCTTAACCTCTTGTTTAAAAGCTGTGTCCATGGAAATAACACCCATTATACTCTACACCCAAAATATCATTATGAAGAAAGATTATTAATCTCTTAGTCAATTAGTTTTCCCTAATCCTGCAGTTGAACTCACCACGACACCATTAACCTTTTCAATCCCATCTTTACCTTAATAGTGATCAAAATTAAGAGTGCAGTGATCCTTGTAGTCCGAATTTAGAGAAAGATAAGACCAAGATCAAAGGGTTTACTCACCTCAGTATGTAGACACACCCTACTGCAACCAAGCAATCCAAAGACAATTTCCCCCTTCTACCTTTGTTGTTGAAACTGAAGCAGCGGAAGGCTCATATGCCGACATATATATACTCTGCATACCGCTGTTTCCCTTTCCCGACTTTTCCCATTCCAGCAAAGACGTCGTCGTTTAACTATTTTGCCGATTCCGATTCCACTGTGATTGTACCCTTTGCACCAGACTAGTATTTCTTTCTCATTGTTTTCTCTTAGATTTATTTAATAGCTCCAAGAATTGGATTAAACTAATAAGGCTAAAAGCCCCAAATAAAATCTATCAAGTGTAGGCCAAGTGTTTAGGAATAAAATGAAAGCCGAAAAAGAAAATTATTTACACCTTCCAAGCCCACGAGACGAAGCCCAAACCTAACTAGTTTAATATTATTATTTTATTATTATTATATGTGTTTATTTTTATATATATATATATATATATATATATATATATATATATATTTGGTCGTTACATACATACCCCCTAAAAAAAAGTTTGGTCCTCCAAACAAAACATACCTGATCAATCAAAAAGCTCGGGATACTTCTCACGCATTTTGCTCTCCAGCTCCCATGTTGCTTCTCGCTCGGAGTGATTTCTCCATTGGATTTTGACATAAGGAATGACGCGCTTCCATAAAACTTGGTCTTTCTTGTCTACAATTCGAATAGGATGTTCTTCATAACTAAGATCGTCTTGAATCTTTAATGGCTCATACTCAATCACGTGACTAGGATGATGCACGTACTTCCTTAGCATCGATACATGAAACACATTATGAACTCCGGCTAAAACCGGAGGTAAAGCTAGTCTGTAAGCCACCTTTCCAATACGTTCTAAGATTTCAAAAGGTCCAACAAATTGAGGGCTAAGTTTCCCTCGAATACCGAATCTCATAACACCCTTGGTCGGAGATATCTTCAAAAACACATGATCTCCTACCTCAAACCCCAATTCACGACGTCGATTATCGGCATAAGACTTCTGTCGACTTTGTGCCGTCAAAAGCCTCTTCCTAATAGATTGGATCTTTTCAACAGTGACTTGAACTATTTCCGGTCCCAACAACTTCCTTTCCCCAACTTCATCCCAACAAGTAGGAGAACGACATTTCCGCCCATATAAAGCTTCATAAGGAGGCATTTCAATACTTGCATGGAAGCTGTTGTTATATGTGAATTCGACCAATGGCAAATGGTCATCCCAATTCCCCTTCATATCTAAAGTACACGCTCTCAGGATATCCTCCAACGTTTGAATGGTTCTTTCTGACTGACCATCTGTTTGCGGGTGAAAAGCCGTACTCATACTCAAATTGGTACCCAAAGCTTGTTGTAAACTTTTCCAAAACTTGGAGGTGAACCTTGTATCCCGATCGGACAATATTGATACCGGTACCCCATGCAACCTCACAATTTCCTTTACATACAATTTTGCCAATCTTTCTAGTGAATCGGTAACTCTAATAGCAATAAAATGTGCGGACTTGGTCAACCTATCAACAATCACCCAAATGGCATTATATCCTTTAATCGTTTTTGGCAATCCAACTACAAAGTCCATTGTGATGTGTTCCCATTTCCACTCAGGTATTGGTAAGGACTGCATCAACCCTCCCGGTCTTTGGTGTTCAAATTTAACTTGCTGACAAACCAAGCATCGAGAAACAAATCTGCTACCTCTCTCTTCATATTGTTCCACCAAAAGGTATCCCGCATATCTTGGTACATCTTAGTACTACCAGGATGGATTGAAAACCTTGAACAATGAGCTTCTTCCAAAATTTCTTCCTTAAGCTTAGCATCTGCTGGGACACATATCCTTGAGCCATAACGTAAAATACCATTTTTATCGATGCAAAAATCAGACTTGTCTCCTGATTCCAAACTTTTTGAGATATCCATCAACTTCGTGTCACAAGCTTGTGCCTCTTTAATCCTCTCTATCAAAGATGGTTGCATCTGTGTTATGGTTTCCAGACCTTGTAAGAGCTGCTACACTTCCTCTATTCTTACGACTTAAAGCATCAGCCACAACGTTAGCTTTTCCAGGATGATACAGAATCGTGCAATCGTAGTCCTTAAGCAACTCTAACCACCTCCTTTGCCGCATATTCAACTCCTTTTGCGTAAAAATGTATTTGAGACTCTTATGGTTTGTGTATATCTCACACGTCTCACCATACGAATAATGTCTCTATATTTTTAAAGCGAAAACCATTGCAGCCAGCTCCAAATCATGAGTAGGGTAATTTTTCTCAT
Organism: Campanula takesimana; assembly: GCA_026119855.1. Taxonomy (NCBI): domain Eukaryota; kingdom Viridiplantae; phylum Streptophyta; class Magnoliopsida; order Asterales; family Campanulaceae; genus Campanula; species Campanula takesimana. The sequence continues at coordinate 657,251 of JAOWBW010000438.1, read as the reverse complement.
AACTCTTTAACTGTCTTGAAGTGTACGCAATAACTTTTCCATTCTGCATTAGTACACAACCAAGGCCACTTAAAGATGCATCACTATAAATGACAAAACCGCCTCCACCAGTCGGTAAGGCCAATACTGGTGACACTAGCCGCCTTTTCAACTCTTGAAAACTAGCTTCACATTCATCCGTCCATACAAATTTCACCTTCTTCTGCATCAATCTTGTCATTGGCAAGGCAATCTTAGAGAAACCTTCCACAAAACGACGGTAATAACCCGCCAATCCCAAGAAACTCCTAATCTCTGTAACTGTCGATGGTCTTTCCCATTCCATAACAGCCTCGATCTTTGCTGGGTCTACCGAAATTCCTCCTCTAGTAACAACATGACACAGGAAGGTAACCTTCTCTAACCAAAAGTCACACTTCTTAAACTTTGTGTACAACTTCTCTTTGCGCAAGATTTGAAGTACTAACCTTAAATGCTTTTCATGCTCTTCCTTGGTCTTAGAGTACACCAAGATATCATCGATGAACACGATCACACACCGATCCAGAAATTCCTTGAATACCCTATTCATTAGATCCATGAAAACAGCAGGAGCATTAGTTAACCCAAACGGCATTACTAGGAATTCATAGTGATCATACCTGCTCCTAAAGGCAGTCTTAGGAATATATTCCTTCTTAACTTTCAGCTGATGGTACCCAGAACGAAGATCTATCTTGGAAAAATAACACGCCCCTTGCAGTTGATCAAATAAATCATCAATTCTAGGTAATGGGTATTTATTCCTGACTGTGACTCGATTAAGCTCGCGATAGTCAATGCACAACCTCAACGACCCATCCTTCTTTTTGACAAATAACACCGGGGCACCCCAAGGGGATACACTTGGTCTAATAAACCCTTTATCCAAAAGTTCTTGCAACTGATCCTTAAGCTCTTTAAGTTCTGCGGGCGCCATACGATATGGTGCCTTCGAAATAGGACCAGTACCTGGTATCAAATCTATAAAGAACTCAACATCTTGATCCGGTGGGAGACCAGGTAATTCTTCAGGAAACACATCTGCAAATTCATTGACTACCGGAAGTTCTTTCAACGCAACTCCCTCTTTGCGAGTATCAATAATATTAGCAATAAAACCATGACAGCCTTTTCCTAACAATCGACGAGCTTTCAAAGCTGAAATAATTCTTGGTGCAGTCTTCGGCTTAGATCCTTTAAATCTAAATTGTTGCTCTCCGGGAATACAAAAGGTAACCTCCTTCTTAAAGCAATCGACACTAGCGTGGTATGCTGCTAACCAATCCATTCCTAATATCACATCAAAATCTTGAATGTCCATAATAATGAGATCTGCACTCAACTCCCTACTTCCCAGGTGAACAGGACAATTTCTAACTATGGAGGTCACAAATACTGACTTCTTGACTGGGGTATCAATAACCAAATTAAAATCTAATTTTTGAGGGACTAATTTCAAACGACGAACAAAACATGAGGATATAACAGAATGTGTAGCACCAGGATCTAATAAGGTATACGCATTGCGCGAACAAACTTGAATGGTACTTGCCACCACGTCGTTAGTAGCCTCAGCATCCCTAGCGGTCATAGCAAAAATCCTTCCTTGCTGCTTACCCTTACCCTTGTCATCACGACCTTTAGCATAAGCCTCTTTAAGTGGTTCCGGACAGTTCTTAATTTGATGACCGATCTTCCCACAATTGAAACAAGCACCTATAGTACGGTAACAAGCCTTGGTCTCATGCTTACCCCCACATGTAAGACAAACCACAATATTTCCTTGGGTCTGATTTGGATTTCTATTTGGCTGAAAACTTCCTTGATTGCGGTTATTACCAATCACCCTCTTCTTATTGCTGTTGTTATTTTGATGACCTGTCTGACCACGAGTTTTTGTCAGAACGTCATCCACCCCTCTTTTCTTCTCTGCCTTCTTTCTCTGAAATTCTACAGACTCCTGTTCGACAAGTCGGGCTCGATCTAACACTTCAGCATAAGTTGGAAGTTTCAAAGCAGTCAAGCGATAACCAATTCTCGAATTCAACCCCTCTCGAATTTCCGGGCTTTCTGACTCTCGTTCTCAAAGAAGTTCGGGGCGTAGCGAGACAGCTCCACAAACTTGGCATCATACTCATCAACGCTCAAGTCTCCTTGCACCAATTCTAAGAACTCAACCATTTTTCTCTCCCTAACGCTAGGAGGGAAATACTTGTTGTTGTAAGCTTGCACGAACATATCCCATGTGTACTCGGGATTGTCCCCTTGTTCTGCGCTACGCTTCTCTGCCTTCCACCACTGATTTGCTTCACCTTCTAGCATAAAGCTAGCAAAGGTAACTTTTTGCACATCCGTGCAAGTCATAGTCTCAAATATTTTCTCAATGCTTTCCATCCAATGCTCAGGTTTTATTGAGTCAGGTTTCCCAGAAAAAGCTTTTGGATTACGTTTTTGGAAGCTTTCTAGCGGGTCCTTTGTATTTTGCTGAATCGGCGCTGTTGTCTGCCCTGGTGTTTGTGCCTGAACTACTTGCTCTATTCCAGCAACGAAGGCTTGAGTCAGATTCTGAAATAGTGCAACTAACGTTGGATCAGCCTGATTGTTTTCTACATTAGCTTCAGGCCCTTGGGCACCACGGTTCGCCCTAGTGCGCCTTGCTCCTCTTCCGTTTCCCGACATTATTATCTAGTGGGCAGACATTCTTATTAGATAACAACACGAATGTATTCATTGCGAATAAATCCAACTAGTGGCTGGGCAAAAGACAAGAAAAACAGATTTAAAGAAGTTGATTTTCAAAACCAGATTTTTCAGTCCAATTTGAGGAATAAACTGCTTTGATCCAGGAGGTTACAGAACGCGAAGGAGTAGTCGTTGGAAAGATCTATGTGTCTACTTTCATTCAAAAAAATCGGTTTGTCGTTTCGATGTCTAGAAAGGAAGATAATGAAATTTTGGCACAGAAGGTCCTTGCTGTCTGCATACAGCTCTCTTGGTATGTTAAGAAATTTATGAGGGCCATCCCAGTTCTAAACTATCACAAAGTTCACAAGACTTGAACGAAAGGAACACCAAGTTATAATAAAACACTTGAACCACGGATTTCATAACCAAATAGTCATTACAAAAGATCAAATCTCACCATGTCCTAAGGTGAATCAAAATGGCAGTCTAAGATAATAATAATAAATGCTCAAACTTCCCAAACACTAGAGTTCCAAACACACAAAAATAGCTAACACCTTAGGCCCTAATTACCCAATCTAATCCTTACTGGTGCTATTGCTGCTAACCGAGGAGTTATCAATAACATCTTGTTCCTCATAAAAATCATCATCAATGTTGATATTAAGATCTTCCTCTTCCTCAATTTCCATGTCCGGGTCAACGTCATCACTATAATTTTCCTCTAACACAGTATCATCTTCAATATCAATTGGATTATACTATGTCCCTGCTTCAGTGATCTGATTAATGGTTTCCTCAAGATGGATCACTTGTTCCTTTAGCTGCTCCTTCTCTTCTATAAGTTCCTCTACCCATTCCTTGTATCCATTCCTCTCATTAAGCACTTCAAGGTACAATTCCCTAGGCACAAAGATGGCTTCCTCATCCTGGGGTGCGGGATCTACCACTTGGTCTTGCTTATGCTCAGTCTCATTAGCTAAGATAGGTTGGGGTTCAATCATGGGTTCAGGCTCCACATTCGGTTCGATCTCCAAAACTGGTTCTTGTTCCACCATTGGTACGGGTTCAACAATTGGTTCTATAACTGGTTCAACTGGTTCAGGATCAACAATGCGTCGACCTCGATGTGCAGAGGACTTCTTAGCGGTGCGGATAAGTCTCACCATACCTGCGTAAACCAAACTCCATAAGTTCTTATTTATCACGACCTCAAATTAAAATCCCTAACATTGAAACCTCGGGACCTAAAACCTAAGCTCTGATACCAACTTTGTAACGCCCCGAAACCCGGACCCAAACCTTACGGGCCCACAGTCCGGCCACGTCACCATTTACAATACCAAACCATAATTTTTTTTCATAAATCTAATCAAATCCATTTGTTAAAACATCGTCAAAGATGACGTCTAAAATCCAACAAAACATTAAAGTCTTAATATTCCCAAATAACTGAAATAATCAACTAAAGCGTCTAGACTAATAATGATCAAAACCAATCTAAAAAAGTCTTTAAAACATCTTCTAATTGCTCCAGAGACTGAAACTTGCATCCTATTTAATTACCTGAGTTAAATACCTAATTCGTCCTTAAACTATTTAAGTTTTTACCTTTTCATCCTTGACCTTCGTGTTTGAGGATTATGACGTCCTTCCGTCAATTGGCCATCCATATTGCCGTTAAGTATTGCTGGTGTGGCATGATGACTCATCATTTTTGCATACGTGGCACCCCATATCATGAATAGTTGTTGACATGGAAATATAAAGGGTAAAAGTGTGTATTTCTAAATTAGTAGACCCCAAAATATCATTTAACTTAATATAAAGGACTAGAAATATAAAATTCTAGAAATAAAAACCCTAAATCTAAAACGGAGATTCAATCGTTATTCACTCACCTCCCCATTTCATTCTTCATCTTCTCAGAGATCCATCCCCTCCCCAAAACCTAGATCTGGAATTCATTTCCCCTTCTTCTCGACTCTTTCCGCCACTCTTTCCATCGCCTCAACAGCGCCTACTCTCTCACCTCAGTCCGACGTCCACCCATGAACCCCCTTACCAGATCTGCAATAACGCAGAAAAAAAAATACCTCTCTTCTTCTTCTTCCCTCCCCCTTCCAGATCTGCAATGACGCCAACCATATCGCCTCCGCCTCAGCCTCCCAACCCATCACTAAGATCTTTTTGTCCGTCGCTCACCTTCCCCCTTGCTGTCGTGTCTCCGTCTTCCCTCCCCCCTCCAAATCGTCCAGAACTCGCCAAGAACAGAAGAGAAAAAGTTCGCTTTCCGAAGAACTTGAAGGTGGATCTGGAAAGGAGTGCTCGATCGGAAGAAATTGAAGATCTGGGGGAAGTCTGAATTGATGGTATTTTCTGTTTGCCATCTGATTTATTTAGTTGAGACGATTGGTTCTTGATTTGGGATTGGATTTTGGTAGGTATTGAACTTGTTTGAAATTTGAATTTGGGTGTGCATTTGGTGAATTAAAGGTTGTTCTGAGATATACTTGTACTGGGGATATGTATTTTTTTTGTGTGGATTTTTTCTTCAATTCTTGGTGGCGGTGATAATGGTTGTGCTTTGGTGGCGGTGATAGTGGTTGTGCTTTGACGGTGTCGGACGGTGTTTACCGGTTATTGGTGATAAATAATAATTTTATCACCAATATAGTTGGTGATAAATAATAATTTTATTTTTAAAGAAATACATAAACCTTCCTTTCAAAAAAAAAAAAAAAAAATACATAAAAAAATCTTCAAAAAAAAAAAACATTAAAAAAATACCATACAATTCATAGAAAATACTACTATACAATCTTCAAAAAAAATAATTATGCTAATAAAAATCTAAAATTTGTCATTGTATTATAATTAATAATACTTTTAATAACAATTTTTATATTTTTATTACATTCATTATTTTTCATTTAAATTTATTGGCCAAACTTACATCTGTTTGATCAAAAGTGACAGTTATTTTGGACTAGTGGGAGTAATGTATTTCAAATGTTAAATTTTTACTGCTTTTTCAAAAAAAAAAAAAAAATCCATTTCAGATTTTTCAGCAATATTTACACTTTCCCGCCTTACATTTCCATATTGGCAAATTATTGCACTAAGAAGTTCCACCTAGGCATAACTGGTGACATCATATGCCACATAGGCAAAAAATGATGAGTCATCATGCCACACCAGCAATACTTAACGGCAATATGGATGGCCAATCGACGGAAGGACGTCATAATCCTCAAACAAGAAGGTCAAGGATGAAAAGGTAAAAAAAATTTGTTTAGTGACGGAAAGGTAAAAACTTAAATAGTTTAAGGACGAATTAGGTATTTAACTCTTAATTACCTGGAAGAAAAAGAGAATGAAAGGGTGAGCGAACAAAAGCTCAGTAAGTTCATATACGAACCCCTTCGGTTACTAAGAAAAGGTGACCGCCAAAATAGTAAAACGTTTCAGAATAAGATTTTGATGACTACGAATACAAATACGTATGCAGTGCGAATACGAATGCGATCAAACTGAGCTAATTATCATAAACGAATTTCCAAATCAAAACGAAACACTTAACTAATAAACTGATTTCAAATTCTTTCAAAACGAAATACAAAGACTTTCTAACGGAGTCATGATCACATAAGCGGTCCAATGACCTTCACAAACACAAAAGCTCGCAAGGAGTATGAATGCTAAACAGTGATTCCGGAACACCTCACTACTAATCCTCAGTAGTGTATTTGCCTCAAAAGGCCAAATATCAAATGTACCCCATCAATACGGGTTGTTTAACTTAGTGATCATGAACGAAACACAAAATGATACTCCTATCAAATAATCAAATAATACATAAATACGAACAATTATGATCTCAAATATTTACACGTATCGATGAACAAAAATACGTGAGTATACGAAACAATAACCAAGATTTGTCCAAGAACGGTACACGAGGGAGTCAAAGCAAATACTGACACAAGGTCAGTCTTAACGTATCAAAGAACGGATATTCAAGAAATATCAAGAAACCTAACAATTGAACGGTACAACGACGAAGTAATTAACCTAAAAGAGGTATAATCCCTTACCTCACTTGAGTGCCTTTGCTAGACTAGGAATACGAGCGAAGCCTTCAACGGTCCTTCCCAAAATCTAAAATAAAATGAAATTTCTATTATTTATATATAACAAGGACGGACTAAAAATGATATTCAAACTCCGTGACTGCTCACCGATCCTATTAGTCCTTAGGACTTTTCTGAAATAACTACTTTTGGTGTTAATTGACATAGTGATACTTATTGGATTATTTTGCAATTACAGGCATAATAGGTAGGCATAATATGTAGTTGGTAGTAACTTGCTTCCCCATGCTTCATTACCCAGCAGCATAATCCCAAGCTAATTCAACTTGTAGGCATTAAACTGATTACATTACTAGGTACTGTATCTCCCTTCTAAAACATTCAAATGCTAACTTAATTATCACTTTCCAACAGAATTAGAGTGATTATTTCAAAGTTACAGAATGCCTTCTCAAAAAAAATATGTAACCAACGATGAGTTGCTTAAATCGAAACCGACAATGCAAAAGTCTTAACCTCTTGTTTAAAAGCTGTGTCCATGGAAATAACACCCATTATACTCTACACCCAAAATATCATTATGAAAGAAAGATTATTAATCTCTTAGTCAATTAGTTTTCCCTAATCCTGCAGTTGAACTCACCACGACACCATTAACCTTTTCAATCCCATCTTTACCTTAATAGTGATCAAAATTAAGAGTGCAGTGATCCTTGTAGTCCGAATTTAGAGAAAGATAAGACCAAGATCAAAGGGTTTACTCACCTCAGTATGTAGACACACCCTACTGCAACCAAGCAATCCAAAGACAATTTCCCCCTTCTACCTTTGTTGTTGAAACTGAAGCAGCGGAAGGCTCATATGCCGACATATATATACTCTGCCATACCGCCGTTTCCCTTTCCCGACTTTTCCCATTCCAGCAAAGACGCCGTCGTTTAACTATTTTGCCGATTCCGATTCCACTGTGATTGTACCCTTTGCACCAGACTAGTATTTCTTTCTCATTGTTTTCTCTTAGATTTATTTAATAGCTCCAAGAATTGGATTAAACTAATAAGGCTAAAAGCCCCAAATAAAATCTATCAAGTGTAGGCCAAGTGTTTAGGAATAGAATGAAAGCCCAAAAAGAAAATTATTTACACCTTCCAAGCCCACGAGACGAAGCCCAAACCTAACTAGTTTAATATTATTATTTTATTATTGTTATGAGTGTTTATTTATATATATATATATATATATATATATATATATATATATATATATATATATATTTGGTCGTTACACTCTTATACTTTGATTATAAGAGGAGAATTGGTCTTATACGTTAGTTATAAGAGTTTGATCGGATTTGACCAAATAATATTAATTTTTTAATTAAAAATTGAAAAAAGTGATTTTTTTTACTCTTATACTTTAATTATAAGAGGAGAACTGATCTTATACGTCAGTTATGAGAGTTTGACCGCATTTGATCAAAGAATATATTTTTTAAAAAATAAAAATGGAAAAAGTGAAAAAAAGACTCCTATTCTTAAATTATAACAGGAGAACTGGTCTTGTATGTCTGTTATAAGAGTTTGACCGAATTTGATCAAATAATATTATTATTTTTTATTAAAAAATTGGAAAATTGAAGAAAAAAATGACTCTTATTCTTTAATAATTAGAAGAGAACTAGGTGAATACCCGTGCGATGCACGGTTTTTTAGTTTTTTTTATTAAATTATTGTTACTAAAAATCCATTATTTATAAATAATATTCATCTTTTTTATTTAAAATGTTAAAATGACAAAGCATAATTAATTAAATTTAAGAATATATTAAATAAAATGAAATTGAAATCTTGCAATTTATTTTTTGTCAGTTGTTTATTTTAGCAAGAAAAAAGGTCATTGGTTTAATGTGTTTTACTTTATACTTATTTAAGGAATTCGTTTAAAGATCGTCTCACTTCCAATTTCAAAGTCACTCAATAGAATTTTACAATTTTTTTTTAATTATCTTATTAACGCTAGTTAATTATAAATTCTTTATTGAATTTTATTCTATAAAATAATACTCCTTCTGTCTTAAAATAGATGTCATTTTGGAAGTTAACTTTACCTCAAAATACTTGTCGTTTTGCTATGTTAAAGGCTTTATTGTTGTTGTATACCAATTATACCCTTATTTTACACAAATATTTAATTATCTAAGTAATTGGATTATCTACGGGGTATATTAGATTTTTTCACATGCATTAATTACATTTTTTAATATAATATGTATAAAAAAATCAAAATGACATCTATTTTAAGATGGTAGGAGTATCAATTTTTAATTGAATCTTAAAAAATCAAAGCGTGAAGACTCTTTTTTTTTAAAAATGAAGTGAGTACTTATCTTTATGAATATATGATTGTACTACCTCTAAATATCACTATAGATATTATTCTTAGTTGTACATCAATAATATGACTACAATTTAATGAGTCTAATCAAGTTCTCATAAAAATCTGTAAAATTGCAGTGAGGTGACCACTAAAATCATAAAATATAATTATCTTTTCAGAATAAAGAAGTATATTAGTACAATGTAAAAGTGAGGGAAAATTATTTTGGTTAAATATAAATCAATTCAAAACTAACTATTCTTGAATAACTTTTTGCCTATTCTTTAAAATCAACTGAGTTATATAAATAAATAAAATATTTAACCAATTATGATTTGAAAAGATGTGTATTTATCTCTACTAAGGAAATTTATAATTATTTGAGCATATAAGTTTCTTTTTTACTAAGAAGAGTAACTATGACTAAAGTAAAACTTTGATAGACTTGTAAATACATAAATTGAATTACAATACTCTGAGACCATGTACAATGGTTAAACAAAAAAATTCCATTCAACACCCACTTTATCACTCCACATCATCTTCTCTCTCTTCCAGTGGCGGACCTAGGATTTTTTGTAAACGGGGGCAAAAATTGCGTAAGGGGGCAAAAAAAATGTTAGTGTATTTTTTACTTCACATTTAGGGGGGCAAAGTATACTAAATTGCACTAATACCTCCAACCTTTTAAAAAGATTGCACTTGTAAAAAAGGAAAAAAAAAATCAAACGGGGGCCGCGGCCCCCAAAAGGCACCATGTAGGTCCGCCCCTGCTCTCTTCCAACTAATCTATTCAACACTCATTCAACTTTTACCCTACAATGGTTTGTTTAATCCCCCCATTCAACACTTTTTCCACTCATCATCCTATACCCCACCACTTAAAATTTATTTTTTATTTTTATGATTAGTGTTTAAATGGTTATTATTGAGATCCATTTCAAGAAAAAAATGGTTTTTTTTTGTGTCGAAATACAATGAAACTTACGTCAATTTAAAGAGAAAAAAAGGGAATTTTGGTGTTAAAAAAAAACAATTTCTGTGAAATAATTGAGCTCAAATAATTGGGATAAAAGTAAAAAATAGCGCCAGCCAATCAGAATCCAACATGTGTCGCAGCCAGAGAAAAAAAAAACTCGCCGGCCTTGACGCGCCTTGTCTGGCGCGTGTGGCGCACGCGCCATGGCCAGCCTCTCTTCCGCCGCTGCGTGTCCCAACGCTCACCACTTTCTCCCATTCACACTTGTTTAACCTATTAAACAAAACCATTCACACACCCCCATTAAACAATCATTGGAGCAATTAAACACCTCCATTTTGTGTGAATTGCCATTCAACACCCAAAACTTTTGCCATTGTAGATGGTCTAAGACATGATATAATAATAAGACTTTGATAGACTTATATAACATGAATTCCACCTGACTTTTGCACTTTTTGATTGTTATAATACCATCAGCTTCTTTAGGTTTTGATTTTTTATCTTCCTAATATAGTCCTTGTAATTGTAATTAATAGCTAAAGTTCATCTATAGTATTTCATCAAGTTGTTGAATGAAATATTGGTTTGATTTGAGGTTTCAATTAACAACCACTAACCAAAGAGCTTTAGCTCAAGCGGTATCCAGTGTTAGCTTCCTATATGGAGGTCATGAGTTCGAATCCCGTTAGGGACATTTGTGTTAGCCTATAGGCCTAATTGTAGCCTTCATGGCCATTTGATGTAGCCTAAGAGCAATTTATCTATCATTAATAAAAAAACCCAATTTTAAAAAATCAATTAACAACCACTAATTAGCTAAGGTGAGACTACAGTCCTACTGGTATCCACTCCCCTCTCTATCTTCAATCCGTCCAAATTTGTATAAGTCAACAAAACCTACAAACAAACAAAAATCAAAGAAATGTTAAGTCTTAAAAGAACTCAATTCATTATTATCTGGTTAGTTAAATTGCAAATATGAGGGGGGGGGGGGGGGAGGGGAAGTAAAAAAATTGAGAAATCATAAGTAGGTGGAGTTAGGGGGGGGGGGGGTTAATATTTAAAAAAAAAAAACCTTAAGAAATGTATTTTTGTGCTTTCTGAGAAGCCAAGTGCAATGTTATTCTCCCTCCGTTCCACCTCACTTGAGACCTAAAAGGTGGGCACAATAACTAAGAAAAAAGAATAAAGTAAATAAATTTGTGATAGAAAATGAATAAAGAGAATGAGTGTGGTAAATAGTAGTGTTGGTTGAATAAATTGAGTAGTGAAAAATAAAGAAAAAGAATAAGTAGTGGGGTAGTTTGAATATAAAATAATAAAAAGATGGCAATTTTGAGAAGTCTTTAGTAAAATGAGACGTACCAAAATAAAAATAAGTTTCATGTAAGGTGGGACAGAAAGTATATAATATACTATAAATATATATAGAGAGATAAGGAGAGGAGGACATACCAACTCCATTGTTATGGTAGGAGAGGAGAGAGAGAGAGGGGCGGCCAAGGGGAGAGATATTGGTTTGATTTGAGGTTTCAATAACTGGCAAATAAAAGGGTACATCAATCCGGGTAGTGAGGAGGTGTGACTTTATAAGTGTAAGCAGAGGGAAGAAGAAAAGGCGAAGAACATTTGTGCCTGATTGGGAAGTGAAATGGGTGTTATTTGTATTAATTATCTTGTTGCAAAAATTAAAAAGGAACAAAAAAAAACAAAGAAAACTGGTCATACCCGGTCAAAGGTATCAATTAATTTGAGCCGGATTTCTTTTTCAATCTAGTGCTGTCATTAATTAGCATTACTACATTGAATAACAATGTCCAGCTTGTTGTAGAAGAAGATTAAATTTTTGGAGGGAAATTTTTTAACCAGAAGCTGCCAAGTGGCATCGCTGATGTCAGCTGATTTCTAGTTTAGTATTATTATATAGAATAGATTGGTCTTATACGTCAGTTATGAGAGTTTGACCGTATTTGACCAAATAATGTATGAAATTTGTTTTTATTAAAACATAGAAAAAGGGAACATGGTAGAATGTTTGGCTCATTGGTTAAGGATTAGTGTATACATGGTTGGTCCCAAGTTCAACTCTCACTCACTTCATATTTTGATTACTCTTTCCGTCCCAAAGTACTTGTACCAAGACAATTAATTGTTTTTACAATGACAACTACCATCATAAATAAGGGTATATTTGACAAATAATACAATGTAAAAAATGTCTAGATAAAAGCAAAACTATAAATATTTTAGGACAAATTTCAACCCCTTAAACTACATGTATTTGGGGACGGAAGGAGTAGTATTTTTTTTATTTTTCTGGAATGGCCGAATGGGTGAACATAACAGAGGCTGGGCTGATCAATAAACAGAGGGTATTTCTGTCCTTTAACTAGATATGGATTTATATGGAATTTTCATCTCGGCATAGGCTCTTTTGGGTTTATGATTTGTCTCAGGGGGCCTAGGGTCCAAAGCTCCGTAGCAAATACCCTAATTTAGTCCACTCAACGGAAAACACACACCAGTAAAACCTAGTGACCTCGGACTCAGTCCACCTCTCTCCCAGCAATACTCTATGTCGGAGTCGGAACAGCCCGTTATCTTGCGACAACAGCCCCCGGACAACCTCCTTAAACCGGTGTCGGTGCCGGAGGAGAAAAAAGACGTTGTCGCTCTTCCCAACGCCTGTAATGTGTTTACTATCTCTCTCTCCTCACTTCATAATTAGTTGGCTCAAACGAAAATGCGTGAATAAGTAGTACATAATTACTCCCTCCATCCTAAAATGATCTTCCCATTTGACTATTCAAACTTTTGGATATGCACAATTCTTCACTAGTCATGTTTTATGCACATTTAACCCCAAATTGTAGAAATTGGTAGAACTTTTAGGGACAAAGGGAAAAGGCAAATGAGCATATATCGATTTTCACTCTTTTTTGCATGAGATGAAGTGTCAATCAGAACTAACAAATTGAACTGTTATCTAGATCTTTTATTTTCTGGCTAATTGATAGTGTGTATAATAAGTTTCTATGAATAAAGAGCAAGTGTTGGATTGGTGGATAAGGTTGAAGTTTGCATGCAAGTTGTGGCAAACTTGGGTCTCATGGGGATAAAGAGCGGTTCCCGGGGGGGGGGGGGGGTTGAGTAGCCACTTGTTTCCGATATTTATAGTTCGAAAATAAATCTACCCGAAGTTGTATAGTATAGTATGGTTCTATCTCCATATTAAGGGTTGAGATTCATTGTTGTGCCCCTATGCATAAGCTTAAGCTATTAGATAAATGTTAACATGATATGAGAGGTTTGATTTTGGCAATGTCACGGGTTCAAATCACGCGGATTATGTTGTGCATGATTGCACCGCATGTTTACTCTCCACATTGTGGTCGGGTCTCAAAATGGGGGGGGGGGGGGTATTAAGGCTTGATATTTGTTGTTGGGCCTCTATCTGTAAGCTTAAGCTTTTAAATCAATGTAACTTAACAATCCCTTCGATAATCGTTATCATTTATAGACTAAATACATTTTTATCCAACTTGAAATACAAAAAGTAAAACACAAACACATTATTGGGTTGCTCCTCCCTGGAATCAGAGTCAGGTCTAAGTTGATGTGAACAAAGTTCTTAGAGACCTCAGTTGGTGTCAAGCTATGACCTTTGATCTGTATTAGAACAAAATCATACTTGAAGAAGAGGAATGTATAAAGTATAATTTCATTTGACATTTTATAGTCAACTCACGTTAACTTTGATCATACATTGATGTCAATCTAATGATCACAATAAAATTTTAAAAATTGTTATTGATAAACTACTTAATCATTTGTCAATTACAAATCTTAGGTTTACAATATGATGATTAAATCAACATCAATGTTTGGTCAAATTTCGTCTGTGTTGTCCATAAAAAATCAAATGAGACAACCTTTTTGGGACAGAGGGAGTACTTATGGCTAAGGGTTTTATTAATCAAAATGAAGTAGTGGGCTGTTTCGAACCTTTGCCTATGTGGCAAAGATGACTATAGGAAGGGTGTTTCTGGCTATAATGGTATTAAGGGTTGTAACTTATATCATATGGATTGTGCTCATGCATTTAGGTAATATGAAGAAGTTTCAATGCACCTCCCTCCAAGTTATATTCTTCCACTAGAGTAACAATAGTATTTTACTTCTAAACCTATTTTGTGCAAGCTCTTGATGTTCTTTATGGTCTCAAACAAGCCCTAGATAGTGGTATAGCAAAATTGCTGCAACTTTACTTTCATCTGGCTTCATTGAATCTCAAAACGTGTTGCTTTTATCTTCACATCAGGATTTTGGGGTGTCTAATTCTAATCTTTCTCCTGTCACTTTTTATTGTGATAAGTTTTCCGTTCATATTGCCTCCAATCATGATTTTCATGAGAGAGCAAAGCATATTGAAATTGATTGAGATTGTCATCTGGTCTTGTTTTTAATTCCCATATCTCCACTTCTCACCAAGTAGCTGATCTCTTCTACTTTACTTAATTATTACAAACTTAATGTCCTTAACCTGTTTAGTACACCCAGCTTGAGGGAGAATACTACGGTTGATAAGACACTATCCACAACAAGAAAAATGAAGGGGGGGGGGATTCTTTCTTCATTCATTTGTTTGAAACCATGAGTTTTATCAATTCCGACCTCCCCATCGAGACACAGCAGTTCCAGCCAAACATGGCTGATTCACTTAAAGTGAACGAGGCTTCTTGCTCCACACACAGATATACCGTGTTCTCCTTTTTCTCTTCTGTAGGTTGCTGAGAAAATTCAGAATTCAGAAACAAGATGATTCTTTCTTTTTTCCCTCTTCTGTCATTGTTTTTATTGTCATTATTATTATTATTATTATGCCTAGGGCCTGATTTTTCATTGCTTTCATTTCAACCTTTCTGAAAAGTCCACCACGATTAAAGCAACAGAATTGGCAGAATCATCCCTGTTATTCGTATCTCCATACTTCTCAGTGCCAAGTTGAGCAGCTAACAATTTATTAAGCGTTTATTGGTACTTAGTTTCACAGGTTTATCAGGTTACCAAATTCTTTTAGGCTGTTAAATGAAGATGTTGATATTTGTGCTGTACCTTCGGGATTTCGTTATATTCATCCTGTTGATGAAGGATCTTTTAGTGTGCTTTTCCAAAGTAATCATGTTTGTGTGTGTGTGCACGCGCGCGTGCGTGCTTGTGTATGTGTGTGTGTTGCATCCTTGTTTCAGCATGGTTGAAGCTACTTGAGATAGCCAGTTGATTGTGCTATGTATTAAATACGAATCGGTAAAATGGATATGTTTAGAGTTGTTGTACTAAGTTAAACAGTGACTTAAATATTCTTTGTGTCAGATGAGATGAAAGTGATTTTTTGAGGGTATTTTTTTCATTTTGACCATCATACGCAAGACCGTAATGTTTTTGTCATTACTCAAGCTGATAATATACTTACGGTGAAGTGTTCCTATTGTTTGTCCATTTTTACAATATTATATTAAATGTAGGAATCCATCTGCCATACCTGCACCCATGTTGTCGTGTTGAGATGGTACTTCAGCGAAAATGACGAGTCATTGTATCACAACTTTCATATATGCATTTTCAAATACCAAATCTGCTGGCTATTTTTCATCTATAAATGACTAAACATCCTGAAGGTGATACCAAGACTAATCTTTTCTATTAAGTTACTTGGTGCATGTTGTTAAATTAACTTTCCTTTATGCTCTTAGGTATGTACAAGAGTCTTTTACATCAATATGCTCAAAAGTCATCCACCCAACCCCCAGTTTATCAAACCCTTAATGAAGGGTCTCAACATCAACCACAATTCAGATCCCGTGTTTGGATTGATGGTAATTACTATACATCTTCAAATACGTTTTCACAACTTAAAGCGGCTGAGATGGAAGTTTCAAAGATTGCTTTTTTGGCTATAATGCAGAAGATAAGGGATGCAGGGGCTAAACTTATTCAGGAGGTTTGTTGAATTAATCATCTAAGATTTCACTATTTAGCAATTCTTATGCACTTTCTTTCTCATAGTATGATCAATTTGATTATGTCGTTAAGTAATGTTCTCGTTTCTACACAATTGTTACACGTTCATAGACATTTCTAATATGCGCTGAACCTTTTGAATTTCGCATCAGCTTCTTTATATGTTCTATGTTGGGAAATTTATTAGAGTAACGGCCCAAAGCAATGAAGAGATTAACAAAAACAAGAAAGAAAAGTAAATCAATAAGAATAGACAGGAATTGTTTACCCGGTTCGTCCCAACAATGACTACGTTCATGGGCGCTACCCAGCCAAAATTATTTTAATAATTGCTCATTGATGTTACGATGTGTTTATGGCCGTCACTTGATTTATATAGGGTTTTAAGTCCAAAACCTAAACCTAAAATAATTAATTGCAACTGGGACAATAGAGTACAACTCTAATAAGTAAACAAAACACTAAAGGAATATTAATTCCTTTGCAATTCTTGGCACACACAACAACAAAGAATTGGGCTCTTGGCCCATTAGTATCTGGCGCCCCTATGTGCACGCATAGGGTGCACGTATAGCTTCGGTGTAACATATTGTTCTTCGTTCCGTCTCTATTCCGCAGCTTTGACTCCTTTTCCCGGTTTTGACTCCATAACCCAACAATCTCCCACCTGGAGACAAACCAATTCCCGTGACTACCACGTCAAACTCCAACTCAATAGAATGACTCCCAAACACACGTCTTCCGTCAGTGGCCAACTGACCTTGGTAGCACCCGACCCCTTATCTAGTTATCCAAGTGAGTTTAACCTGAGCGAATTTTCAACATAATTGTCGGTTCCACAATGCTCCCAGTCTTCAATCCATCCCGCTCACTTGCTTGTTAACTATCGATCCTGAATAGCGCGAATCCACGTGCCCCACATAGTCACCAGCTTGGAAATTTTGTGTGTTCTTTGCAACCCACCCATCACTGTTCTTGATCCCGATCCCATGTTGGCCAAATTGGGTTCACGTCGGCCGACTTCAGACCCCAATTTTCAACTAACATACCGTTTAGCGAGATTTCTCCCACCGTGGCGATCTCGGCCACCACCATCCATCATTGGGATGTCCCCTCGTTTCCCCCAATGAACGGCAACACATTTTCCACGCCGCCTAGAGCTACCAAGTTAGCCCCACGGTTTGCCTTCCATGTCCCATAACCGAAGGTCACCACACAACCCTCCTTATCATGTTGTCTTATGAAAATCAAGTTCCTCTCCAGGTCCAGAATATGTCGTACATCACGTAGCCGCAACACAGTCCATTTGTTGCTTTGACCCGAGCGACCACTTTTCCAACGTCCTTTACCGGATTATTATCTGCTAGATGAACAACCCAATCCATCCCCTCTGCACTAGTGCACTAATGAAACGTCGCGACCGAATCCAATTACCACGAATCTGTTTGTCTGCTCCCACCTAAGATTAATGCATCTGCTATCTCCTTAGCAACATTCAGCTCCTTCTCACCGACTGACCGCTCCGAACACTTTCTTTTAAAGTGTCCCTTCTTCCCACAACCGTAGCAAGTAATCACCTTATTGCCACCCTTACTCTTTTCACCGACACTTAGTGCTAGTCCCGATTTCTGCCCTTTGCTTTTTCCTACAAGCTTCTTGGCCAAGAATCACATCCACGACATCCGCAATCTTGCCTTCCCTGTTGCCGCGTTAACGGCAATCACAGTTGTTTTCCACATGTCTGGCAAGGATGATAGTAAAATCAATGCTAGTACCTCATCGTCTAGAGTAACATTCACGGAAGGTAGTTGGGCCGCAGTTTACTTGAATCCACTTATACGCTTCTTTGCCGACATACCCTCCACCATCCTTATGTTCAACTCCTTCCTCATCAGATGAGCCTTGTTAGCTGCCGATTGACTCATACATGCTCACCAACATCTCTCTGGTAGTCTTCGCCTCGAACACATTTTTCGACACGTCCTTGGCCAACGTTTGCCTAACAAGCCCTAACGCGTTACGGTCCATAACGCCTTACAGTCCATGACTGCAAACTCTGTGTCCTTCACATCCGTCGGCTTTTCTTTTGATAGGAGATACAAATGCTTATTCCACATAATATCGTCAATCCGCGTCTTCCAAAAATTTAAATCCGTTCTATCAAACTTTTCAATCAACACTTTGTTACCATCCTCCAAAGCTCCCACAAGATCCATGACAAAAACAAGCTATGAATCGACAAATCCAAAGCTCTGATACTAGTTGTTGGGAAATTTATCTGAGTAACGCCCAAAGCAATGGAGAGATTAACAAAAACTAGAAAGAAAAGTAAATTAATAAGAACACATAGGAATTGTTTACCCGGTTCGTCACAACAATGACTAAGTCTAGGGACGCTACCAAGCCATTTTTTTCTTAATAATTGCTCAATGATGTTACAATGTGTTTATGGCCGTCACTTGATTTATATAGGGTTTTAAGTCCAAAACCTAAACCTAAAATTATCAACTGCAGCGGGGACAGTAGAGTACAACTCTAATAAGGAAACAATATATCGAACGAATATTAATTCCTTTACAATTCTTGGCACTCACGTACAACAACAAAGACTTTGGCTTTTGGCCCATTAGTGCTGCCGCCCCTATGCGCACGCATAGGGTGCACGTATAGCTTGGCAGTAACATTTTGTTCTTCTTTCCGTCCCCGTTCCGCAGCTTTGACTCCTTTTTTTCCCTGTTTTGTCTCCACAACCCAACATTCTATTGAAGATCCAAAAGGATATTTTCTTTACCCTCCAGTCTCATCTTGGATGAGCGTATATATAGTTGATGTTGTCAGATTCAGATGATTGGAAATCCATATTTGTGATTACCTTAGTTGCTGTTTGCAAACTAAATTGCCTATAAATCTCTAATTAATGTAGTGTTCATACTTGAGAACAAGGTTTAGGACTGTATTTAGATTAAGGTGCAATTCATTAGTTGCAGGATGATGATTACTGATTCGAGACAAAGTTTAGTTTTGAGTGATGCATTTTATTAATGTAACCCGAGGATGTAGTTCTGCATGAGAATAATAAACATATGTTCAACATGGGATGGGAGAAATGGACTTCTTATAATAATTTCTTTTTAACTAGAAAAGGTAACTAAGTGAATAGTTGCGTATTATCTCCCTCCTCCTTCCCTTATCAAATAAAGGAAGAACTGGAAAAAAGGGGGTGGGGGATTTAGTTGATCATTCTCCAAATTGCCCCCATTCTTGTGGAGGTTGTTTCACAATTGGTGTTACTGCTTGTAATTCCATCCTTTTTACTTTTTTTTGTCGTTGTGAACCTCTATACCAAGAACAACTAATTAACCAGCAATAAGCACACATACGTGTATGCATCATTTTTTATTTTTAAATTGTTATGATGTTCAAAAGTACATAGTTCAAGATATTTAATTGTTACTCCTGTGTCCCATAATGATTGTCCATTTTTTTTTTTTTTTTTTTTTTGAGTTTGTGGGACATTCTAAAATAGTTAACCTTATTTCAAATTGAGTAGAAAATATACACATCTACCCATACTATTATCATCATATCTTCTAATAAACTAAATAACACATAAGTACATATCAAAAAATGATACTCCCTCCGTCCCACCTCACTTGAGACCTAAGAGGTGGGCACAATAACTAAGGAAAAAGAATAAAATAAGGAAAATGTGTGGTAGAAAATGAAGAGACAGAATGAGTGGGCTAAATAGTAGTGTTGGTTGAATAAATTGAGTGGTGAGAAATGAAGAGAGAGAATGAGTGGTGTGGTAGATTTAATATAAAATTATTCAAAGTTGCCTATTTTGGGGAGGTCTCAAGTGAGCTGGGAAGGACCAAAATGGAAATAAGTCTCAAGTGAGCTGGGACGGAGGGAGTATGTTTGAAGCTTATTGTAATAAATTTTCCTTAGAAATAAACACTCATTTTGGCAACATTTTTTTTAATAGGACGGCCATTTTGGGGCAGTAGGAGCTGGATTACTTAGAGATAGTGGATAGTTGATGGTTGTGGCGTAGGATTTATTTAAATTCGTGGTACTTTCAGCAACTTGAAAAAGCGTGTCAGGGCTTCTTTAAACCTTGTTCATTTTGACTCATACCTTTTAATTATAGACATAAATGAGTCCATGGTGCTTCAGAGTAGTAAGCCTATCTAAAAATATCATCCTACTTGTTTTTCCCTATTTTTTGGGTGTTCTGTCTATGGTTCTTTTTTGTTTCCTTTTTCCTGATGCATGTTTTCTGTGTGCGGTATGTTGAGGGGGGGGGGGGGGGGGGAAGGGGAGGTGTATGTGGACTTGTTACTTCGATATGGATAGTAGACATATATATTGCATCGTCTGTTCTTAAAATTGTTGTTATCATCTCTCCTTTACTATCACTTCCTCCAATCATCCAGGACACAACCTTTTGCAAGTCTATTCTGATCGAGTATGCTGTTCGGATGAATCTAGAGAAACCCAGTTATCAGACAACTCAACCGGATGCGTCTCTTCCTCTGTTCTTTTCTTTATTGGTTTTTAACGGTGTTACTTACACTGGAGATTTTGCCAAAAACAAAATGGAGGCTCAACGACTGGCAGCACGTGCAGCGATTCTATCCATTTTAGGTACTGTTTGTATTTTACATTAAACAACTTTCTTTTTAAGTTGATACTGAGATTTTCTATTAGATTATATCGGATCAGAGATACTCCTTTAAGTTTCATTGATATCAAGAGTTGCTCTTGAACATTAACTGATGTGCTATTTTGATCCTGAGTTTTTACTTCAAGCTTTTATTCCAATGTGTCAACTTCAGTTTTAGATAATTCATACTCCCTCCGTCCCATTTTAAGAGTCAAAAATTTCCTAAAAGGGCGTCCCATTTTAAGAGTCAAAATCCTAAAATGGAAAGTGGGGCCTACATGTCATACTCACAACAATTATCCACTAACTCATCTCTACCCCACTTTCTCTCTCTTACCCAACTATCAACACTCACAACACATCACATTTTCCTTAATTCTTGAACCCACCCATTTTTTGACTCTTAAAATGGGACGGAGGGAGTATATACACACTACTACGCCGTCCCCGGAAAAACTTCTTTGTTAATTAATAAATGAATGGTCAAAGTTCAAGCTTTTATTCCAATGTGTCACCTTCGGTTGTGATATGCTGTGCAGATAATGGATCAGGAATTGTTATGTCCGAGATAATCAATTCCAAATTGAAGCTTCATGCTGCAGTCAATAGAGCTAAGAGTTCATTGAACGTTCAAGTTGGCATTAAGCCTGAGATAGTACATACAGAAAGTGACAATGACCTCAAGTTGAGTAACGCAAATAAGGTTGAAGTTGCTTCTGATACTAACAACGTACCAACTCCCTTGACAATCTTAGACCCTAACCCAACAAAAAGTGCTAGTATTCCAGCGATAGATGTACTTCTTGGCGTAAATCAATCCCCTAAGCTTGAAATACCGACATCAATTACCACCCCTGTGGCTATATCAGTGGATCCTATTTCGAAACAAACTCCATCGGTTGGTTCAACAACTGCAGTAGTAGTCACTCCAAATATAGTCGAGCCTCCAGTTTTGGAACAAACTGCGTTGGTTGCTTCAACTTCTGGACAGAAACGGAGACGCAGAAATAAGAAGAAAACCCAAAAGAAAACACGAGTTGAAGCCCAGTAAGTGCTACACTCTTGCTTATATCTGCATAGTTTTATGTTGTGTGTTATCTAATATGGTCTTTGAAGCATTTCTTTCATTTGATGATATGAATGCTATTATGGTTATTGACTTACTCAATTACTAATGATATGACTGGTAGTTCTTTTCATGGTCTTTTTGTGTCGCTAGGGTGAATGAGTTTGCATAGACTGTTGTGTACAATGTTATTCTTGGTATAGCTTTGATTGGGAGTGGTGATCACATCTTCTTTTTATCGAGCTATATTATTATTTAAGGTTTCAATTGGCAAAACCCATGTTTTGTTCACTAAAGAACACCTGTTTTGCAAATGTCGTCACTGAAGTTCTCTTTTTGGAATGTCATCATCCACGTACGAACCTTTTGCAATGTCCCCACTCCGTTAAGATGACCGTCATTTATTTAACAGGTTACAGTCATGTGCCTAATGATCATTAAATAGTTAATGTGTTCACTTATGGTTAACAAAGTAAGTAGGAAAAAAGTATATTAAATATTAAAAGAAGAAAAGCTAGTATATCAGATCCCACCTCTTATCTTTCCCTCTTTCCCTCCCTCTCCTCAACAATTCCGGCACCCTCACCAATCCCTTCCATCTTCCCCCTCCCGCTCCCCCCACCCAACAAAAAACCACGTTCAAATTCCTCTCGTCCCCCTCTTGCCACTGTCCGACCCGCCTTACCCCACCACCCATACCCTTCTGCCTCCCCCTGTCTATCATCCGCCTCTACCCTCCTTCCCTCCAATTATTCATCCGCCTTCCCCTCTCTTTCGCTCTTAATTAGTCATCTTTACATCATCAATCAATTAGTCAGCACAAGGAACCATCACAATGATGCACACGTACTAGAGTTAGCTTTTCGAGACATTGGCCATCACTTTCACAAGAATCGAGCAACCCCCCCCCCCCATTTTTCTTGTTGCCTTTTAACGATTCAGATATGCTGGATTTTGGAGTCTGACGGGGTGGAGGTGTGTGCGGGGTTGCAAAGTGGGTGTGATGGAGGGAGATGGCAGGGAGACGGTGGCAGGGCGACTGATCTGTGAAAGAGGATTTGGGGGGGGGGGAGATGAAAAGGCTGGAGTGAGGGGAGCGGGTAGACCACCTGCCATCATCTTACACAAGGACCAAGCGTGGGATGACCACTGGTGTTATTTGTTTGATTTTTTAATTTTATGCGTTTTGCTGATTTGCAGTTTTATGTACGTGCCTTGTTGATTCGCTTAATTTTGAAATTTTGGGTAGGGCTTGATTGTGGGTGTGTCTTGGTGGGTTTAAATCAAAATCGACGGGGTAGGGTTTTTGAGTGATCAAAGGTTGAAGATGGGATTATATTAGTCAAAATCGACGGGGTAGGGTTTACAATACTCATTCTGTCCCTCTTTATCTTACAAATTTTGGGTTGGGCACATTATTTAAAGAAAAAGTGAAAAAAATGATGTGTTGTGAGTGTAGATAGTTGAGTGGGAAAGAGAAAGTGGGGTAGAGAATAGTAAGTGGACTAGTTTATTTTATCATTCAAGTCCGGCACTTTGTTTCAGCTACTCCCTCCGTCTCAAAATTTCAATTCATAGTCGGCTACTCCCTCCGTCTCAAAATAGATGTCGTTTTGAGAGTTAAATTTCGTCTCAAAATACTTGTCGTTTCACTATTTTCAAAGCTTTTTTATTGCTCTATACCAATTATACCTTTAATAATGATAGCGAACTATCTCATACCTAACCATTTAATTACCTAGGTAGTTGAATTACTTTAGGGGTATTTGAGATTTCTTCACATGTACTCCCTCCGTTTCATGTGAATTGAGACTTATTTCCCTTTTCATCCTTTTCACCTCAATTGAGACTGCCCAAAATGACAAACTTTTTAATATTTTATATTCACTCAACCCCACTCATTTAACCCCACTAATTCTCTTTCTTCATTTTCCTCCACTCATTTTATCCAACCAACACTACTATTTACCCCACCCATTCCCTCTCTTCATTTTCCACCACACATTCACTACTTTCTCTTAATTATTGTGCCCATTTTTTTGGTCTCAATTCACATGAAACGGAGGGAGTATTAATGACATTTTTTAATACTATGTGCGAAACACTCCAAAACGACATCTATTTTGGGACGGAGTGAGTATCACACTATCATGTTGCTTTGGTTGCAAAATCAAAATGTTGACCAGGGCCATAGAGGCGGTGATCGGAGGTCGGGAATGGGAGGGGTGACTGGAGGTGGAGAGGGAGAGAGAGAAAGATTGGGTGAGAGAAAGGAAAGGCGACAGATGTGGAGTCGGAGGAGCCCTCTTCGCGGGATTTGGGAGGAGGTGGTGAAGTTGCTGCGTGGGAGAGAGAGGCATGTGCTTGCTGTTGATTCCGGCGTTGATTTGGCCGGCGTCGTCAACGGTGATGATGTAGCCTTCAGAGAACCGAATCTCAGCGAAGGTGAGAGTGGCAGAGATCAGATTAAAGACGAGAGAGAAAGAGTTGGTCGGCGACGGCGACACTTACAGATCTGGCGGAGGGAAAGGAATAGTATGCGATAACTTCGAATCATGGTTAGGAGTATTAAAATCCAGGGTCGTCGGAGTTCGTCAGAGGTCGCCGGATGTTGGGGAGGGGAGAGAGAAAGTAGAGAGAGAGAGAGTGCGTGACTGTGTGTCATATGGGAGAGGAGGGGGGTGGGTTTTGTTTGGATTAGGGGTAGTTTTGGTATTTTTAAATATTATAAATGGGCTGAGGGATTTTATGGTTAATCTATTTCTGGTGTAGGATTAGATGGTAGTTTTGATTATTGCATGTCTTAAATGGTAGTTTGGGTTAGGATTTTGGACTAGGTGGTAATAATCTCGACAAAAAAATGACATTGGCTTAGTTGTGATGTTAGAAGCTGAAAAACTTCTGCCATCAAGTTTCAGTGTTTCACTATTGCATATAAATAGTGTATTTTTGGTGTCAACTTATCTCTAAAGTTCACCTGTAAAAGAAAAAGCGTGAAATCCATTCTTATGTTTTTTTTTTTTTTAATTGATCTCAATTAATTTGTAGTTTTCTGTTCCACTCCTATTAAATTTCGGCTGTCTACTTATCAAAAGAAAGTTTAGGGTACATGCAGGTTGTCACTTGATACGGTGCCTTTATCTCATATCCCTCCATTTTCGGTGGCTCAATGAGTGGCTCACACTGCCACATTTGTTTGGAAGGTTAAATAGCTTCTCATACGTGCATGAGCTTTGTAAATGTTTGAGATTTTTACGGTTTACACACCCCATTTACCTACTCCCTCCGTTTCACGTCACTTGAGTCTTTTGGTCAACTTAGGATCGTTTTGACCAAGACTTTATAGAAAATTTTATGATCCTAATGGAAATTTAAAAATTATAAAATGATTCACCATAAAAAACACTCTCAATAACAATTTTTAATTTTTTATCAAGATCATCAAATTTTCTTTCAAGTCTTGGTCAAAACGATCCTAAGTTAACTAAAAGTCTCAAGTGACGTGAAACGGAGGGAGTACTTAGTTGTGCTTATGATATTCTATACTCCCTCTGTCCCAAAACAAGGTACACAAATTTTGATATGCACGGGAACTAAGGAGGGAATAGTTCTTGTGAGTATGAAAAGTGTGATTGGAGAGAGAAAGTGGGGATGGAAATAGTAGTAGATAGTTGTGAGTATGGCAAGTGGGTCTTACTGAATAAAGAAATATATAAAATTTCCTTTTAGGGAAAGTGTGACTTATCAATGGGACGTACAAATGGGAAGTTTGTACACATTGTTATGGACGGAGGGAGTATCTCTTTTAATTAACGCGGTCATATATGTTGGGATCTAGTTTGCTGAGCTAAAGGTTCATTGTTGTGGAATTATGCAGGATTGACCCAGGTGCATGATGTTGACCGGAAGTCGATTTTCTTCGGTGATACAATAAGTCAATAAGAGGGTTAAAGCTCTTCTAGTGCTTCTTGTAATTCTTGAATAAATGAATTGAAATCTAGTGTTGGAAGTTGGAACCTTTAGCTTGACAGTACTGAGTTTGTAAAGCATTACTTGTTCCACTTCATAAATTGTAGCTTGTTCTGATGTACTTTCTGTTGGTGATTTTAGTGTCATCAACGATTTTATGTAATTGTGATTTACTAGAGACCAATGCGATTTCATATTCTGCTCGGATACGAGTAAGGGAAAGTGTGGAGTACACACTCGTTTGAGTTAATATGTTTTCGACCGCGATAAAGAAGCAGGGGTCAAGGGGGCTGCGCCCCCTTGCGGGGTCAAGGGGCAGCGCCCCTTGTTGGACCCTCGCGGGGCTCGGGGCAGCGCCCCGAAACCTAGACAGTATATTTGGTGTTCCAAATAATCTCCCGCCAGTTTTCCCACCAAAACCCGAAAATTAAGAGACAGGCCAAACAGGAGTTGCTCGGCCGAGCACTTCCTTAACTCGGCCGAGCATGATTTTCACAGTAAACAGAAGTCACGAAAAAAGGCCTGCTCGGCCGAGCACATTTCCTTGACGCGGCCGAGCAGACACTGAATCAGTGAAAAGGTGCCCTTTCTCTTGACAGTCATGACTGTTGTGAATGTAACCATTGTCTCTCTTCTGCTCCAGACGAAAATCTGTTTATAAACAGATTATTTGGACTCAAATAGATATAGAAAATACACACAAATTCTCCAAGTTTTGATCTGATCTCTTTGCCTAGAATCAGATTGCTTGATTGTCTTATCCCATACAAAGATTTCGTGTAACCTAGGCATAAAGGGTCGAAATACTTTGTTCGGAAAGTGAACATACACAATTCAATCATTATCCAAGATTATCAACAAACCCTATTTCCCCAACACTTTCTTGATGTTTTTTTTTTCTTTTTATTTGCATTTATTTTGGGACGGAGGTGGTAGTATAAGTTTTGTGTACAGAGTGTTTTTAGTAAGCCTTTTCCGCATGTTTCTCTCTGCCACTGTGTGCATGGATGCATCCATTTAAAGAATTTGTTATGTTACTGGTCCAAATTCTTTAATTTAGAACAATGTTTCTTTTCTTTGGTAAAAAAATTTAATCTTGAATTTTTTTTTTTTTTTTTTTTTCATCTGGACTGTGAAAGACGGAAAAGTGAAGACAGAGGTTCCGGATTGAGATTTTCCTAGGTAAAAAATTGAAATGTTTTGTTTCTTCTTTTTCCTCTGTGGGGGTGGGGGTGGGAGGGGGGGTGGGGTAGGGTAGGGGGTAAGGGGTTTTGGAATCAGTGAGGTGTGTGTTGGTTGACTTTAAACAACTGATTAGTAGGGAAGTAAAAATTGACAGATGGGGGGAGTGACACTAGACAGCAAAGGTTTGAGGGGGGTATTAAGATTTGATTAATTAAAATGGGAAATCTTGAAAGATAAGGATCTTGATTGAGCTTTTAATGAAGAACATGGCCATGGGTGTTTTTGATTTAATTGAGGAAAAACACACAAATTAAATCTCCACGAGACAAGGAAATTTAAACAAAACATTTCTTGTACCGATGCCAGCTTCACTTTCCTAACCCTTTACTAATTTTCCTATCTACAATTCAAACCCTTAACCATGTGGATGATAATCATCATTGGGGTTGTCAATACATATTAATTTATGCTATTATGTTCTTTCATGAGTTTGAGCGGACAAATCTTGATCTTTTTTTTTTCTTGATGAAAAACCACATAGGAGTATATATTATGGGTAATTTTGGTAAAATAACTAATAAGATTTGCTTATATTTCAAGCATTTTTTTTTTTTAAATCTTTTTTGCTTATAATTGCGTTCAGAGTGAATATATATACAATGATCAATTCAATGGACTTTGATCATAACTTACTTCATGAAACTTCAATTATCACTATGCATTTTTAAAATTTGCTATTGATTACATTTTTAATGGTGAATCGATAACAACTTTTAAAATTGGATCAAAATCGTTAAATTTTTATAAATATATAATTAAAATTTAATTTAGTTGATCACGAAATACAGTGAGACTATCGGGACAGGGACTTGTTGGAACAATTTTAATCCCTGAATGCCACACTCACTTTAGAATAGGATTGAGGAAGAGATGAAGCGGAAGCGTTTAAGAACAATACCTGTTGAATCCATAGATGATGATAGGGAGAAATGAAGATGAAGAACAAGTAGGGTGAATGCTCTTCTAAATGATGAATGTCTTTCCCCTTTTACTTCTTTAACACTTAATGAAGATTTATGGAGAGAGTACCAATGAAAAATGGAGTCGTCTTAAGGGTTGATGGAATGCCTTTTATATAGTAGACTTGGTGACATTTCATTTAGGGACCACACCCTTTCAAGCTTTATGATAATAAATTACCCTTTTGCCCATCACAATTAGGTAATATATATCCAGGAATTCTACACATTTTATTATCAACTATACTTTATAAATTAATATTATAATCATAACTTTATGA
This sequence comes from Campanula takesimana, assembly GCA_026119855.1. Lineage (NCBI taxonomy): Eukaryota > Viridiplantae > Streptophyta > Magnoliopsida > Asterales > Campanulaceae > Campanula > Campanula takesimana. The sequence continues at coordinate 628,883 of JAOWBW010000438.1, read as the reverse complement.
ATGGAAGTCTAAACGACTTGTGTTGCAAGCCATGTCCTTACAATCTCCCACTTGGGTTGCAAAACAAAGTCCTTCCTTTAAATTATGAACATAACACAAATGACAACCCTTACGTGCGCACTTTATTGTCATTTATAACAATCTCGTCCATTAGCCATACAAGTATAGGACTAAAGGGGCAGTCGTTGTAATTGATTCGCAACTAAACCCACAATAATCACGTATACAAATCCAACTAAATGACATAGATCAAAAGTATAGATGTGTAGCATGGAATCATAATGAATATATACATATTCTTCCAACTAGTCCAACTTAACCAAATGAGATCAAAAATTTAAATAACAGAACAACTAATGAAAGAACAACACAAACTCCCACTATACTAAATGTTATCAAAAGTTGTTACACCCATATGAGCAACATGCTCGTGAAACACTGAAGATGATAACTTTTCATAAATGGATCCTTTAAATAGAGTTTGTTTCTATAAGTTGTATCCCTTTCGTTCATTTTGTACTCTTTTCTTTATAACAAGATAATTAATGTCTAAATCCATAAACTCTTGTTAGAGTACAGAACTGCTACCTGATAGTCATTTCTTAATTGGTCTTTCGACACTTGTTTTGACAAATTACAGTCCATTAAAACATATGCAGCCATATATTTAACTAATGTCGGAATACCTAATGATCTCAAGATGATCCGACTTTAAAACATAGGCATGTAGTTCTTTAGTGTTTTTGTAAATACTTCTATCATTCTTTTGGCTGCTACTTAATGTTCTTTCCGGATTGCTTTGGTATTGACAAAGCATCCCAACGTTAAATGTAAGATTTACGTATACATTAAGCTTCCTACTGCTGATGTAAAGAGGGAATTTTCTATATACTTTGGATTCAAAATTTTACCTTTAGGACACTGTTTGAGACTAAGAATGTCTCCTTTAAATTAGGGGTGTCATGTGGTTTACAGTTTTGCATGCTAAACCTTTTGTAATACCTTTTCATATGGCCTTTTGTGATAATCCTAAAACATCTCGTGAGTGATCACGGTGAATTTGGATTCTTAATACAAAGATGCCTTACCAAAATCTTTCATTTCAAATAAGAAATTTCTTAGTTTCCTTAATAAGGTTTATATCATTACTAGCAAGCAAAATATCATCCACATATAAGACCAAAATTATAAATTTACTCCCACTGAACTTATGGTATACTTAATATTTACCAAGATTCATTTCAAAACAAATGAAAGAATGACTTGGTTAAACTCTAAATATCATTAATGAGAATTTTTACTTAAGTTCATAAATGAATTTCTCCATATAGATAGTTTCCTTAATGTCTCCATTAAGAAAAGTTTTCTCTAATATCCATTTAATGAAGCTTAAGATCAAAGGTGCTATTAGTGCCATAATGATCCTAAGGAGCTTTTAGAAGATACCGGAAAAGTGTTTCTTTCTTTATAATCAATACCTTTCTTATGAGTTAAAATCTTTAGCAACTGGATGGGCTTCATATCTTTCAACATTACTTTGTGAATCCTTTTAGGTCTTAGAGACCCATTTATAGGTTTCACATCCTTATGTAATGAAATAAGATCTCAAACGTTGTTATCTTTCAAAAGATTGTAACTCTTTATTAATGGCATTAATCTTCTTATGAGAATTAGGACTATTGATGGTTTTATGGAAGATAAATAGATTATCTCCCACTATACCTAAGTGTCCTTTATTCTCGACAAGATACACTTAATGAATATCCGGAATTGCATTCCTTCTTACTCTGTTTGATCTCTATAAGGGCACCGGTTCTTACTAATTTTGAGGTTGTTGAATTTCCTTCTTATGATCAACATTTCCATGTTGTTCAATATTTATAGGGAAATCATATTTATTTTGAATTGTATGTTCTTCTTGAATGTCAAGTACAAAACTTGATATCCAATTAGAACTATAGGAAGTGGTATATAAATGAATTCTATATAAATGAATTCCTCTTCCTTTTCAAATTCAAAATATTACTCCAAATTCTCCCACTAAATTCAACATCCTTAAAAGAACCTAGCATTTCTCGTTTTTCAAAACGTTCTAACTTTCGGGTTGTAAAATTTATATATCCTCTAGTTTTCTCGGCTTACCCCATGAATAACTACTAATAATCTTACATCTAACTTGCCCTTAGTAGACTTATAAAGTCTATCCATATGCTAGACAACCCCATAAATGAATATGGTTTAAGGATGAATAAGGAACGCATCCTTAAATCATTAAGGGTTTATATTAGTAGCCTTAGAGGGAGCTTTAATGAGAATAAAGGTTGCGGTTTTAGCGTATCGCCCATAATGAGTGAGGTAAGAGAAGTATAAAACATACTTATTACCATATCCTTAAGGATTTCAATATGTCTCTATTACAATATTCATGCTAGGCGTACCCGGCTCAATGTAGAGAGAGATAATCCCAAACTCTTTCAAAATAGCGAGTAAAAAGGACCTAGACGTTGTTCCTTTTAACAATCATTCCAAAGATGTATACACCATCATGAATGACCCTAATGTTCTTAATAGTCTTCAAAGTTGATTTCCAACTTTGTCTTTATAAGACTTTTACAACGTCCAAACTCAATATTTTATGAAGCAAATAAATGTATTCAAACTAAGAGTTTAGTCATTTTGAACATAATAACTATTGTTGACCTTTTCCATGAAGGAATAATTAATGGCCTACAAATATCCGAATGCATTAGTTCATTGAGACACTTGATGCTCTCGAGAATACTACAATGTTTGTAAATTTACTTTAAGGCATTTAATGCAAAAGTATTTTCCAAATTATCAAGTTTGTTTAAGATATCCTTTAACATAAGCTTATCAGTTTCCTTTGTAAATATGACCCAAACGCTTATGCCTTTATAAAATATAAACTTTACTTGATAACTTTTGCTTTTACCACTTTGGTGTCATTATTTATGGAATTTATATATTGTGTAAATAATGTCAAGTAATTAAAGATTACCTGACTATGTACTAGTACCATCAACCTTGGAATAAAATAAAATCACATTTATTAAAATGAACAAAACAACCTTCTTTATTCAAAATTGTGATATATATCAAATTCCGTCCAAATGGCGATACATTAAATGTAGTATTTATACAAATAATACTAAGTACTTTTAACAATATCCTATAAGATTCCGATGCCTTTTCCTTCAACCAGATCCCAGCTTCCATATAGATGATTCTTCATCTTCTCCAGGATTTCGGTATTTCAGGCAACCCTACATAAACATTCATTATGTGAGTTGTTGTAACAGAATTCAACCACTATGTATATGTAGGAAATGAAACCAAATTAGCCTTTATCACAAACAATACCAAATGATATACCTTTCTTAGCACGCCAAGCGTGATACTTAGGGCAGTCGTACTTCATGTGAGTGAGGTCCTTGCAAAAGAAGCATTCTTCATGATCATTAGATGATCCCTTACGCTTCTTATTTCTTGCAACCGCAATTTCCTTCCCTCTTCTTTTTGTCCCATGAGAAGAGGTAGATGCCAAACATCCCTCAATCATATCAAGGAATGTTTTAGCATCAACGTCCTTGGAGACACCGTCCAAAATGGTCTCCGGGACAACGATATTCATGATCATTAGGCTCACACGGTTGGAGCGTTTCCACTTCTCCTCATTTAAGCAATCTTCTTGAGTGCTTTCACTAGAGAGAGGAAGAGGAAACGATTCCCTTAATGCGTGATCTATGTCCATATAGCCTAAGATCATCATCAATTTATTTTTCCAAGTTTTAAAATTAGTCCCGTTTAGCATCGGAATTGTACTCATAGCAGTGATTACGGACGAAGCAATAAGTAAATCTGTTGGGTTTTGAGAACAAAAAGGAATGAAAACAAAAACATGAATAAGAAACTACAAATGAAAAATGATTAATTATATCAACGAAATCCATCAATAAGATAATCAACATGACATCAAACTAATCTTTGGATTGCGAGTTGACTCATAAATGATTGCCTTAGGTAACAAGTAATTTGAACTTATATTTTAATAAATACTTAATCTTCCTTTGGGCCGACATAAGTACCTAAGAAAATATCCTAATGTTCATTTTATTTGTTACCACATGAATGCCTAAGTTTAGTCAAATGTCAAGATCTTCTTTGGAAAATTCAAGTTATTCACATATTAACTTAAACATCCAACACTTTACAATTTAAGGGTTTAAATAACGTAAATCACTTAGGCGACAATATTATTTAAACAATGAATAAAATTGTCAAAGCATATAATTAATCAGGGCTTTAAGGTTTGAAAAATGAATGTTTTTGTTCAAGAGAAAACAACAAAATAGTGCAGAAACTTTATTTGCAGAACTTGTGTTGCTTTCGACATACTTAGAACGACCGTGCCAAACAAAGGGCACGACCGTGCCAAACAAAGGGCACGACCGTGCCAAAATATGGGGAAAAAAACATGTTTTCACGGTGCATATGGCACGACCGTGCCAAATAATAGACACAACCGTGCCAAACGAAACGGTCCGACCGGTTTAAACAACACACCCGTCCGGACCAGCACCACTGTACACACCGCTTCAAGGTAATAGAGGCGCCGTGCCAAACAAAGAGCACGACCGTGCCATATAATCTGCACTTCTGAATTTTTGTCTAAATTTTCCTCAAAATCAAAGAATTGCAAGTAGATCCCCATGGTATGTCCTTAAAACATAAAACCATGTTATTTAGGGATAATCTTGCCTTAAAATTAATGGAATCAAGTGAGTAGATCCACATGGTATGCACGAAAACATAAAACCATGTTATGAAGGGATAGTCACACTTGAACCATTTAGTTTTAATGAAAAAACTTTCAAACCTTTTCTGAATTTTAGATGATGATTATCAGTGCTCTATGAACGAATTAGAGTCCCTAATCAACATCAAATAACCTTAACGATTCAACAGAAAAAAGAATCAATGTAAAGCGTTTTAAGGCTTTCTTTAAAGAACTCAATCTCAAACAAAAAGAGCGGGGCTCTGATACTAATTGTTGGAACAATTTTAATCCCTGAATGCCACACTCACTTTAGAATAGGATTGAGGAAGAGATGAAGCGGAAGCGTTTAAGAACAATACCTGTTGAATCCATAGATGATGATAGGGAGAAATGAAGATGAAGAACAAGTAGGGTGAATGCTCTTCTAAATGATGAATGTCTTTCCTCTTTTACTTCTTTAACACTTAATGAAGATTTATGGAGAGAGTACTAATGAAAAATGGAGTAGTCTTAAGGGTTGATGGAATGCCTTTTATATAGTAGACTTGGTGACATTTCATTTAGGGACCACACCCTTTCAAGCTTTATGATAATAAATTACCCTTTTGCCCATCACAATTAGCTAATATATATCCAGGAATTCTACACATTTTATTATCAACTATACTTTATAAATTAATATTATAATCATAACTTTATGAATGGAAGTCTAAACGACTTGTGTTGCAAGCCATGTCCTTACAGGACTAACCACTTATTTCTTGGTCAAGGAAATAGGCTAAGCACAAATTTGGTCTCCAAATCAATTGAAATCCATGATACTCATTTCATTTAAAAATCTCAAAAAAAATTAAAAAAAAAAATAATTGCAACCCTTGCTGTAGTAGGCAGGCCACCAAAAGGGAATGTGGAAAAAGAGTTAACAATGAGTTAGATGCACGTGGTCATGAGCTTTCAAGTGAGAAAAGAATTGAAAGAAGCTAGCTAGGAAACATCATCATTCTTTATTAAAAAGTTGATACTCCCTCCGTCCCAACCTAAGGTTTTTACTTTCCTTTTTGGTCTGTCACAGTCTAAGTGTCTTAGTTGCTTTATTACCTAAAATGGACTATGTGACCCACCTGTCATTCTCACAACAAAAACTCCCTACCCACTTTATCTTTCCTACTTTCTCTTACTTACTTTTTCATACTCACAACATTAATTTTTTCTTAATCTCCGTGTAAAGTCAAACCCAGACTCTTAGGCCGGGACGGAGGGATTACTAAATTTAAATGAAAAGTACAAAGAAGATTTCCTTGTTCTTATACTTAGCCAATTATTGAGTAATCAAATTGATTACCAGTGTCATTAAACTATAGAGTAAGACAGATAGTAATTAGGTGTGTTTGTAACCAAAATATACATGACGAGCTTTAGGATAAGTATTTAGAGTAACATAAAATTAAGATTTAAAGGTATGCATTTTGTTTTTAAAAAAATCTTAGTATAATGTGACGGTCTTGAAAAAAACTTGTAAACACTTTTTTAGTGTAAAACTTGTTTTCATCCCTTAATGTAATAAAACAAAATCTCTTAATGTAAAACATGTTTTACACATCTATTAGCGTAAAATAGGTTTTTCATAAGACTGACTCAAGTATAATACCTCACCATTTTTATTTTTATTTTCTTGAGAAGCAAATACCTTACATACAATTAGACAAAAAAAAGAAGAAAAAATAAGAGAAAAAGAAGGAGGGTAATTGTAATGGTGTTAATTAAATGGTTGCATTGCATGGTATGGAATCTTTAGACGTGGGTCTAGGCGAGAGAAGCGGCGATCCTTCTGCTGATTTTTTCATCTCAATTCTCAACCCATTCAATTAACCTCTCTGCTAGCTAACAATCCCCATAACACAACTTCTTCTTATTACTATTATATATATATATATATATATATATATATATATATATATATATATATATATATATATATATATAGTTAGGTGCTCAAATGAGAACTTAAATATCGTGAGAACCGTGAGAATCAATCATAACCATTAGATTAGAAAAAAAAATCAAGGATTCATATGGTAGATACAATTGATACACTTAGATACATTACAAAAAAATTCGATATTACACTTGGATACAATAGGTTAATAAGTATTGTATCTAAGTGTTGCACTTGGATACACTATGTTAAAAACTAATGTATCCAATTATTTTTCGAAAATTAACTAATGTATCCAAGTGTATCCAATGTATCTAACATCTGGACCCTTGATTTTTTTTTTTCTAATCTAATGGTTATGATTGGTTCTCACGGTTCTCATATAAAATGGTTCTCACAGGAGCGCGCTATATATATATATATATATATATATATATATTTCTTTATTCACTTGTCTTACTCACCGCAACTATCCACTATTGTTCACTACCACACTTTCTCCCTCCTGTATTTTTTTTCACACTCACAAAAACTACCCACTATTCACTGTAATCTCTCAACCAGTTGCATCTACAGTAGATGATGGTTTGTTATCCAGAGGAGAATTCTCTTTTGTTAAGTCATAATATGAAGGGTTCTAAGAAATAAAAGCAAACTTTAGGGGAGGTGGTTGAATGTATTTTTACCTCTAGTGACTACACACAACTTGTTCCAATAACAAATTCCAAAACCATTTCATGCACAAAACTTTCATTTAGTTCATCACTTACTCACAAATACTAGCAAACCCCCCCCCCCCCCCCCCCCCATCATCATTCAATATGATTTTAAACACCACCATTTAACCCTTTGATCACTATAAATAGCACCTCCAAACACGGCGTCTTCATCGCAAAATCCCCCATTTCCCCATACATTTTATACACAATCCTAGACACATCTCTCCCTAAACTAAAGCTCATACTATCACCCATTCAAGCCGGCCAGTTGCTCAAAATGGCACTTGCAAAAGAAATACGACACAACCCTAACGACTCACAAATCTTCACTTTCTTCGATAATGATCACTTTGAAGACGGCGAAAAGAGTGGTGGTGGTGGCTTTACTAAGAGTCTTGGTATTAGTCGGTCTTCCTCAACAATATCAAGTCCGAATAGCATGGATTCGGGGGGTTTGGCGCAATTTCATGCCTCCGTCCCAAATAATTATCATCAACATGAAGAAGGCCATTCCCATTCCGTGATAAGCTTCAAGCCGGGGTTTGATAATAATTTCATGCAGCCTAATGGCTCGTGTTTTCTTAGATTTAATGATCATGATGAACAACCCTACTCAGGTTTGGACCCTAGTCATGAGCTGAATTCGGGGTCTATAATTAACAATGTTCGATTGCTAGAGAGTTTCAACTCCATTCAAACTAGCTCTACTGCCAACATGTACAACCCTAATACAAGTGTTCAAGAAAATGAACATGGGGAAATGGACTTGTTCGGGTGGGCGAACCCTAATCAAGAAGACCCTGCAGATCACACCATTGGAGATCATGTTGATAAACAAGAATCCACCCTCCACAAGCGCCCTCACACGGTAATTGTTTCTTGAATTTTCTTGATAATCAATACTATAATATATAGCGTGAAGCAATCATCACACGTCGGGAATAAACTGGCCGGCCTTTCCCTCACTATATAAACATTCTGGGCTACTCTTCTCATAATCAATTAATTTTGAGATGGAACCTCCGACTTTATCATGCACAACACAGAACAATTTTTTTTTTTTTTTTTTTGGCAATTGTGAGTAATCAATGTAAAGTGAAATTCTTGATCTAATTGGAATCTATAAATGGATAAAGGGAGAGACTCTCCAACCAAACAAGAAGCAATGCAACAGTGCAACAAAGAAGGGAAAACCAAAGTCAACTCCATCACAAGCTACCAAGGATCCACAAAGTATTGCTGCTAAGGTATACTTATATACAATCTTCTCACTAATACCAACTTTAATTAGAGATTGGCTAATCAAATTAAAACAAAAATTAATCATAGAAGTATTAATTAACAAATGTACGTAATTGTCATTAACAGAATCGTAGAGAACGGATCAGTGAACGGCTTAAGGTTCTTCAAGATCTTGTCCCCAATGGTTCCAAGGTAACCCCTTTGTGATTTTACTCTTACAAGTTAATAAAAGTTTTTTTTTTTTTTTTTTTGAAGTTTAATTTTGCAGTAATCGCCTTCTTTAATTGTATTTTATTTTGTTCAGGTTGATTTGGTTACTATGTTAGAGAAAGCTATCGGTTATGTCAAATTCCTTCAGTTACAAGTGAAGGTGAGGGGAACATGATTTTTATTTATTTTTTCCAGAAAAATTCAGATGAACTAAAAAAATACTCTCTCCGTCCCAAAATGATCTTCTCATTTGCCGTTATTCATTGTCCCAAAAAGTTCTTCTCATTTCTCTAGTTTAGGCTTTAAATGTGCATAAACACAATATGGGTAGTGAAACAAGTGTTCATATCCTTTAAATATTTGAATAGTCAAATGTGTGAAGATCATTTCGGGACGGAAAGAGTACAATATTTTATATATGCATGTAGAGTAATTCTGAATTTCATTTTAAGCAAATGGTAATAAATGTGCAGGTGTTGGCGACAGATGAGTTTTGGCCAGTGCAGGGTGGAAAAGCACCTGAGCTTTCACAAGTAAAGGAAGCCATTGATGCTGTCCTCTCAGCTTCCCAAAAGGACAGGAATAATTCCACTTCTACTGTCAAATGACCAAACTGCCCTAATGATGAGATTAACCTCTAGTTATTATATTTTAATTTGTTGTAAAATAATTGCTCTTTTCTTTCTTCTTTTGTCTTCTCTCTCATCATTCAGTTAAAATTCTTCTAAAAATTAACTTGTAGTAGAATGTTGCTTGATGGAGCTGAGGCTCATATAGTCCCAGTTTCTGTTGCCGTTTTGGATGATAATTTATGGAATGTCATAATTATCCCAGTTTCTCTCTCCCTAGTTCTTGCTACTTTCATAACACCACTACTGGTCCACCATCAAACCACCACTACTCCACCACTTCACCACCACTAAAACACCCCCAAATAAACCTCAAACACAAGCAAACAACAACACAGTCCCCATTCACTCAACCAACAACAACAACTCAAATCAAACAAAAAGAAAAAGTCTTCCCTTGGGTAAACAAAGGAAGCACACCTCACCAACCTAAATTAGATAAATTTCTATCTTGTATGTTTTAAGCCTAAGAAATGTCCTGTTTTATAAAAACAAAAGCTCGTTTTACCCATTTTTTTCAAATGTAATACTAACTATAATTACATGTAACCCAAACAATATCTAAATGTAATTATCATTTATACTGAAATGTAATAGTGCTTTTGAAAAAATGTAAAATATTGTGTATTTTGATTTAATTTTTTGAAAGAAAGTAACATTTGAAAAGTAACAACTCATATATATGAATGTAATTGTTTGTACAAGTAAATGTAACACTTTAATAAAAGAAATTATAACATATTTCTATAGATAATGTAATACTTTTACATGTAACACTAATAAAGTGTTTTTAGCTCTAAAAATGTAAATGGTTGAATTATTACTTTTTCTATACATATGTGTTACAATTATGTATAAACATTATTACATATAAGTAACACATTCGTTACATTTTAGTTGTAATAAGTATTACTTTTGGCAAACAAAAAAAAACATAGAAAAAAAACATTGTTACTTTTCTGTATATATATGTATTACTTTTATGTATACAAACTGTTACATTTAGTTATAGTAACTATTACTTTTGACAAACCGAAAAAAAAAACCAAAAAAAAATGGACCTATGAGAGGCTGCCACATGGCAGAGTCGCCCCCTGGGTCATGGAGCCGGTTCGTGGGTCAAAAAATGACCCGTCTCATCCATGAGACGGGTTCTCATGTTCTCACATGAGTTTTTGTCATTTTAAAATGAGATTCCAACTGTTGTGGACGTTATGTTGTTTGCAATATGTAAATGAGATTTCATGCAATCAATACGAAGATTATATTTTTATAAGAATATTACCTCTATAACATTATATAGTGTTAAGTGTTAATTCATCAAAGAATTTTTGAATACATTATTATCCAAAACTATTGGACGTTTTTTTAGCATTACTGACACTTTTTAACACATGCATTGACACTTTTTAAACATATGCTCGCCACTCAATAACACATGAACCTGGACTATTGAATACAACCAACAATCTTAAAACCTACTACTTTTAAGTAACTTATGAATTGATACTCTTAACACATGAACTAACACTATAAAACACTACAACTGGCACTCTTGTGACAACCTCGGTGACACTTTTAAATACTACAACATGCACACACAACAATTTTACTTTTACAAAAATGTAATCGTGCACGAAGTTTTATTTATTTACGGAAATGCCAAACCGCATTTCAGGAAGACGTTTTAACTACCTTGTAAGAAAAGCAATTTTTTATAAGACCTGTTCTTTAGAACATAAACATTTATTTTTGTTAAACTTATTGCTTTAAATACAAGATTTTGAGGGAAACTATTTTCTCCTTAAGTTATAAAAAATCGTGTTTTTCAAACTTTATCTATATATTCACCAAATGCTTACAAGTTACAAGTAAAAAAAAGAAAAAACTAAACTTTCTATAATTTAGGGATAGTCTATTTTTTTTTCCTAAAACATAATCTACTTTAAAATGGGAGGAGTATTTTACTTTCTTAATTAATTATTTCATTGATCTCCAATATATATACCAATACAGCTAATTTTCTCACAAACAAGAACAAATTCCTTTCCAATAGACAGTCAATCCTAAGAGGTAAGAACTTTGATTTCCGTTTGGCAAAGTATCCAATTTTTAAACATTTAATTTTTTAAGTATAAAGAGAATAATAAAAAATTTAAAATAAATGCATTTATAAATTAAAAAAAACATTCATTTTAAAACAATTTTTTTCAAAGAAATAGTCGCTCATCGAGGACAGAGGAGTACAAAGTCAAATTATTCCCCACAGCATATGCAATGACTAATTTAGTTAAGAGCTACACATGCTTAGGAGGCCAAAATACTTTTATCCCGCAAAGTATCCAGGAAATCCCACTTTTCACCCCAAACCGAATTTTATCCCAAGGTAACACTTTAATTTTCCTTTAATCCCACTTTGACCTCTAACACCTAACGAAGTTAAAAATTTAACGAGAACTGGTCATGTGCATGCCATGTGCGGTGTATTTTCGTCATTGTCTCTTTAACTACTAATAAGCCTTTAATTTTTCTTCAATATTAGAATTTATTTATTCTATAAAATAATAAAACTTATAAACTGCTATTATTTAAAATTATAGATTTATTTTATCTAAATAATAAACTAACCCAAAAAAGAAAGTTAAAAGAAAAAGAGAAAGAAGATCACACATTTACACCCCATTTCATCCAGATCTGTCACCCTCTCCATTTCACATTTTCACCCCCAACATTTCATCCCTCTTTCTTCATCTTCCACAACCACAGTCTCCATTCCATCCTCCCTAACTCCGACAACCAACCCAGCTTCAAATTCCCAGCCCATCTTTTCGTCAACACCCATCTCCGACTTTCCTTCCCTCTACCCGCCCCATGTCCTCCCTTCCCCTTCCGTCAGTCTGCCATGTCCGACTCCCCTCCGCCCAATACCTACCGACCTTCAAGCTCCTCTTCAACTTCGATTTCCGCCATAATCACCATCTCCCTTCTTCACCGGATTCATTACAAAGATCAAATCCGTCTGATCTCTCAAAACCATCCCCAGATCTGAGATTATGGGTTCTTATTTTTCATTCATTTTTGTCTAAATTATTTGGATTTTTGAATTGATGTTGATTTTAGAGAATCTATGGTGGTTTGTTTTGCTAATTTGTTATTTAATTTTGTGAAGTTGGTGATTTTGAAGGAGTATTGGTGGTGCCGGCCGGAATTGGATAGCAGCAGCCGGAAATGGGTGTGGTGGTTACTGGTTTCTGGAAGAAACGGTGGTGGGGTGGTTATTGAGTGGTGGCGTTGGGTGGAGAAAATAATGGCCACCATAATAACAAGTTGACAATTTTGTCCTTCTATTTTCAAAGAAAATGATTAAAAAAAACCCTCATGTGACATGCACGTGACTATTTCTCATTAAATTTCTAACTCCGTTAGGTGCTAGGGGTCAAAGTGGGATTAAAAGTAAATTAAAGTGTTACTCTGGGATAAAATTCGGTTTGGGGTGCAAAGTGGAATTGCCTGGATACTTTAGGGGGATAAACGTATTTTGGCCTGCTTAGGATTAAAAAAAAAACATTATAACTACCTCCGTTTTAAAATAGAGTTGGTTTTGGGGGAAACTAGTTCCTCCATAAGTTATAAAAAGTCCTATTTTTAAACCTTCTTAAACCCTAAAAGGCCTAAACCCAAAACCCTAAACTTTAACCACTATAAAAACATGATTTTTTTTTTAACTTATGGAGAAACTAGTTTCCCCCAAAATTTACTCTTTAAAATATTGACCTCTCATTTAAGTGTCACTAGTTTGTAGCCCGTCGATACTCGACGGGGCATAGTAAGATCAACCATATAAAAGATATAAATGAAAATACATATCAAAATTACTCTTAATTCATTTTATATTGATATTGTTTTTCTTCCTTTCTCCCTACTAAAAAAAAAAATCTTATACAATCAACTTTTCATTATTTCTATACAGAAGAAAAAATTAAAGATATTCAGCCTAATATTAAAATTGGTTTTTGAGATTAGGATTCGACAACATATTGTCTAACGTTTTAAATCTTATAAAATACTCCCTCTGTCCCAGAAAGATAGTCCACTTTGGATGTTTGACGGTCAACATATGTGAACTTTGACCAAAGATTATTATCAATCTAATCATCCCAATGAAATTTTAAAATTTGTCATTGATAAACCACTTGATGATTAATCAATAATAAGTTTTAGTATTTCACAAGGATGGTTAGATTGACATTTATATTTAGTCAAAGTTTACTTGTATTGACTATGAAAAGTCAAAAATCTTTCTAGGACGGAGGGAGTATCATTTTTAATGAATCTGCCATTTAATTTAATAATAATAAATACTCCCTCCGTCCCAGAGTAAATGTCCACCCTCTCATTTACACATAAATTAAGAAATGGTTGTAGTGATATAAGTGTTGTGAGTATAAAAGTAAACTATGAGAGAGAATGAGTGGAAGGGAATAGTAAGTTGATTGGTGTTGTGAGTATAAAAGTAAGTAGGAGAAAGAATGAGTTGAAGGAATAGTAATGATTGTTTGCCATTATAGAAAGTGGATATATTCTCTAGGACAAACTAAAAAGAAAAGGTGGACATATAATATGAGACGGAGGGAGTATCAATCTATGAAAAATATTCATAATTATAGTCACCACACAATTTTATATTTTAGTAGAAAATTTGTGTCAGAAATATGTAACTACTTCACCGATTTAACCCATTTTATTCTTCATACCCTTAGCGAGGAACAAAAAATAGACGAACTAAAAGGTTACACTGTGAAATGGAACTATAATTAGGTGAAAAAAGATCTGGTTTGTACATATAATTAAAAAGAAAGTAGGTGAAATGTTGATAAATTCTTTCCTAATATTCCTATTATCAATTCATATGCATTTTATAATATATTTTTTTGGATATAAATAATTAATTTATCTTTGCATGATTAAAATGAATAGAAGTAAAAGAATATTAAAGTTTACAAAAAATGAATATTAATGAGTGTAATGGATAAACAAATGTTGTAGTGTAAATCATTTCTTATTAAGGGCAATTATGTCAAAAAAAAGTTATTAATTGACTAAAAATTTGATTTGATGATTTAAAACATGATTATTTGATTTAAAAATAATTTAAAATGTGAGACTTATCTTTCCACTCTTTGCACATTTTCTTGAGCAATAGGATGATGCCACATGGAATTCCACATCATAATTCCATGTGGCGCAATGTGGAATGGAATAGAGACTCTCTTTTTATATATTTATAGATTGATTTAATAAATATTTTAATAATGACAAATTCTTATATACATCAGGTGCATGGGCGTGCGGCGGGTCAAACCCACCCCGCCCGACAGCCTCTCTTTCATTCCTAGCGCGACACGTGTCATTTAAAAAAAAAAAACCCAATAACTTTAAAATGCTATATCTTGATATTTATAAGTCGGGAAAAAAATTAAAAATACCGTTTTGTTCGTCTCGACGAGACGAATCAAATTAGATAGGTCATGATATGGTTTGATTTTAAAAAAAAAATACACACAAAAAGTTTGAGCTGCTCGTCAGCTGAGATGTAACACTCTATTCTGATAAAAGTAACATTTTCATCTTAAAAAAGTAACACTTCTACAGTCAAATGTAACAACAATTTTACAAGAAAATTTAAATTTTAGATAGTTTTTGTGGTTAGAAAAAGTAATAATTGAGAAAAAAATGTTACATTTATTTTTTATAAAATGTAAAATTAGTTTAGTTTGTTAATCTTATGTTAATTTTGAAAAAAAAAAAGAAGTGTTACATTTGGAAAAAAAAAAGAGTGTTACATTCCTTTATAAAAAGTGTGACATTAGTTTAGTTATCAATCTTTATGTTATCTTTAATCTATTGCAACAAAATTGTGGTACATTTTGCAAACAAAAGTGTTACATTTGAAAAAGAAAGTGTTACATTTCGTTATAATAAGTGTTACTTTTGTTGTGAGGAAAAAAAGTTGGGGTGGCAAAAAAAAATAAAAAATCGGCAAAAAATATATAAAGGATCGGCTCCATGCGCCGTCGCACGACTGCGTCAGACACACAGGAGAGTCCCTCATCTATATATAAATAATGGCTGAAGTAGGAAGAGCCCCTTTCTATTTCAGTTTCCCGCTCAAATACATCCCTCTAAAATGTTGGAATGGAGATCTTAAACAAGGAGAAGAAAAACTGGCAGAGCAAGCGAGCGGGCGCCTGGTGTGAACCAGGCGGGCGCCTGTGAAGGCAGTAAGTTTGCGATTCTGGAAATTTAATTCAGGCGGGCGTCTAGTGCCGCGACACTGAATTTCGGGAATAGAAGTTTTTCGGGTTTTCTCTTATGTTTAGGTTTAGGTCTTATTCTAGGGTGTATATTTAAGCAATGTTCCACCCCCATACTCATTGTAACTTAGATTTAACATATTATAGTGCAAGATACTAGCTTGGTAGTGCCCCCAGACGTAGTCAAACATATTGACGAACTGGGTAAACAATTTCTTGTGTTCCTTTGTCTTTTGCTTTGCTTTATTATCTCTTGTGCTTGTTTGGGTGCTGCGATTTCTTGCGATTTGCTTGGGTGTTGGGAGGGCTTATTCCACAACAACTGCTATCTAGAGCTCCGGTTTAACGATCCGGGTTTATCAAGCAATCAAGAATGGGCAAGGATAAACAAGCGGTGGAGAAATTCGATGGGTTTGACTATGGATTTTGGAAGATGCAAATAGAAGATCTCTTACACAACAAAGATCTCTATAAGCCCTTAACAGGAATCAAGCCGGAAAGCGAAAAACAGGAAGATTGGGATCTTATCGATTGGAAAGCCCTAGGGGTGGTTAGACCTACTTTGTCAAAGTGGATCGCGAAGAATACCAAGAAGGCGAAAACCACCAAGGAGCTATTGGATTATCTTACTGAGATTTTTGAAACTCCATCTGCTGCAAATAAGGTTGATTTGATACGCAAGATGGGTAATCTCAAGATGCAAGAGGGAGGATCCATAGCCAAACACATCGATGAGTTTATGGATGTTATAGACTCATTGGCGGCGTTGGATATTACGTTTGGGGATGAGGTTCATGCTTGTCAATTGCTAGCATCCTTACCAGGAAGTTGGATCGGAACGGTGACGGCATTAAATTCTTCAGCAGGTAAGAATAAATTGAGGTATGATGATGTTAAGGACTTTCTTTTAGGCGAGGAAAATCGTATGAAGAAGTTGGGGACACCATCTACTTCGGGATCGGCTTTAGCTACAACTAGCAGGTGAAATCCGGGTACTAGCAACAAGGGGAGAACTGAATCAAAGGAAAACATAGGGGGTGGTGAGTACAGGCCTAGGGAGAACAAAAATGTACCAAGGGTTGCCAATGGATCGGTTCAGTGCTATCATTGTAAGGAGTTAGGACACTACAAGAAGGATTGTCCCATGCGAGGGGATAAACCGGCGAATGTGGTAACTGGGGCTGAAGATGTACTGGTTCTAAGTGTTAGTAGTGCGCTAGAATCATGGGTGCTGGATTCGGGGGCATCATTCCACTTATGCAGGCATGCAAAGGAGATGGAAAATTATACTTCCGGTGATTTCGGAAAGGTCTATCTGGCGGATGGCGAGCCTTTGGAAATCAAGGGGAAGGGGGATGTTAGAATATGAGCATCGAATGGGAAGGTCTTACATCTACACGGGGTCAGACACATTCCGGGTTTGAAAAAGAACCTGTTATCAGTTGGGCAGCTTGATGAAGAAGGTTACAAGGTAACTTTTGGCTGTAGGAACTAGGTTATTACCAAGGAGGATTCATAGATGGCTCGGGGTAATAAAGAGGGGAAATTGTATTTGGCGAATAACACCAAGGATAGTATCGCGGTGGCGTCAGCCAAGGGTGATACGGATTTGTGGCACTGTCGATTGGATCACATGAGTGAGAAGGGGATGAAAGTACTTTGCTTAAAGGGATTACCACCGGGTTTGAAGACAGTCAACGTGGGGATCTGCGAAGATTGTGTGTTTGGCAAACAGGCGAGAAGCAACTTCTCGAGGACAGGTAGGGCTTTGAGGGAAGCAAAGTTGGAATTGGTTCACACAGATTTGTGGTGGCCGGCCCCGCTAACTTCTCTAGGTGGTGCGTCATACTACATGTCGTTTATTGATGATTCGACAAGGAAGGTTTGGGTTTATTTCTTGAAACACAAAGATGAGGCATTCGAGGTGTTTAGAAATGGAAGGCCTTGGTGGAGAATCAGACGAGTCTTAATCTTAAAAGCTTGAGGTCTGACAATGGTGGGGAGTATGAGCTCGTGGAGTTCAAGGAATATTATGCAGCGAATGGTATTCGTATGGTGAAGATACCAAAGGGCACACCTCAACACAACGAGGTTGCAGAGAGGATGAACAGGACATTGAACGAGCGGGCTAGAAGTATGAGATTGAAGTGTGTACTTTCGAAGAAATTCTGGGCATATGCGGTTGACACGGCTGCTTTCTTGATCAATAGGGGACCATCGGTACCATTGGGGAATGAAATTCCAAAGTGTTGGTAGTGGTGCCCTAGGCACGTTTAATAAACGTTGTAATTGTTATCATTTATTTCATATCAATAAAGAGATGTTTTGATTATTATTGTTGTTCATGTTTACTTATAATAATCTCCGTCCCTAGTACTTGTTAAGCACTAGTATAAAGGCTGAATGATCATGAGATGATCATGTTAGATTTATGGGTACTTGTTTGGAACAAGGTACTGGACATGACCCGCTTTATGAGATTTATGTCATGGTCTATGTCACACATATATCTCATATTAGTTATGTCATTTGAATCCTTAGACATGAAGTTATTATAGTCTTCCACTTGATGAACATTGTGTTTGACATATTCAAACGCTACCTTAACACGGTAGTTATAAAGGGTATGATTGGCATAATCGGATTCCCGTTGGGAAGAATAATAAGCTAAATGGATTTGTCCCTCCACGGAGAGATGTCAAGCTTGGGCCTCTCGTAGGAATGATGTTGATGAAATGTTCGGCCGGACTCAAATGAATTGATTGGATCAATGTCATTTGGATTATCAACATATTCGGAATTGAGAAAGTATTGAACAAAACAAGTTGACTGTTTGACCATGACTTGTGTTCAATGACATCGTGGACAAAGGGATTGTGACATATTCTAAAGGAATGCGAACTTGTATCTAGTTATACTATTTGGGTAGGTATGACGGTTTGCTAGAACCTAATCATATCTTATGGGATCATGTTTGAGCCCATTGCCAACTTAGTATAATCCTAGAGGGTCACACACAATAGAACGAATCTTTAATAAGAGGACTATATTGGAATTTAGAGTCAAAGGACCTTGGAGGAATTTTGGAAACATTCTGGGCTGTTTGGTCTACCGAGCGGGCGCTTGGTTCAGACCAGGCGGGCGCCTGAAGTAATTCCAGAAAGACAGGGACCTTCTGGTCATTCAGGCGGGCGCCTGGTGCTGCCGACAGGAAAATTCCTAATTCGATTTGGGAAGGTTTTTGGCACAAGATTCCTATTTGGAATAGGTCTTAATTGTGTATAAAAACCCAATTCGGCCAGACCATATGGACAAGTGATTTTGTGAGTCTCAAAGAGTTTGAGAGAGATATTATTTTGTTCTAAGATATCCTTGATTGAGGAACAAAATAATTCACAAATAAATTCAATATAGTTCTTTTATTATATTGTGAAAGTGTGTTTCATAATATTGGTCTAGCAACCAAGATCAAAGATCCTTTGATATTCGTTCGAAGTGTGGATACCGCTAGAGGGTGAAAATCATCATCTTCAAAGTTCGTGTTCAAGCTTTGTGATCGTGATCAAGTCTTCAAGTTTCTCCACCAAAGACCAAGAGAAAATTCATAGTCATCAAGGGTTAGTTATTCCTCTATTCATCTTGTTGTATTTGATTTAATCATATGAACGGATCCATGGCTTTGGGTTTCTTAAAATTTTAATTGCTAAATTCCGCTGCGCATGTTACTAGGAAACCCAACAGTGGTATCAGAGCCCCGTTCATGTTGATTAATTCAATACTTGGATCATGTTATGTATATAAATTGTTTATGTGCCAAGCATGATATGAATATTGGATTATATGATGTTTATGTGTTTTGTGATTTTATGTGGTTTATTGTTTTTCGAACCTTAATCGCACGATTCAATCGCAATAAAAATTATGGTGGATTCTGAATTATTTCGATTATTGATTTTTGATTGGATCAAAGTTTTAATAATCGGGGAAAAATAATTTTGAGACAAAATTTTCGAACTTGAAAATTCCATACCATTCTGACCATTCAGGCGCCCGCCCGCGCTGGACCAGGCGCGCGCTCGCTTCAGGCGCCCGCCTGTGCTGGACCAGGCGCGCGCTTGCTAGGCCAGAATGTTCTGATTTTGTTCAAAATCTGATTCTGGAATTTTTCGATAAATCCGACAAAACCAGTAACAAGACCACTTCAGACTTGCTGATCTGGAATGGGTTTTGGGTAGTTGGTTTGTGTGTGGATTTTGGGGTTTGATTTTCCTATTTGTTTTAGTGTTGTGATTCCTAGATTGGTTCAAGTTTTGGATGGCTAATCTGCGTTCATCGAGATTGTGTTTCCCAAAATTGATCGCAATCAAAGTTTCAAAGACAAAACGAAGTTAGAATTATGAAGAGTTCATAATTGCTAAAATTGAGAAACAAAGTTCTTGATTCAATGATTGGAGATCCATGTGGAATTGTGAATGCAATTGGCCTACGTTCATCGAGACCATCTATTGCTTAGTTTCGGCCACATGGACTACTTTCTTGGTTTCTTGAATTAGTGCGGGATTGTGGTTGCCAAATGGCTTAGTTCGACCGCACTTCTTGTTGTCTTGATTTGGAGATAATAACCAAAGTTGAAATAGTCTCATCCTCATAATTATAGAGAAACTAATGACACATAAATATTATGCTTGAATTAATGGGATTAATTTAGTGGCTAAACTTGATGTGTAACATGTTTATATTATGTGCTCATAAATGTGTTATATGCTATATGTGATGAACCTTCAAAGAAAGTTTTAAGTCTTTTATTGCCATGCCATGATTAAAACACTTGTTAGTACATGAGTGATTTTAATGTAGATTCGCCCTAGCGAGGTGCATTAAATTTATTTATGTTTGAGCAAGATAGATAATGTGGGCACGCCCTAGCGGGACACATTAACTATGCGTTTAAAATGGTTAGACTTAATTGGGCGTCAAAACAGTTTTGGGCCTAGGCAAAGATGAGGTTTAACATGCTTTTGAAATTGGATTTCTAAAAGAATCTCATAAAAGGAATTAAGAGTCATATGAGATATGATTGACAAGAGTTGTCTACCTAATTAATTTGATTTTGTGTAATCCGCCTTAGCGGACTTGAAATTAAATTAAAGTTGGATCTTAACCCAATTAAATTATATTATACATTGGATGTATAAGAAGGTTATATAATTTAGTGGGAGTATTTTGTTTAAAAAAATACATTATTTATCTCTTTAATGAAAATCGGTACTTATTAAATTTTGGAAATTTTGCATATTTGTAGATTATGACTAATAACACTCAATCAATGTCGTTGCGATCGATCCTTGAGAAGGATAAGCTCGAAGAGAATGGTACAAACTTTATGGATTGGATCCGAAGCATAAGAATTGTTCTTAGGCAAGAAGATAAGTTGTACATTCTCGATGGGCATCTCCCTGCTGAACCACCGCCTACTGCCCCTAGGGTAGAAAGAGACAATTACAAGAAACATCGTAATGATTCTAGAGATGTAAGTTGTCTCATGCTTGCTGCTATGTGTTCAAAACTCCAACAAAGTTTGGAACATTTGGAAGCCTATGAGATAGGCGTGGAGTTGAGAACCATGTTTCAAGAGCAAGCTAGGCAAGAGAGGTACAAGACCATTGTTGCATTCACTACTAGTAAAATGAATGAAGGGCAACAAGTGAGTCCTCACTTTCTTAAAATGAAAGGTTATGTAGAGCACCTTGAGAAACTTGGCTATCCAATCCCATTGGAGCTAGCCACGGATCTCATTCTTAATTCATTGCCTAAAAGTTATAATCAGTTTGTGATGAATTATAACATGCATGGAATGGATAAGAATCTCTCTGAGTTGCATGGGATGCTCAAAACTGCAGAGATGAAAATTGTGGAGAAAGGTTCTCCCGTGCTCTTGGTTCATGATGGGAAGAAGGCTAGTGCCAAAGGAAAGGGTAAGGCAAAAGTTGTCAAACCTAAGATAAGCAAGGCAAAGGTTGCCAAGGCTTCTGAGGCAAAACCTGATTCACAAAAGGATGCAATCTGTTTCCATTGTCAAGAAATTGGTCATTGGAAACGTAATTGCAAGGCTTTCTTGGAAGAGCAAAAGAAGAAGAAGAGCAGCAAGGCTGCGTCGACTTCAGGTATCTATATGATAGATATTCTCCTTTCTACCACTGATTCTTGGGTATTGGATACCGGATGTGGTTCTCACATTTGTCTAAATGTGCAGGGACTAAAGAATAGGAGACTGCTTAAAGAAGGTGAAGTAGATCTACGCGTGGGAAATGGAGCAAGAGTTGCTGCATTAGCCGTAGGGACTTATGAAGTCACTTTACCTTCCGGATTAATTCTTGTTTTGAACAATTGTTATTATGTTCCGGATTTAAGCAGAAATATTATTTCAATTTCTTGTTTGGATAATGAAGGTTTTAAGTTTCTTATTGAGAATAAGAAATTTTCTATTTATTTAAATGATGTGCTTTATGGTATTGCTAATTCATTTAATGGCCTTTATGTCTTGGATGTCAAGAATGAAAATAATGTCTATCATGTAAATAAGAAATCTAAACCTAATGATGTAAATCATACTTATATGTGGCATTGCCGTCTTGGTCATATTAATGAGAAGCGTATCTCAAAACTCCATGGGGACGGACTTTTGGGTTCATGTGACTTAGAGTCATATGATACTTGTGAGTCGTGTCTTCTTGGAAAAATGACTAAGACACCTTTTACCAAGTTGGGTGAAAGGGCAAGCGACTTATTGGGGTTGATACATTCCGATGTATGCGGACCATTAAGTAGCAATGCTAGGGGAGGATTTCAATACTTCATAACCTTCACTGATGATTATAGTAGATTTGGGTATGTTTACCTAATGAAACATAAAAGTGAAGCATTTGAGATATTTAGAATATTTCAAAATGAAGTAGAAAAACAACTTGGCAAAAGCATTAAGGCACTTCGATCAGATCGAGGTGGAGAATACTTAAGTCAAGAATTTGATGATCATCTAAAGAATTGTGGAATAGTTTCACAATTGACTCCACCTAGAACACCACAATGGAATGGTGTGTCCGAGAGGAGGAATCGGACTTTGTTAGACATGGTTCGATCAATGATGAGTCAAGTTGATCTTCCAATATCCTTTTGGGGTTACGCCCTAGAAACCGCTGCTTTCACACTAAATCAAGTTCCAACTAAATCGGTTCCAAAGACTCCATATGAGATGTGGAGTGGAAAGAAACCTAGTTTATCTTTCATGAGGATTTGGGGTTGCGAAGTTTATGTCAAGAGACTCATCTCTGACAAACTAGCACACAAATCTGATAAATGTATTTTCGTGGGATATCCTAAGGAAACTAAAGGATATTACTTTTACAACCGAGAGGACAACAAAGTGTTTGTTGCCCGAACTGGTGTCTTTCTAGAGAAAGAGTTTCTCTCCAAAGAAATCAGTGGGAGTAAAATAAATCTTGAAGAAATTCGAGACCCAGAAAATAACATTGAACCAATAGTGGAACAAGAACAAGAACCACAAGGAGTTGTGGAACCTGTTCAAAATACACAAGCATCTCGCAGATCTAGTAGGTCACGATCCGAGCCCGAGAGATATGGATTTCTCGTAACGGATAGTAATGAGGTAGAAATCATTGAGAATGATGAACCGTCAACCTACCAAGAGGCGATGTCTTCTCCTGATTCGGACAACTGGCTTGGAGCCATGGAATCCGAATTGAAATCCATGCAAGACAATCAAGTTTGGAATTTGATTGATGCACCCGAAGGTGTAAAAACCATAGGATGCAAATGGGTCTTCAAGAAGAAGACTGACATGGATGGGAAGGTGCATACTTACAAAGCTAGGCTTGTAGCGAAGGGTATAGGCAAGTTCATGGTATTGACTATGATGAGACCTTTTCACCCGTAGCAATGATCAAGTCTATAAGAATTTTGCTTGCCATTGCCGCATATCATGACTATGAAATATGGCAGATGGACGTCAAAACCGCTTTCCTGAATGGAAAACTCCAAGAGGATGTGTATATGACACAACCAGAAGGTTTTGAACAAGATTCTAAGGTATGCAAATTGCAAAGATCCATCTATGGATTGAAGCAAGCTTCAAGGAGTTGGAATCTCCGTTTTGATGAATCGGTCAAAGAGTTTGGTTTCATCAAGAACGAAGATGAGCCTTGTGTATACAAGAAGATTAGTGGGAGCATAGTGCTATTCCTTATTTTATATGTGGATGACATATTGCTCATTGGAAACGACATTCCTACACTTCAGTCTGTGAAGACTTGGTTAGGAAAGTGCTTCGCAATGAAAGATATGGGTGAAGCCGCATATATACTTGGCATTAAGATCTATAGAGATAGATCAAGAAGGCTACTTGGTTTAAGCCAAAGTACATACATTGACAAGGTCATTAGAAGATTCCGTATGGAAAATTCTAAGAGAGGCACCTTGCCAGTGTTACATGGAGTTTCTCTAAGCAAGACTCAATGTCCTAAGACAAATGATGAGCGTGAGAAAATGAATGATGTTCCATATGCTTCGGCAATTGGGTCCATCATGTATGCCATGATTTGTACTAGGCCGGATGTATCTTATGCTTTGAGCATGACAAGTAGATACCAATCCGACCCTGGCGAAAATCACTGGATAGCTGTAAAAGCGATTCTAAAGTACTTGAGAAGAACTAAAGACTCGTTTTTGGTCTATGGAGGAATGGAAGATGATCTCGTTGTAAATGCCTACACGGATGCAAGCTTCCAAACTGACAAAGATGATAGCCGATCGCAATCGGGTTTTGTGTTTATGTTAAATGGTGGAGCTGTAAGCTGGAAGAGTTCCAAGCAAAGTACAACCGCTGATTCTACAACAGAAGCTGAGTATATTGCTGCATCGGATGCTGCAAAGGAAGCTGTTTGGATTAAAAAGTTCATAACTGAACTTGAAGTGGTTCCTAGTATTGCTAATCCAATAGACCTTTATTGCGACAATAATGGTGCTATTGATCAAGCAAAGGAACCAAGAGCACATCAGAAATCCAAACACATACTTAGGCGTTTTCATATCATTCGAGAGATCATTGATAGGGGAGACGTAAATATATGCAGAGTACCTACTGATGACAATGTTGCGGACCCGCTAACAAAAGGACTTCCACAAGCTAAACATGATGGTCATGTTAGGTCCATGGGTATTAGATACATGGGAGATTGGGCCTAGGGCAAGTGGGAGATTGTTGGTAGTGGTGCCCTAGGCACGTTTAATAAACGTTGTAATTGTTATCATTTATTTCATATCAATAAAGAGATGTTTTGATTATTATTGTTGTTCATGTTTACTTATAATAATCTCCGTCCCTAGTACTTGTTAAGCACTAGTATAAAGGCTGAATGATCATGAGATGATCATGTTAGATTTATGGGTACTTGTTTGGAACAAGGTACTGGACATGACCCGCTTTATGAGATTTATGTCATGGTCTATGTCACACATATATCTCATATTAGTTATGTCATTTGAATCCTTAGACATGAAGTTATTATAGTCTTCCACTTGATGAACATTGTGTTTGACATATTCAAACGCTACCTTAACACGGTAGTTATAAAGGGTATGATTGGCATAATCGGATTCCCGTTGGGAAGAATAATAAGCTAAATGGATTTGTCCCTCCACGGAGAGATGTCAAGCTTGGGCCTCTCGTAGGAATGATGTTGATGAAATGTTCGGCCGGACTCAAATGAATTGATTGGATCAATGTCATTTGGATTATCAACATATTCGGAATTGAGAAAGTATTGAACAAAACAAGTTGACTGTTTGACCATGACTTGTGTTCAATGACATCGTGGACAAAGGGATTGTGACATATTCTAAAGGAATGCGAACTTGTATCTAGTTATACTATTTGGGTAGGTATGACGGTTTGCTAGAACCTAATCATATCTTATGGGATCATGTTTGAGCCCATTGCCAACTTAGTATAATCCTAGAGGGTCACACACAATAGAACGAATCTTTAATAAGAGGACTATATTGGAATTTAGAGTCAAAGGACCTTGGAGGAATTTTGGAAACATTCTGGGCTGTTTGGTCTACCGAGCGGGCGCTTGGTTCAGACCAGGCGGGCGCCTGAAGTAATTCCAGAAAGACAGGGACCTTCTGGTCATTCAGGCGGGCGCCTGGCCCTTTACAGGCGGGCGCCTGGTGCTGCCGACAGGAAAATTCCTAATTCGATTTGGGAAGGTTTTTGGCACAAGATTCCTATTTGGAATAGGTCTTAATTGTGTATAAAAACCCCAATTCGGCCAGACCATCAAAATAAGTGCTTTTGTGAGTCTCAAAGAGTTTGAGAGAGATTTTATTTTGTTCTAAGATATCCTTGATTGAGGAACAAAATAATTCACAAATAAATTCCATATAGTTCTTTATTAAATTGTGAAAGTGTGTTTCATAATTATTGGTCTAGCAACCAAGATCAAGGAGCCTCTTGATATTCGTTCGAAGTGTGGACGCCGCTAGAGGGTGAATTTTATCATCTACAAAGTTCGTGATTTTGTCCGTGATAAAACTTCAAGTTTCTCCACCAAGACCAAAGAAAACTTTGATAGTCATCAAGGGTTAGTTTTTCCTCTATTCATTATGTTGTATTTGATTTAATCATATGAACGGATCCATGGCTTTGGGTTTCTTAAAATTTTAATTGCTATATTCCGCTGCGCATGTTACTTTGAAACCCAACAGGAATATCCGGTCCTGGAGTATGTGGTTCATCTTCAGTGACCCCCTGATCTTGGTCATCATGAACCGTCCTGCTCCCACCCGAGTCTGGAATATCTACCTCAACAATGTCTGGCTCCGAACTAACCCCATCAGATGCCCCCTTTCTGTCATTGTACAAAACCTGTTTATTGAATATAACATCCCGACTACGAATAACCTTATGATTTTGGTCATCCCAAAACTTATACCCGAAGTCATCCCCGCCATAACCAATAAACGTACACTTTACAGATTTAGCGTCTAATTTAGTTCTATCAGCAAAGTCTATATGAACATATGAAACGCAGCCAAATATGCGAAGAAAGGACAAATTTACCCGCTTGCCTCTCCATGCTTCCTTTGTGTTGGGTTTCCTAGTAACATGCGCAGCGGAATTTAGCAATTAAAATTTTAAGAAACCCAAAGCCATGGATCCGTTCATATGATTAAATCAAATACAACATAATGAATAGAGGAAAAACTAACCCTTGATGACTATCAAAGTTTTCTTTGGTCTTGGTGGAGAAACTTGAAGTTTTATCACGGACAAAATCACGAACTTTGTAGATGATAAAATTCACCCTCTAGCGGCGTCCACACTTCGAACGAATATCAAGAGGCTCCTTGATCTTGGTTGCTAGACCAATAATTATGAAACACACTTTCACAATTTAATAAAGAACTATATGGAATTTATTTGTGAATTATTTTGTTCCTCAATCAAGGATATCTTAGAACAAAATAAAATCTCTCTCAAACTCTTTGAGACTCACAAAAGCACTTATTTTGATGGTCTGGCCGAATTGGGGTTTTTATACACAATTAAGACCTATTCCAAATAGGTAACTTGTGCCAAAAACCTTTCCTAATCGAATTAGGAATTTTTCTGCTGCCAGACCGAGCGCCCGCCTGGTCCAACCCAGGCGCCCGCTTATTTGATCAGAAGGTCCAGTCCTTTCAGAACTGATTCAAGCGCCCGCCTGGTCCAACCCAAGCGCCCGCTTGGTTGACCAGGAAGCCCAGAATCTTTCCAGAAATTCCTTTGAGGTCCTTCGACCCTAAATTCCAATATAGTCCTCCTATTTAAGATTCGTTCTATTGTGTGTGACCCTCTAGGATTATACTAAGTTGGCAATGGGCTCAAACATGAAACCATAAGATATGATTAGGTCCTAGCAAACCGTCATACCTTCCCAAATAGTATAACTAGATACAAGTTCGCATTCCTTTAGAATATGTCACAATCCTTTTGTCCACGATGTCATTGAACACAAGTCATGGTCAAACAGTCAACTTGTCTTGTTCAATACTTTCTCGATTCTGAATATGTTGATAATTCAAATACTATTGATCCAATCAATCCATTTGAGTCCGGCCGAACATTTCATCAACATCATTCCTTCGAGGGGCCCAAGCTTGACATCTCTCCGTGGAGGGACAAATCCATTTAGCTTATTATTCTTCCCAACGGGAATCCGATTATGCCAATCACACCCTTTATAACTACCGTGTTAAGGTAGCGTTTGAATATGTCAAACACAATGTTCATCAAGTGGAAGACTATAATAACTTCATGTCTAAGGATTCGAATGACATAACTAATATGATATATATGTACGACATAGACCATGACATAAATCTCATACAGCGGGTCATGTCCAGTACCTTGTTCCAAACAAGTACCCATAAATCTAACATGATCATCCCATGATCATTCAGCCTTTATACTAGTGCTTAACAAGTACTAGGGACGGGGATTATTATAAGTAAACATGAACAACAATAATAATCAAAACATCTCTTTATTGATATGAAATAAATGATAACAATTACAACGTTTATTAAACGTGCCTAGGGCACCACAACCAACAATCTCCCACTTGCCCTAGGCCCAATCCCCCATGTATCTAATACCCATGGACCTAACATGACCATCATGTTTAGCTTGTGGAAGTCCCTTTGTTAGCGGGTCCGCAACATTGTCATCAGTAGGTACTCTGCATATATTTACGTCTCCCCTATCAACGATCTCTCGAATGATATGAAAACGCCTAAGTATGTGTTTGGATTTCTGATGTGCTCTTGGTTCCTTTGCTTGAGCAATAGCACCATTATTATCGCAATAAAGGTCTATTGGATTAGCAATACTAGGAACCACTTCAAGTTCAGTGATGAACTTCTTAATCCAAACAGCTTCTTTTGCAGCATCCGATGCAGCAATATACTCAGCTTCTGTTGTAGAATCAGCGGTTGTACTTTGCTTGGAACTCTTCCAGCTTACAGCTCCACTATTTAACATAAACACAAAACCCGATTGTTATCGGCTATCATCTTTGTCGGTTTGGAAGCTTGCATCCGTGTAAGCATTTACAACGAGATCATCTTCCATTCCTCCATAGACCAAAAACGAGTCTTTAGTTCTTCTCAAGTACTTAAGAATCGCTTTTACAGCTATCCAGTGATTTTCGCCAGGGTCGGATTGGTATCTACTTGTCATGCTCAAAGCATAAGATACATCCGGTCTAGTACAAATCATGGCATACATGATGGACCCAATTGCCGAAGCATATGGAACATCATTCATTTTCTCACGCTCATCTTTTGTCTTAGGACATTGACTCTTGCTTAGAGAAACTCCATGTAACACTGGCAAGGTGCCTCTTTTAGAATTTTCCATACGGAATCTTCTAATGACCTTGTCAATGTATGTACTTTGGCTTAAACCAAGTAGCCTTCTTGATCTATCTCTATAGATCTTAATGCCAAGTATATATGCGGCTTCACCCATATCTTTCATTGCGAAGCACTTCCCTAACCAAGTCTTCACAGACTGAAGTGTAGGAATGTCGTTTCCAATGAGTAATATGTCATCCACGTATAAAATAAGGAATAGCACTATGCTCCCACTAATCTTCTTGTATACACAAGGCTCATCTTCGTTCTTGATGAAACCAAAATCTTTGACTGATTCATCAAAACGGAGATTCCAACTCCTTGAAGCTTGCTTCAATCCATAGATGGATCTTTGCAATTTGCATACTTTAGAATCTTGTTCAAAACCTTCTGGTTGTGTCATATACACATCCTCTTGGAGTTTTCCATTCAGGAAAGCGGTTTTGACGTCCATCTGCCATATTTCATTGTCATGATATGCGGCAATGGCAAGCAAAATTCTTATAGACTTGATCATTGCTACGGGTGAAAAGGTCTCATCATAGTCAATACCATGAACTTGCCTATAACCCTTCGCTACAAGCCTAGCTTTGTAAGTATGCACCTTCCCATCCATGTCAGTCTTCTTCTTGAAGACCCATTTGCATCCTATGGTTTTTACACCTTCGGGCGCATCAATCAAATTCCAAACTTGATTGTCTTGCATGGATTGCAATTCAGATTCCATGGCTCCAAGCCACTTATCTGAATCAGGAGAAGACATCGCCTCTTGGTAGGTTGACGGTTCATCATTCTCAATGATTTCTACCTCATTACTATCCGTTACGAGAAATCCATATCTCTCGGGCTCGGATCGTGACCTACTAGATATGCGAGTTGCTTGTGTATTTGAACAGGTTCCACAACTCCTTGTGGTTCTTGTTCTTGTTCCACTATTGGTTCAATGTTATTTTCTGGGTCTTGAATTTCTTCAAGATTTATTTTACTCCCACTGATTTCTTTGGAGAGAAACTCTTTCTCTAGAAAGACACCAGTTCGGGCAACAAACACTTTGTTGTCCTCACGGTTGTAAAAGTAATATCCTCTAGTTTCCTTTGGATATCCCACGAAAATACATTTATCAGATTTGTGTGCAAGTTTGTCTGAGACAAGTCTTTTTACAAAAGCTTCACAACCCCAAATCTTCATGAAAGATAAACAAGTTTTCTTTCCACTCCACATCTCATATGGAGTCTTTTGAACCGTTTTAGTTGGAACACGATTTAGTGTGAAAGCAGCGGTTTCTAGAGCGTAACCCCAAAAGGATATTGGAAGATCAACTTGACTCATCATTGATCGAACCATGTCTAACAAAGTCCGATTTCTCCTCTCGGACACACCATTCCATTGTGGCGTTCCGGGTGGCTTTAATTGTGAAACTATTCCACAATTCTTTAGATGATCATCAAATTCTTGACTCAAGTATTCACCACCTCGATCTGATCGAAGTGCCTTAATACTTTTGCCAAGTTGTTTTTCTACTTCATTTTGAAATATTCTAAATATCTCAAACGCTTCACTTTTATGTTTCATTAGGTAAACATACCCAAATCTACTATAATCATCAGTGAAGGTTATGAAGTATTGAAATCCTCCCCTAGCATTGCTACTTAATGGTCCGCATACATCGGAATGTATCAACCCTAATAAGTCGCTTGCCCTTTCACCTAGCTTGGTAAAAGGTGTCTTAGTCATTTTTCCAAGAAGACACGACTCACAAGTATCATATGATTCTAAGTCACATGAACCCAAAAGTCCGCCCCCATTGAGTTTTGAGATACGCTTCTCATTAATATGACCGAGACGGCAATGCCACAAATAAGTATGATTTACATCATTAGGTTTAGATTTCTTATTTACATGATAGACATTGTCATTATTTTCATTCTTGACATCCAAGATATAAAAGCCATTAAATGAATTAGCAATACCATAAAGCACATCATTTAAATAAATAGAAAATTTCTTATTCTCAGTAAGAAACTTAAAACCTTCATTATCCAAACAAGAAATTGAAATAATATTTCTACTTAAATCCGGAACATAATAACAATTGTTTAAAACAAGAATTAATCCGGAAGGTAAAGTGACTTCATAAGTCACTACGGATAATGCAGCAACTCTTGCTCCATTCCCCACGCGTAGGTCTACTTCACCATCTTTAAGCAGTCTCCTATTCTTTAGTCCCTGCACATTTAAACAAATGTGAGAACCACATCCGGTATCCAATACCCAAGAATCAGTGGTAGAAAGGAGAATATCTATCATATAGATATCTGAAGTCGACGCAGCCTTGCTGCCCTTCTTCTTCTTTTGCTCTTCCAAGAAAGCCTTGCAATTACGTTTCCAATGACCAATTTCTTGACAATGGAAACAGATTGCATCCTTTTGTGAATCAGGTTTTGCCTCAGAAGCCTTAACAACCTTTTCCTTGCTTATTTTGGGTTTGACAACTTTCTTACCCTTTCCTTTGGCACTAGCCTTCTTCCCATCAAGAACCAAGAGCACGGAAGAACCTTTTTCCACAATTTTCATCTCTGCAGTTTTGAGCATCCCATGCAACTCAGAGAGATTCTTATCCATTCCATGCATGTTATAATTCATCACAAACTAATTATAACTTTTAGGCAATGAATTAAGAATGAGAGCCGTGGCTAGCTCCAATGGGATTGGATAGCCAAGTTTCTCAAGGTGCTCTACATAACCTTTCATTTTAAGAAAGTGAGGACTCACTTGTTGCCCTTCATTCATTTTACAAGTAGTGAATGCAACAATGGTCTTGTACCTCTCTTGCCTAGCTTGCTCTTGAAACATGGTTCTCAACTCCATGCCTATCTCATAGGCTTCCAAATGTTCCAAACTTTGTTGGAGTTTTGAACACATAGCAGCAAGCATGAGACAACTTACATCTCTAGAATCATTACGATGTTTCTTGTAATTGTCTCTTTCTGCCCTAGGGGCAGTAGGCGGTGGTTCAGCAGGGAGGGGCCCATCAAGAATGTACAACTTATCTTCTTGCCTAAGAACGATTCTTATGCTACGGATCCAATCCATAAAGTTAGTACCATTCTCTTCGAGCTTATCCTTCTCAAGGATCGATCGCAACGACATTGATTGAGTGTTATTAGTCATTATCTACAAATATGCAAAATTTCCAAAATTTAATAAGTACCAATTTTCATTAAAGAAATAAATAATGTATTTTTCAAACAAAATACTCCCACTAAATTATATAACCTTCATATACATCCAATGTATAATATAATTTAATTGGGCTAAGATCCAACTTTAATTTAACTTTTGAGTCCACGGAGGCGGACCGCTCAAAACTAAATTAATTAGGTAGACAATCATGTCAATCATATCCCATATGATTCTTAGATCCTTTTATGAGATTCTTTGAGAAATCCAATTTAAAAAAAAACATGTTTAATCTCATCTTTTGCCTAGGCCAAAAACTGTTTTGACACCTAATTAAGTCCAACCATTTTAAACGCATAGGAACCATTCAATTTAACGCACCTTGCGAAGGCAAGCCCACATTAAATTAATGAACCTCATCTTGCTCTTACATGAATAAAATTAATGCACTTCGCGGAGGCGAACCCACATCAAGATTACCCATGTATAAACAAGTGTTTTAATCATGGCATGGCAAAGAAGGACTTAAAACTTTCTTTGAAGGTTCATCACATATAGCATATAACACATTTATGAGCACATAATATAAACATGTTACACATCAAGTTTAGCCACTAAATTAATCTCCATTAATTTAAGCATGATATTTATGTGTCATTAGTTTCTCTATAATTATGAGGATGAGACTATTTCAACTTCGGTTATTATCTCCAAATCAAGACAACAAGAAGCGCGGTCGAACTAAGCCATTAGGCAACCACAATCCCGCACTAATTCAAGAAACCAAGAAAGTAGTCCATGTGGCCGAAACTAAGCAATAGATGGTCTCGATGAACGTAGGCCAATTGCATTCACAATTCCACATGGATCTCCAATCATTGAATCAAGAACTTTGTTTCTCAATTTTAGCAATTATGAACTCTTCATAATTCTAACTTCGTTTTATCTTTGAAACTTTGATTGCGATCAATTTTGGGAAACACAATCTCGATGAACGCATATTAGCCATCCAAAACTTGAACCAATCTAGGAATCACAAAACTAAAACAAATAGGAAAATCAAACCCTAAAATCCACACACAAACCAACTACCCAAAACCCATTCCAGATCAGCAAGTCTGGACTGGTTCTGTTACTGGTTTTGTTGAATTTATCAAAAATTCCATATTCAGATTCTCACCAAAATCAGAATATGATTCTGACGAGCGAGCGCCCGCTTGGTCTTGACCGAGCGCGCGCCTGAGCAAGCCTGAAGCAAGCGGCCGCCTAGTCCCTAGCGAGCGGGCGCCTGTTTGGTCAGAATGGTACAGAATTTTAAAGTTCGAAAATTTTGTCTCAAAATTATTTTTCCCCGATTATTAAAACTTTGATCTGATAAAAAATAAAATCAATAATCGAAATAATTCAGAATCCACCATAATTTTTATTGCGATTGAATCGTGCGATTAAAGTTGCAAAACAATAAACCACATAAAATCACAAAATACATAAACATCATATATTCCAATATTCATATCATGCAAGGCACATAAACAATTTATATACACACAACATGATCCAAGTATTGAAATAATCAACATGAACGGGGCTCTGATACCACTGTTGGGTTTCGAAGTAACATGCGCAGCGGAATATAGCAATTAAAATTTTAAGAAACCCAAAGCCATGGATCCGTTCATATGATTAAATCAAATACAACATAATGAATAGAGGAAAAACTAACCCTTGATGACTATCAAAGTTTTCTTTGGTCTTGGTGGAGAAACTTGAAGTTTTATCACGGACAAAATCACGAACTTTGTAGATGATAAAATTCACCCTCTAGCGGTGTCCACACTTCGAATGAATATCAAGAGGCTCCTTGATCTTGGTTGCTAGACCAATAATTATGAAACACACTTTCACAATTTAATAAAGAACTATATGGAATTTATTTATGAATTATTTTGTTCCTCAATCAAGGATATCTTAGAACAAAATAAAATCTCTCTCAAACTCTTTGAGACTCACAAAAGCACTTATTTTGATGGTCTGGCCGAATTGGGGTTTTTATACACAATTAAGACCTATTCCAAATAGGTAACTTGTGCCAAAAACCTTTCCTAATCGAATTAGGAATTTTTCTGCTGCCAGACCGAGCGCCCGCCTGGTCCAACCCAGGCGCCCGTTATTTGATCAGAAGGTCCAGTACTTTCAGAACTGATTCAAGCGCCCGCCTGGTCCAACCCAAGCGCCCGCTTGGTTGACCAGGAAGCCCAGAATCTTTCCAGAAATTCCTTTGAGGTCCTTCGACCCTAAATTCCAATATAGTCCTCTTATTTAAGATTCGTTCTATTGTGTGTGACCCTCTAGGATTATACTAAGTTGGCAATGGGCTCAAACATGAAACCATAAGATATGATTAGGTTCTAGCAAACCGTCATACCTACCCAAATAGTATAACTAGATACAAGTTCGCATTCCTTTAGAATATGTCACAATCCTTTTGTCCACGATGTCATTGAACACAAGTCATGGTCAAACAGTCAACTTGTCTTGTTCAATACTTTCTCGATTCTGAATATGTTGATAATTCAAATGCTATTGATCCAATCAATCCATTTGAGTCCGGCCGAACATTTCATCAACATCATTCCTTCGAGGGGCCCAAGCTTGACATCTCTCCGTGGAGGGACAAATCCATTTAGCTTATTATTCTTCCCAACGGGAATCCGATTATGCCAATCATATCCTTTATAACTACCGTGTTAAGGTAGCGTTTGAATATGTCAAACACAATGTTCATCAAGTGGAAGACTATAATAACTTCATGTCTAAGGATTCGAATGACATAACTAATATGAGATATATGTATGACATAGACCATGACATAAATCTCATACAGCGGGTCATGTCCAGTACCTTATTCCAAACAAGTACCCATAAATCTAACATGATCATCCCATGATCATTCAGCCTTTATACTAGTGCTTAACAAGTACTAGGGACGGGGATTATTATAAGTAAACATGAACAACAATAATAATCAAAACATCTCTTTATTGATATGAAATAAATGATAACAATTACAACGTTTATTAAACGTGCCTAGGGCACCACAACCAACAATTCCGCTGCGCAGATCCAGCAGATTGCATGGATCTCCTGACAGGTATTCTCCTTCGAATTACTATTTGTTGTTAACAGATAGTGGTGAACCAGAGTGCTATGCGGAGGCTGTTCGTAGTGTACTTAGTGATAAGTGGAAAGCTGCGATGGATGATGAGATGGACTCATTGAAGGCCAATAAAACTTGGGAGTTGATTAAACTGCCTAATGGGAAAAAGGCGTTGCATAACAAGTGGGTTTACAGGATCAAGGAGGCGTTACAAGGTAAGACTGGTTGTAAAAGGGTTTCAGCAAAAATACGGTATTGACTACACCGAGGTCTTCACTCCTGTTGTGAAGATGACCACTATCAGAATGGTTCTGGGGATAGTAGTGGCAGATAATTTGTTGCTAGAACAGATGGATGTAAAGACGGCCTTTCTTCATGGGGATTTGGAGGAAGAAAATTTACATGAAACAACCAGAGGGATACTTGTCTAAGGGTAACAAGGAACTGGTTTGCAGATTGACTAAGAGCTTGTATGGCCTTAAACAAACTCCTAGGCAGTGGTACAGAAAGTTTGATGGATTCATGCATGACATTGATTTTATCTGATGTGAGGCGGATCATTGTTGCTACTTCAAGACAACGGGTACATAATCTTGCTATTATATGTGGATGACATGCTAATAGCGGGCTCTAGTAGTAGAGAGGTAAACAGATTGAAGGCACAGTTGTCAGAGCGGTTCGAGATGAAGGATTTGGGGGAGGCCAGAAAAATCTTGGGCATGCGGATTGACCGGGATAGGGAGTCGGGTAAGTTGGTTCTTTCACAAGCAGAGTACGTCGAGAAGATCTTGGCAAGATTTTGCATGGAAGAGGCAAAGCCAACAGGTACACCTTTGGGTATGCACTTCAAGCTATCCGAGAAGGACTCACCTAAGGGCAAGGAAGAGCGTGAAAATATGGAAAGGACTCCATATGCTTCGGAAGTGGGGAGTCTAATGTACGCCATGGTGTGTATAAGGCCAGACATTGCACATGCGGTGGGAGTAGTTAGCCGGTTCATGGGCAATCTAGGGAAGCAACATTGGGAAGCAGTTAAATGGATCCTTCGTTACTTAAAGGGTACTGCTGGTAAGGCTCTATGTTTCTCAAGCAAGGATGTCGTGTTAGCGGGTTATGTTGATGCGGATTTGGCATCAAGTGATCTTGATAAGAGGAGAAGTACTACAGGTTATGTTTTCACATTGGGTGGTACGACTATCTCCTGGGCTTCTAAATTGAAGAAGATCGTGGCTCAGTCGACTGCAGAAGCAGAATATGTAGCAGTGACAGAGGCAAACAAAGAGATGGTATGGTTGCAGAACTTCTTGGGTGAACTTAGGAAGACGTGAAGTGGTAATGCTCTCTACAGTGATAGTCAGAGTGCAATTCATCTAGCAAGGAATCTGGCGTTTCATTCTAGGACGATGTACATCGAGCTGAGGTTTCACTACATAAGACATCTCTTGGAGAGGAATATCTTAAGGCTGGAGAATATTTTGGGATCGGAGAACCCGACTGACATGTTGACCAAGGTTGTAAACCTTGAAAAGTTGAAGCTATGCATAGCTTCAATTGGGTTGGAGAATAGGAGAGGAGGAAGGCACTACCATGATCGAGGTGAGCACTATGGCACTAAGGATGAGTCGAAGATGGATATGGGGCTTATACATGGAGTGATCTCTAGGTGGGAGATTGTTGGAATAGAGATCTTAAACAAGGAGAAGAAAAACTGGTGGAACAAGCGAGCGGGCGCCTGGTGTGAACCAGGCG
Organism: Campanula takesimana; assembly: GCA_026119855.1. NCBI lineage: Eukaryota > Viridiplantae > Streptophyta > Magnoliopsida > Asterales > Campanulaceae > Campanula > Campanula takesimana. The sequence goes on along the minus strand of JAOWBW010000438.1, from coordinate 591,473 downwards.
GGCGCCTGGTGCCGCGACACTGAATTTTAGGAATAACATTTTTTTTCGGGTTTTCTCTTATGTTTAGGTTTAGGTCTTATTCTAGGGTGTATATTTAAGCAATGTTCCGCCCCCATACTCATTGTAACTCAGATTTAACATATTATAGTACAAGATCCTAGCTTGGTAGTGCCCCAGACGTAGTCAAACATATTGACGAACTGGGTAAACAATTTCTTGTGTTCCTTTGTCTTTGTCTTTTGCTTTGCTTTATTTGTTCTTCTGCTTGTTTGGGTGATGCGATTTCTTGCGATTTGCTTGGGTGTTGGGAGGGCTTATTCCACAACATAAAAATGGAAACTTGGGAAAGGGTAATTCTGTTTGGAAAGTACGTGATTTATGGCCTCTATTTCTCGACCTCTCTCCTGGCTATCATCTCCGGTCCACTGTCTTCTCCATCCCTTCCTCAAATCTTTGATTTGCCAAGTGCTCGATTTCCATATCCTATTATTAATCCTTCTGTTGTCGATCAATAGTCGTTGCTGCAGTTGGTACTCTTCCACCAGTTTTTGCTCGAGAGGACGTCTCTAACCCGAGGTAAATTTCTTTCTCCTTGATTTTCGATGCAATATTTGTTTATAGATGGCTTATTTCAAACGATTTTGATTCTATAACCCTGTTATAGATGTATATATAGTATATTGAAATTCTATCTATCAACAACTTTTTGGTTAGTACAATCCAGGTGTTTGTTGTTATGCCTGAATAGAGCCGTCAATTCGGGACCGTCCCGTCGGGACGTCCCGTCCCGCTATATATATGGGACGGGACGGGACAGCATTTTCTTATCCCGAAAAAATGCGGGACTATCGGGACGGGACAAACGCGGGACGGGACGGGATGGGACGGGATGTCCCGAATTTTTAAATTTTAACTCAAGTACTAGCCTAGCCCAGTAGCCCCAGCAGGCCCAGCTCAGCCCCACCCATATCAGTTTCACACATTCACAGTTCACACTCACACACACACACACACACACACACGACACGATTTAACCCTAGCTAGGCCTACGGCGGCGACGAACGAGTAAGTAACCCTTGCCGACGATTAGCTCGGCGACGGCTACGGCGACTGCGACTGCGACGGTGACGGCTAGTATATTCAAGGGAAGCGGTTACCGGTTAGTATATTCAAGTATTCAACTCAACTACAGCATTTGTCTGATTTTGATTGAAATTTTGTGGGTTTAATTCTCTGTTTTCTTTGTTGGGTTCTGTTTATCTTCCTCTAGATCTCGCCGTTTCTGATTAACTTATGCCGTTTTTGATTGAATTTTTGTGGGTTTAATTCTCTGATTTCATTAGGGTCTAATGTTGATTAATTTATGCTAGCTATTACATTTACAGTATTACTGTAATAGCTATGTTGTTTATGTTGATTAATTCTCTGTTTTCTTTGTTAGCTATGTTGTTTATGTTGATTTTTTTTTTTGGTGTTTGTGAAAAGAGCTACTGAGTTGCTGAGTTGTTGCTTGCTGTTACTGACACTGAGTTGCTGTTGGGTGTTGCTTATGGAATGGAGATGCCTTGGTGACTGAATTTGGAAAGCTGGAAAATGGGAATCATTGTTAACTGTTTGAATGTGTTGAATGGGAATCATTGATGTTGCTGACTTGCTGCTGCTACTGCCCTTTTTTTTTGCTGCTGCTACTGCCCTTCTTAATTGTTTGAATGTGTTGAATTTTATTATAAACTCAAATTATGACAATTTCTAGTATTGTTATTTGTTATGTATTTATGTATGGAGTTGAATTTTATATTTTGTTATAAACTTTACCGCATCGTCTTATCCCGTGTTCGTCCCGCATTGTCCCCCGTCCCGCGGTGATTTGGGATGGGACGGGGAATTTCCGTCCCGCGTAAAATTAGGCCCGTCCCGTCCCGTCCCGTATAGATTGCGGGACAACATAGTTTTGTCCCGTCCCGTCCCGTTATCCCGAATTGACGGCTCTATGCCTGAACCAAGTTCATGCATTTAAGTGATTATATTAACTAGTCATGATATCCCTGCCAAGGATAGAGTTAATGTCCGCATGTACATCAGTTTTTTTCCTTTCTGAGTGCACTATCATACCACTCAAATGCTTAAAAGGAAGCAGGAAGTTGCTAAGGCCATCTCCAACAGAGGCCGCCAACGCCAAATTCACGCCATCTTTGGCGTTTTTCTCCGTGGAAGCCGCTCCAACAGCACGCCATATCTTTCGCTATTATAGAGGAGGGGTTGCCGGCACTTCATATTTGGCGTTGAATCCTGGTACGCCATCCTCCTTTTCCCTTTTTCTTTTTTTTTTTTTTTTTTTTTTTTTTTTCATGGTAAAGCCCAATTTGTTGTTGGAAAAAAAAAAGATAAGGCCCAAATTGACTCAACTCAAATCCATGTTAATTTTTCATTTTTTTAATAAAAATAAAAAATATTACAATAATTAATTGGATAATCTCACAAACAATATCTTAAAAGTGCAAATACAAATTAAAAAAGTGCAAATTACAAATACAAATAAAAAAGTGCAACTACAATTGAAAATAACAATAATGGAATACAAATACAAATAAAACATAGTTGGAATTATTTTAATAATCCCCTAGATTGTTATCACTTGGTCCAAGATTATTAAAGTAGCCTCCAAATCCATCACTTATATTGTTTGAAGCTGCTTGATCAACTATTTTTTGCATATATTTTGCCCGTTCGCTTTCGATATAAGTCCGTGCAACTGGATCTGAAATAGTGTTGATGTCCATCATCATTATTTTACGTTCATCTTGCAATTCTCTCCTCTCAGCTTTTCTTCTCATCATTGCCATCAGTTCTTCATTTTGACGTGTTAGTACTTCAATAGCTGCCGTGCAGTCGTCATTTTGTTTTCTCTTTAATTTTGCTTTTTTTTTTTTTTTATCCCAATTGGTCTTTGGGATGAAGTAGGACTAGGGCTACTATCATCGCTTAAATTGATAGAAAATGATGACAAATTGGGAGATGATGAATCTTGTGAATTCAGTTGGGACGAACTATCACCATGGTGTGACGCAAATTTTTCAATATCTTTCATCTTCTCCCATACATGATGAAATTTGAACCCTGCCTTAAATTCTTTCTCTTGACATAAGAGGGAGATTGCTCGATCATACTGCATCAAATAATGAAGCTTATCCTTATTACAAAATGATAGAAAAATTGATATATTTACTAGTGAAACAAAAAATAACAAGTACTTACTATGTCCTTTTCTGAAGCACCACTAGGATTCAACCTTTCAACTTGTCGAATTGCTCCTCTTAATTTTACCATAGCTTTATTGATGAGACCCATACGAGAATCCAGAGCTCTTTGATTTCGTATAGGCATGTGCTCTTTTTTGTAGAGTTGTATTGAGCATGAACTCGCTTCCAAATAGTGTCCCTCGGCTGGTTGATACCTATAATTGGGCATTGGGAGATATCATGATAAACATCACATAGATGTGAATCCTCTTCCTGAACGAAAGAAGGACCTCGTACTGAAGACATTGAAAGATATAGGAGGAGGAAGATAGCTAAAGAGAAAGAAGTGAAGTGTGAATTTTAAGATGAATGTGACACTGCATTTATAGAAGATTCGTCAGATATTATGTAAGAAATATCTAGATATTTTCTCGAAAATATCTAGATATTTACGGAAAAATATCTAGATATTTACGAGAAAATATCTAGATATTATTTATCCGTCTCCTATTTATAGAGAAACTGATGGATGGATTCATCACATCAATTCTTTTCATCTATCTCAATATCAATTCTTTTCATCTATCTCAATATGAATTTCCATTTTGGCGGTCCATCACTTTCAGTATTATCTAAATCATCTTCTTCTTCCTCCTCTTCTGATGATGACGAGCTAATTGAGAAGCGGATCTCGATGAATCTGGAACTTGCTTCTCAATTACTCGCTAATCGACTTGCTCGCTCCAAGTATTCATAGGGGCTCAGTTTCTGGCCATATAACAATTGATCGTGAACGAGAATTGGGTGATGTTAGATTGTTCAATGATTATTTCGCAGATGAAACCACATTCGGGGAAGATCAATTTAGACGTCGATTTCGAATGTCTCGTGATTTATTCATACGTATAGCTAATGCTATAAAAACTCATGATGATTTCTTTGTTCAAAAAAGAAATGCAGCTGGTACACTTGGGTTATCTACTTTTCAAAAGATAACGGCTGAATTACGGATCCTCTCGCTTGGTGTGTCTGCTGATGCGGTTGATGAGTACATAAGAATAGGCGAGTCTACTGCAATAAAATGTTTGAAACGATTTTGTCAAGGTATTATTGAGGTATTTGGAGGGGAATATCTACGTTCACCTAACGTTGCTGACGTTGAAAGGCTATTGAAAATTGGAGAGAAGCGTGGCTTTCCAGGCATGTTTGGCGTTGGAAAAATTGTCCAACTGCATGGGCTGGACAATATGCTGGAAGAAGCGGATGTCCAACCATCATTCTCGAGGCCGTAGCCGATTATGATCTTTGGATTTGGCATGCATATTTTGGTATGCCTGGATCTAATAATGACATAAATGTGTTAGAAGCATCTAACCTCTTTTGCAATCTTGCTGAAGGTATTTCACTTCCTGCTAATTATATCATTCAAGGAAAGGAATATAACATGGGCTATTATTTAGCCGATGGTATATATCCAAAATGGGCAACTCTTGTGCAAAGTATCCATAATCCAGTTGGTCCTAAAAAGAAATATTTCGCAATGAAACAAGAATCATGTAGAAAGGACGTCGAACGTGCATTTGGAGTTCTACAATCACGATTTGCAATATTAGCAGGACCAGTTCGCTATTGGAATAAAAAGGACTTGCATGCTATAATGACTGCATGTATTATAATGCACAACATGATAATTGAGGATGAGCGTGATGTGAATGCGGAAATTCTAGATGCAAGGGATGCACCGGCCCCCGAGGTCGAAATGATGAATGAAGATATTCGCTTTCAACAATTTCTTGAGCGACACAAACAAATCAAGAATAAAGAAGCTCACTTAGAACTACGAGATGCATTGATCAACCATTTATGGAATGAATATGGGTCAGGAAATTAAATGATAATCTATCACTCTCATGTATCTTAATATTTTGTTTTAATTGTAATTCCAATCATTTTATTTTAATTATCTATTTTAATATGTCTTCTTTAATATATTTATATATATTTACTCATTTTTACTTAATATAATGTTCTTTAAATCATATTAATACAAATAATTAATGGTCTATAGAAAACTGTTTATTTGTAATTAGTAATAAAGAATATTCTGAGAATATTCTGATTTGGTGTAAAATTTGAAGTGTGCTGTTGGAGATGGTGGAAGAAATTTGGTGCTGAACACACTCTATTTTAGAGTTTTGGTGTAATTTTTAGAGTTTGTTGTTGGAGATGCCCTAATTCTTACACCGTTACAACTTTTCTCTGTATCTTAATGTCTATTAGGCCCATGACCGAAACCTTACACTATTCACAATTGTCAAAGTATCTCATAGTACGAATCACAACTCTTCATACATCCTAATCATCTTTCATTTTACCTAGCTGAAGCATAAAGCATCACCCTTGAAGAATACCCATCGCACCTAACTACAATGCATATATTATGAGATACTCCCTCTGTCCCTAAATGAGTGTTCATTTTCAAGAAATCTTTGTCCCAAAATGATTGTCTTTTTTTAACATAACTTTATCCTTAAATATTTTTTTTCGAAATTTTTTTCACTGGTCTCTTTATACTTGCAAAACTAAATGTTTGAAAATGAGATTACAAGATTATATATGAATCTTTGCCACCAAATTGTACAAAAAGTTGAGATTTTCAGATGTCCCTTAAAATGAACTTTGGACACTCATTTAGGGACAGAGGTAGTACATAGCTAAAAAATGCTTAGTTTTGGAAGGTATTAAGGATAACTATTTGGTTTATGCAAGTTATCCATATATCAAGAGTTACTTGGCACCATAGAAAGGACCGAGGCACTATTTGTCTGGCTTTTGCCGCGGGCACCATATCAAGCTATGGTAGTTAAAGCATTCTACTGTTACATGAGACGCCCGAGCTTGTATCGGCAAGAGCATCTCATATAGAGCACACAATTCATCATAGAGTAGTCGCAAATGAAAGGAAATTTTGATGAATGAATGTAGCGATCAATTGGCCACTCAGATTGCAACGACACGAAACATAAAGACTACATTGTATTCCATATGAACATTGGCTTGGAGTAACTATGCTGCCTTCATGCAACCACATGATGTGGGAACTACAAGCTTAGTTTTCAATTTATGTTTGGTACTCCCCATGTCTCTAAATGAGTGGCCAAATTCAAGATTTTTTCTTCCCAAAATGAATGCAACTTTCTTAAAAAAACTTTGTCCCTAGATGCTTTTTTACCAAATTGTTTTCTCTATTCATTTTATTATTGTAAAACTAAATGTTTAAAAAGTGGATGACAAGAATATTCATGCATCTTTGCCATTAAAAGGTATTAAAAGCATACATTTTCAGAGTGTCCCTTAATATGAAATTTGGACATTTGTTTAGGGAAGGAAGAGCAATACAAGTATAAGAGAAGAATGGTATTCATGATCTATTATACTTCCTCTGTTCCAAAGTGAATGCCTTCTTTTGTTCTTGATCAAAAACAAAAACGGAAATTCATTTTGAGATGGGGGATGTGAAATCTTTTACGAATCTATTATGCTTGCCCTTGAAGAATCTGTGTTACCTCATAAAGCTTGCTTTGGCCTTTTTGATATGTTATTTATCACCATATATGCATGACATGAGAGAGACTACCATTTGTTGCTTGTGCCAGCTTAGAGGTGAAGTGATCAGTAGTGCTAAGCAAGTAGATGGAATTGTGGCTGTAATTTCTTATAATAGGGAGGAAGATGAAGCTACATTGGGAGAAATATTCCAGGGGAAATGCTTGAAAGCTTTGACTATTATGCTGGATTAGTCTTATTTCAGCAGGTACCCTCATTTAAAAAGGGTCTCAGCTTTTATTTTATTTATTTATATATTTATTTTTTCAACTCTCACTTAGATTAGTCACTTTCTGACATTACAGAGTAGGCAACCTATTGTATTGTATTATGCAGCAGCAATACTTCAGGTACACCCAATAAATTTTGTCAAATACTATTCATCAGGGCCGGTTACGGTTCGGGAGTTTGAAAACCAGTGAACCGCCAGTTCGTCGAACCGGAACCGTAAACCGGTGAACCGGTTCAAAGAACCAGTCAAGAACTGCGTGGGACTGACCGACTGCGACTGGACTGGTGAGTGGTGAGGTGACTAGTCAGTGGGCTGGGGCGTTGGGCTACGTCTGGCGTGTTTGGGCTGGCATGCCTTGCGCGTCAGACGGTCAGACCCGACCACTAGCATGGCAGCAGCAGACCTGCACCCTTTTCCTTTTTGACTAGGTCGGCCCACCCCCATCCCATTAGATCCGTTGGAAATTTAATATTTTGACCGTTTATTCCCGTTAACTAATGGGAGTTTGACCAAATATAGCCGTTTTTTGACTGCGTTTTGACGATTTTTCAGACTTTAAAAAAAATGTTATCCTAATTAAATTTCCTAACTATAAATACTATTTCCCTCTCCAAATAAATTACTTCATCAAAACTCATTTATCTCTCTCAACTATCTCAAACGAAAATTGTTGACTCAAGACTTTCAAGTACCATTTAAGCATTTCTAAACCCACAATCTGATCATATTTTCCACCCAACATCTTCCTTTCATCTTCAACGGTTTCGGTGGAGCAAGCGTTTAGCATTGGTTGGAATATTGAGCATAATCGTCACAATTTATCATCCGATAGTTTCGAAGCTTGTAATTTGTTGAATGATTGGGTTAGAGCGGAAAAAAGAACGCAAGATGAGGCACCAAAATATGGTTTAGACGAGTACTTTGATGAGACTAAATCGGGAAGCGATTAAGGTAAGTAAAATGTAATTTATTTAATGACAAAAACTTGTGTGAGACAGTCTCACTAGTTAGACGGATCTTGATGAAAGAGTAAATGGTTTACCCCCTTATGGGCGGGGATGGATAAACCCATTTCCTCTCTCAACAAGATCCGTCTCACCGTGTGAGACCGTCTCACACAAGTCTTCCTCTTATTTAATTGTTATTGTATTTTCTTTTTACAGGTTAGAATTTAGATAAATATTTGTAATAAAAAGAGCTAAAGGCTCCTAATGTCCTCCCTTAATTAAAAAAGGACAAGGTTGGTTGTCTCCCACATTGTAAATTTGCCTTTAATTAATAAAATTTAAAGGGTACCGTCCCTTTTTTCTTTTATATACTATCATCATTTGTTTTATTTTTTCCTATGTTTGTTTTTCAATATAATGTTGATTTAGTTTTTTTTTTTTTTTTTTTTTTTTAATAAATCATCACTTATGAAATAATTTTATTAATAGTAGATAGAAAGAAATAGAAAAAACAAGGTAAAAAGCAGTTTCAACAAATTAGCCAACAAGGTAGTCAGTAGTACTCAGTAGTCAAGCCGAACTCGTCAGATCAAGTTTTTTTTTAAATCAGTCAGATCAAGTTGAGAATTGAGATGATAAAAAAAAAAAAAAAAAAAAAGAACCGCGGAACAGTACCGGAACCGGATCCGGTTTAACTTGTAAGCAAGGGCCGGTTAAGGTTCACCTATATGCCGAACCGGAACCGGCGTTGGCCCTTCCTAGTTGTCATGTCTGATAATATAGTTATCATATGCAATTGATTTGAGTCATTTAATCATTTAAAAGTCTAATATAAATTTGTAAATAGTTTTATATGATCAACTGGATATTGTTCCAATATTAGTTGACCCTTGAGTAATTCCAGGGATGGCCTTTATGTATGTCGCGTGCATTTGTATTGAAATTCCATGCAATTATCAAACTAAATACTCTCTTCATTTGGATATTGCAGCCCATCTAGGAGAACTAGTATCTAAGTTGGGCCATGAGAATGATTTGGTTCATCAAAGAGTGGAGCTTGACAAAATGATTAATTAGGCCTTTGGGTTGCCTGTGATGAATAGGATACGTGTGGCTGGTTTATTGGCTTTAAAGCCGCAACTCCTTGATTATTTTCGTGGCTTGGAAGATGAGGAGTCGCGTCTCGAGATGACGAATGCGCTCCTTAATGGCACTTTTGGTTAAATTTCCCCCTCTTTTCTTACCACTTATCAATTTTCAGCTGTTACATCATGGAACCGTTATGGTATGTTTTTGACATTCTACTATATTAGTTGGGTATTTGTTTGAATTACGTTGGTATTTTCAGATTTTATGATAAGGCTGATACTTATGAATGTTTAATTTTCTAAGAATTGGTGATGTAGTAATTTCATGGTGAGTTTGCTATCTGTTGATTGTTCTAGTGACAAAGCAACTGGAGATTGACAATGCTATGGTTCAATAGTTTGTGCAATAATTTGTGAATATAAGGTTGAATTTTTCGTTTTCTACTACTTCCGTCCCAAAATGAATGTTTAAAAGAAAATTAAATTAGTTATTTAATCAATAATCAAGAGCAATTTTTATTTTTTTTAAGACATTCATTTTTGAGACGGAGGAAGTATTTAAATTTATGAATTGTGTGTAATTTCAATTATAGTTGAGAACCAAACTAACGTACTTTGATCATATTATGGTTTTGATAGGCAAGGGGCATTGTTGGAAAATTAGTATTAATACAGCATTAAATCATTTTTAACCACACACCAAATTAAGTAAAGAAGGGATTAAAGCCTTATCATCCTGCTCATACCAAACACAAGATTTCCACTAAATCAAGGATATTAGTACCCATAATTAATAAGAAGGGGATTAATAAACTCCTTAATAATAATACTGGTAGTACTTATCCTACAACCAAACGGCCTCTTAGAGTTTACATGCAGATATGCCCTTAGACCAACTTATTAGCAATTATACCCTTACACTCAACTTTTGGACCCGCAAATATGACCTCCGTTACATTTTTGTTTAAAATTTAACGAAATTGCTGACTAGGCATCCTAATTTGCAAAATCGCTTGTACAGATGAACCATTTAACCAAACGAAGTCATTTGGTTGAATAAAAGAACGACCTCACCTTGTGTTAAACGTCCTCGTTTCACCTAAAAGTTGGTATCTATTATTCCATTTATCTTTCTGCGTCAGTTAAATTCATTTGTAACAAATTTGGGCAAAATGATAGAAACAATTTAGGGAATGTCAGTTCGGCAATCAACAACTAGTGACTCAGAAGCAAGATGGAATCAAGAAGGGCGAACGGAAATGATCATGAATTCACATACGAATGCGACTCCAAATTGGAGGAAGGAGGGAAATGCCATTGTGGTGCTAGGATGCTTAGAAATCCTACAAATACTTCCAGTAGATCGATCTCGATTCAAATGAGAGGTAAAAGAAAATTAGTATGTCACTGAGGTCTAAAGTTAAGTTGATGAAAAATGAAGCAAGTTATGCAAAAGAGCATGAAGAAAGAATGAAGAAAAATAAAATACTAAACTGCAAGAAAAATTGCCCTTTACATCAAACGATCGGTACAATCGAACTTCTTCTTTTCTTTTGAGAACAATGAATCGAAAATTTGATTAAACCCTAACCCACGAAAATTGTCTTTTCCGTATGGATTGTGAGAAGTCGTAAAAGGAACTGAAGTTGTGAAGAAAAATGTCTCGATATTAATCCTCGTACGTGGTGAATATGTAAAATAAAGTCGTTTGGTTAAATAGTGCATGTGTATAAGTAATTTTGTCAATTAGGATGCCCGGTCAGCAAATCCGTTAAATTTTGAGCAAAAAATGTAACAGATGTCGTATTTGCGGGTCCAAAAGTTGAGTGTAGGGGCATAATTGCCAATAAATTAGTCTAAGGGCATATCTGCATGTAAACCCTAAGTACAGGGGTACAAATCCCCATTCTCCCCTTGTCCCTAAATGAATGTTTAGTTTCAAGAAATTTTGTCTCAAAATCAATGTCCATTTTCTGTAAAATACTTTGTCCTGTTTCAAATTTTTTTTTGTACCCAAATGAATGTCTTTTTTGTAAAATACTTTGTCCTTCAATGTTTTTATAACATTTTTTTTCTTTAGTCTTTTATACTTGATAAACTAAATGGTTAGAAGTGGATAACAATAATATTTATGCATTTTTTTCATTTAGGGATGGAGTTAGTAGATGATAAATATACGTAAGGGTAAGATCTTGATTCTTTTCTATTAATACATACTCCCTCTGTCCCAGTTCACTTGAGACTTTTTGACCAAAACTGGTCAACTTAAGGTCGGTTTGACCAACACTTTATAGAAATATTTATGATCCAAATAAAAATAAAAAAAATGTAAAATGATCACCATTAAAAATCCTCTCAATAACAATTTTTAAATTTTTTTTTGGAACATAAATATTTCTATAAATTGTTGGTCAAACCGACCTTAAGTTGACCGGTTTTGGTCAAAAAGTCTCAAGTGAGCTGGGACGGAGGGAGTATAGGAAAAATATGCTGCCTCTACTGCTTTCCTTCCCTTTCCTTCATCTGTTATTTTTTTTCTTATGATTATTCAAGTAGTAATCCCTCTGTCCCAGAATAAATGTCGTTCTTTAACATATTTGGGACAAATTTTTTTAAGCAATAGACATTTATTTTGGGATGGAGGGAGTATATTGTATCTGACCAAATTTTGTTAAGTCGTAAAATAATTTTGGTAGTTGAAATTGTTCATTTTCCTTTATCTTCATCTGCTGCTACAGCTTTATGAAGTGTTAGTACTCCCTTCGTCCCAAAATGAATGACTAAACTTTTGACAAAATGTGGTCATTTATTGCTATCAAATGGGAATGCACGGATGTTAAGAAAATATGTTGGAAAAGTAAGTATTGTGAGTGGGTAGGAGAGATAAAATAAGTTAGTGGGTAGTTGTTGTGAGTGGATAGGAGAGATAAAAGTGAACATTTTGGGTAAGTAGCAAAAAGTATGGGACGCCCAAAATGGAAATAAGTAGCGATAAGTATGGGACGGAGGGAGTATTATACTAGGGAAGTTGTTCTTCTTTTGCTCTAGTTGCGTATGATCATTATTCATTCATTCATTCCTACTCTGGTCATTAGTTAAGGTGTTGGATGTTATGGCAGTTCTAGATCAGTTTGGTATTACTCCTATTATTAACCATGATTACTGATCCTTTGTATATTGTCCTTGAAATAGGTCTCGCGAGGATGGGGATACATAGTATATCTTAAAATGAATGTCTAGAAAGTTTTTAAATTTACTTTTGATTAAAAATAAAATTAAAATATTTTAGGCATTTTTTTTTTGGGACGGATGGATTAATAGCAAGATAGCTTGGAGAATTCACAAATGCAATTTTAGTTTTTATTTTTTATTTTTTTGATGATGATAGAGTGAAGTCCACATAAGATCTTTCCAAGAGAGGCAATTAGGAAAATTGAAGTTTTTGATAAAGAATTTCTTGGTACCGTATTTGATCATTTGAATGCCAACAGCAATCAGAGATTTATGGTTAATAGTGACAAATGTCGGGAAGAAGTGGATTGAAAAATTGAAGACCCTGATGAGAATGGTGGAATGAAGGATTAATGGTGTCAACTGGTGTTCATACTCAGAAGATTAAAGGGTGTCAACTGTCTTCATTTCAAACTTTAAAAATTATTTCTCTTCAACAAGGTACCCTCTTTGTAATTTTCTGTCCTATACTCATCTTTCTTCAAGTTACAAACATTTTGTACATAACATTACATCAGACTTTGAACCTCGATCATATCATCAAGCTATCAAGTATCCCCAATGGTGTGAGGCTATGACTGCATAATTGCAAGCATTAGAGAAAAATAATACCTGGACTTTATAAATCTTACCTATTAATGCCAAGTGTGTAGGATGTAATGGATTTTCAGGATTAAATACAACCCAGATGGCAGCCTCGACAAATACAAAGCGCGGTTAGTCGCCAAAGGATTCGCACAAACGGAGGGAGTTGACTATTTTGACACTTTTGCACCTGTAGCCAAAATGACTACGGTCCAAGTTCTCTTAGCTTTGGCTTCCTTAAGAGATTGGAATCTTCACCACACGGATGTCTCCAATGCATTTCTTCACGGAGACCTTAATGAAGATGTTTTTATGGATCTCCCGCTTGGTTATCATCCCAGTAACGTTCCAAAAGCTAGTGATGGATTCAAGGTTGTTTGCAAGCTACAAAAGTCTCCCTATGGTTTAAAACAAGCACCGCGACAATGGTATAAAAAGTTCTCCACCAGTCTCATTTCTTTCGGTTTTCGTCCAGCATCGAGTGATTCACTTTTTATTCCCCAAGGCGAGGCTGAGTTAACAGTGGTTTTGGTTATAGAGAAATGAAAAGCATGATTTATTATTCACAAAGTGATGTACATATATAGGTGTTTACAGGAGATAAAAAAGTAAATGATAAACTTTACAAGAATAACTAATCTCCTAGAATATTTACAAGATCCTAATATCTTTCTAATTAGTTACAAGAGTTGTGCAATCTTTGTGTTTGATTGGAGAGCAAGTCTCGGATGATATGGGAGGATCATTTGTATGTCTATCACGCCCCCGCAAGATGGACGTTCCGTGGATAAGACCAATCTTGGACATTAAAAGGTTGAAGCGGGCTCGAGGAAGCGGCTTAGTAAGAGCATCAGCGAGTTGGTCTCCACCGGAGATGTGCTGGACTCGAAGATTGCCAAGTTGTACTTGTTCTCGAACAAAGTGAAAAGATAAGGCAATGTGCTTCATTCGAGAGTGAAAGACTGGGTTGGCGGAGTAGTGAGTTGCGCCAAGGTTGTCGCAGTAAATGACCGGTGGAAGAGAGATGGGAAGATGGAGCTCAGACAAAAGACTCTTAATCCATAAAATCTCGGCAGTAGCATCTGTGACGGCTCGAAATCCAGCCTCGGTAGAAGATCGGGCAAGGGTGCGTTGCTTCTTGGAGGACCAAGCAATCGGGTTACGGCCAAGATAAACAATAAAACCGGAGGTGGAAACATAGTCATTCTTGTCACCTGCCCAATCGGCATCACAGAAGGCATGAAGTGTAACGACCCCAAAACCACCCTAATTTTCTTAACTTAAAATGGAATTTTATGTGCATTTTATGTGTTAGAAAATATTTTTATGACTTGCATATATTATTTAAGTATATGTGTTAGTTAATGTGTTAGTAGTAATTTTGTTAAAAAGAATAAATGAGTTAGTTGAAACTTTAGGGTCCAAAGTGTAACTTTAAAGTTCAGGGGCTTATTTGCTCAAAATGAAAGTTGAGTGACCTAAGTAGAAAATGGGTAAAAGAGTTTTTATAAAACAAGCTTATCCCATCTTTCTTTCTCTGTGTTAACATTCTGCAACATTCTACGTTCATTCCTAGGGTGGAGAAAAAGGTAAGTTCAACCCATTTCGATTTAATTCTTTTTATTTACTTACCCGTTTTAAAAACTAATTATATAAAAATGATCAGGGCGTTGAGTAGGTCATTTCTACCCGAACAAAACATATTTCTGCGATACTTTTTTCGGGAAATAGGTAAGTTACTAATTCCCCTTAAATAGTAAAATGGTCATATATTTGCTATATGTGTGATATGTGGTGAAATTATTGTGAAAAGAATTTATTTGTGATACTTGTTTATTTGGGACAAAAGGAGTATAATTATACTGGGTAAGTGACTTGGTTTGTATGCAAGTATGTATATGGAGTATGTTTATATCCTGATAATGTTAGTATAAGTGTTTGAAAGTATACTCCTACTTGTGGGAAGGTAAAATATTAACTTGAGTTAAATGTTAAATAAGTATATTATAAAATTATACTATTATTCTTGGGATGGGGAAATTAAATGAAAGTATCTCTAAATGAGTATATTAGTATATTAGAAGAATTATATCTATAATTGATTGTAATTGTTATTTTGCGATTTGGGTAATATTTGTTATACTTGTAATTTTGGGACAAGGGGAGTATTTAGTATGTTGGTTTGGTTGGGCTCAAAGTAGATTAAAGTTGTTTTGAGACTGATTTTGTAGTTTTAGTAAAGTTATAAACGAGTGTTATACTTTTGGGACGGTGAAACGAAAGGAGTATAGTTTGTTCAAGTTTTGGCCTGGCGGGTGTGTTGGGCGGTCGCCCAAATAGGGCGTGCGACCGCACACTTATCTGGAAGATTTTTGTCTTGGGACAGAGTGTTTTGGGCGGCCGCACAGTCTGGTGTGGGCGACCGCCCAGGGTTGCTGAAATAGTTGAGTTGTTTCATTTAAAGGGATTTAAAGTTCAATCTTGGTCTAGGTCTTAGGTGATATCCTAGAGTACCTAGAGGGTTGTTGTGGAATTTAACTAAGTATTAAAGGGATATTATGTAACATCCTTTTGATGTGTTTTGGATTAATTGTGAATGGGTGCAAGATTGTGTTGTGACTTAATGTCAATAGTAAAGGATTGTGTTGTGAACTCTTATGAGTAATGTGTTTACATCTTGTGATGAGTTTTGTGTGGTTCCCTACTTTAGAATCATGCCCTGGTTGTTGTTTAAGCAAGTATTCATTACTGTGCTCTCGTGTAAAGTCCAGCTGGTACTTCTTGTTGTGGTGTCGGGACAGTGGTAGGGATTACATCATTGTAAGGCTTCTATCATTGGTTTCCCATTGTTTATGATATCGGGCAGTGGTAGGGATTACAATGGCACACGAGCCAAGTTCATTGTAAGGCTTCTATCATTGGTTTCCCATTTTTAACCCCCTTCCTTAGGCCAAAGGTTGGGCACTTTGGGTTATGACTTGGTGTCATTTTCCCCCTCTTGTTGTTGTTGTTATTGTTTGGTTCATGAACCCGTTTCAGCCCTTTGGTGTTGCTCAGTTGATACCTCTCTGATGGTTATGTTTGTTTCGAGTACGGGATCCCGGCTTCAGCTATTTATGCTACTCAACTGGTTTTCTCAGATGGTTCTGTTTGTTTCGAGAACCTTGGCTCAAAGTATCCACGTATGAGTGTTTATTTCCGCCTTATGTGTTGTATGATGAGTTGGTCGTTATTTCCAACTGGTATGGGACGGTTGGCGATAGGGAGCCTCTCATGTTATGTTCTATATGCTATAAGATTATTTGTTGATAGTGTTTCTTTATGATTATCATATCAGCATGTAACGTAGTTGCATTATAGTAGCTTACTGAGATTCATTCTCTCCCCTTATTTGTTTACTGTTTTAGATAAAGGCGAGTCCAGGGAATAGGATAATTGCACGGGAGGACGTCGTGGTGGTAAGAGTTTGGGATATGAGTTTTGTAAAGGCTACATTATGTAATGTATAACCTTTTGGGGTAGAGTATCCGTGACTTCATCATCCTTTAAAACTTATATTTTGGAAAATGTTGGTGTTTGTGTATTTGTAAACAAAGTTTGTAAGCCTTCGGGCTAAGTACTTCCTTTTGGAAGTTGTTTGTAAAGTTATTTTAAAGTGTTAAACTTTTATGAAAGTACATTTCGAAAAAAATTTCCTAAAATGTTTTATGACGTCTTCCGATCGTGTCCCGAGCGTGGGGCCAAGTAGGACCACGGGTCTGGGGCGCGATAGTTGGTATCAGAGCTAGGTTGTAGATGGTCTAGAATGACTTAGTGACCTAGGAGGGTAGTTGGGTAGAGAGTGAGTAACGTTGAGTGTTTTATGCAGGTAATCACTGAAGATGGTTGGAACAGAGGGTGATCAGTCGGGGCCTTCAAGGCTGGGTAATGCTAGAGAAGAGGTTCGAACAATGTTACAAGGTATGTTTGAAACTGTAATGAAACAATTGACGATATAGTTGAGCATAAAAGCAAGGTTGAAGCCTCAGATGTGACAAAACGAGGAGGACAGTTAAAACCACAACCCCAGCGTGGTAATAGTAAAGAATACCAAGGGACATCTTCGCAAGCTAAGGAATCTTTGCAAGGGCCACAGAATAGAAGAACTCAAGGCAAACGAGTATGTAGCTATTGTCGGAAGGAAGGGCATTTAGAAGAAAGATGTTGGAAGAAGCAAGGCAAATATATGAGATGTGGTCAGTTTGGTCATTTTCAGAGGAATTGCTCTAGATTTAAGAATCAGGCATCGGGAAGTTCAGTTGGGTCTTCTCAGGGCCAGAAGAGGGATTCTTCAGGGAAGCTTAAGGTACAAGGTAGTGTTTCTGCCATCAATCAACAACAGATTTCAGATCCTTCTAATGTGATTGGAGGTATAATTTTTATGTCTAGTTTGAGGGCACGTACAGTTATAGACCCTGGCTCTTCACATTCTTATGTGTCTGTGCATTTTGCTTCTCGATTACATGTGTCTCCTGAGTCTCTACCTTAGGTGTTAGAGGTGTCTATCCTAAGGGGGAGTGTTTGGTGATTGATAGAGTGTTGCTCACTGGTGATGTGCAAATTTGTGAGCATGTTTTACTTACTGGTTTAGTTATTTTGCCATAGCAAGATTTTGATATTATTGTGGTGGAGTTTTATATGCTAGTGTGCTTTAATTAAGCATGGTAGATATATGTGTTTAGTATTCATGTTATTTATGCATTAAAGTCTGAAAATTGTTATCAGAAGGTTATGCCTGGTATTTGGTTTATGGGGTTGGCAGCAGAGTGTCTATAGCTAAACTAGAGAATGTACTCTTCCTTTGTGGGATCTCAGATATGTTTTCTATTGAGTAGTACATGATTGATGAAAACCTTGGGTTATCTTGAGTTGTTCGGTATAATGCTATAGTGTTGATATCTAGTGCAATATATCCATAACATTGGTTGAGTTAAAGGAGTAGAAGATTCAACTTGAGATATTTCTTGATAAGGGATTCATCACGTTTAGTATATCTACGTGGGATGCATCAGTATTGTTTATTATGAAAAGGTATGGTACTTTGCGATTGTATACTGAATACTAAGAGCACAACCAGATGACTATAGCGAATCATTACTTGTTATTTTATATGGGGGATATAATTGATCAACTTCAGAGATCAGTGGTTTATTCAGTGGTTGACTTGAAGTGATTATCATCAGTTGAAATTTTGAGTTGAGTATATTTTAAAAACGGTTTTTCATACCAGGTATGGGCATCATAAATTGTGGTCATAGTGTTTGAATTAACAACTACTTCAGTGGTATTGTTGGATATGCTGAGTTGTATCTGTAGCCATAATTGGATTGCTTTGTAAGAGGCAACAGTTGTGAAATCAAGGCATTATGTCTTCTTGTTAGAGGATATATTATTTTGAGGAAGTTTCAACTCAGACATGGTTATTGATTCTTTAAATATGGAAGCAACAGTAATTGGAAAAATCCTACTTCAGTAACAGAGGTATGTAGCTTGTTGAGATTGGCATATGGTTAGAGATTCATTGATGGATTTCTAAGGTAGCTACACCGTTAACTATATGACACAGAAAGATACACTTTCTCGATGGATTGGTAAGAGTGAAACGAGTTTTTAATTATTGAAACGAGAGTTGATGACAACTTCAGTATTGATATTGCTTAATGGATTTGACTAGTATTACAGTTATCTAGAGGATTTGATCAGTGTTACCATTATTTAGTGGATATGTCGAGTTTTACAATTATAGTGGATCTGATAAATTTATTATTCATGGTGATGCCTTAAAGAATGATTGAGATGTTCATCGCTTCATAATTGTATGGAAGTTATGTATGCTTCGAGAAGATTGATTCCTTATGAACAAAATTATCCTACCCATAACTTGAGATTTATTGCGATTATACATCCATGGCATTAGTGAATGACCTTTATAAATCCATATTGAAGTGTTTACCAACCATGAGAGTTAAAGTATTGGTTTTTTAAAAGAAAGTTACACATGAGATAATGCAGGTAGAGTACCATGTTATATCATCCGGAAAAGGTAATGTGTTAGTGGATACATTGACTTATAGTTCATGTTTGATAAAACTAAATGGGGAATGTAGAGGAATTAACATTTTGGAGTCTTTGTGAGTTGAGACATGGTGTGATTTTGCGATTATGGAAGCTTTAAGTTTCTACTCTATTGAATGATTTCAACTATAGAAAATTACTAGTGGAATGAATAATGATAGACAACACGACTTTGTTCGTTGCTAGTTATGGAACTTTAACTTTTGTAGCAGAGTATGTAGTCGATACTTAGTGGAACCAACATGCATAACGGAATTCAACTACAGGTAATTGAAGAGATACACAAAACCAATTTAATTATGAATCCAAGTAAATGTAGAGTATTGAGATAATTTGAAGAGTTACATTTGATTTGTTTGAAACGAGAAATTTTAAGTATTCAACTAAGTCCTTGAGCTGCGAATAATCTGGAAGTAAAATATCAGTGATCAGTTGGTTAGTGACAAGCCTTGAGATTTATGAGTGGATATGAATCTATTGCGAAAGGTTTCATTGAAGGAGTTACACTGAATAGATGAGACTAATGATGTTGATTGATAGCGGATTGGTTACCAAGTTTCCTCACCTTATCTATTTTGAGGGTATAAATGCTAATTCCAGTTGTTACTTATTTGTTCAGAAGATAGTTCGATTTCATGGGATGCCTACGAGCATGGTATTGGATATGGGTTCCTTATTTACATCTTGATTTTAGTAAGCAATTCAGAAGGCTTTGAATTCAGAATTGGGATTTAGTACGGGTTTTCATCCTCAAACAGATGGTCAGTCAGAAAGAACCATTTAGATTCTTGAGGACATGTTGAGAACTTGTTCAGTTGATTCTTAGAATTCGTGGGATATACCTTTACTTCTCGTGAGGTTTGCTTAATATATAAGTTCTTTTGAGATTTTGGGAAGAGTTGGAGATTGGGCTTATCATCTTGTGTTACTTCCTTCTCTTGACAAGGTTTATAATGTGTTCCATGTGTCGATGCTACGCAAATATGTTTATGATTCTTCTCATGTATGTCTAAAGTTTTAGAGGATATTGAGCCGAGTATGTCCTATGAGGAGCATCCAGTTCAGGTGATTGATTCTAGAATTCGAGAATTGAGAACTATAAGTATTCCTCTTGTTAGAGTTGTGTGGAGGAACCATAATGTGGAAGAATCTACTTGGGAGCTTCGGGACGAAATGGAAAGGAAATATCCTTGATTGTTTGATTCGTTTGGTAAGTGTGAATACCCCTTTCCGATGAAGCGACGCATGGGAAGTATCTTGTGATTATTTTTATTTACAAAGGGAATATTCTTAACGACATTAAAATTATGAGAGTCGCCACGCCATTTTAATTAAAGCCAAAACATTGAAAAAAGCATGTTTAATGGGTTCGGGGGTCAAATTACAACAAGAGAAGAATATTGGACGTTATCACTCCTATTGCCCGAATTGATCGGTCTTTCTATCATGATGAATGTGTTAGTAGTGTGTTAGTGATTTAGACCGGATCCGAAGATTGCCTACGTTCCTCTCAATGTGAGAAGCTCAGGTCAGCGTAGTTCGCAGAGAATTTAGAATAGGCAGAAGAATCGGGATCATGCATAATGAGGGGGGAATTACCTAAAGATTAGGGTTTAGAAGTAGTTCCTAGATCATCCTCGGGTTGATGAACCCTCGATCATCATCGGCTACGAAATAACATGTAATTATGAAGATCGCAACCCTAAATATAGCATAAATAAGGTTTTAATCTATGAACACGAAGAACATGCGAAGAACATATTATGAACATATGAATGAGCATGCAAAGAATATGAAGAAACTATGAATAAACATGCACGAACATGAATATAAAAGATCTACATTAAAAATAATGCAAGAACACGAAGAAAAAGTTAGAAAACTTACCTATGATGGCAAGAAATAAACCTTGGATGTTCTTGAGTGTTTGAATCTTAATTAGGGAGAAAAATAGTGTTTAAGAACTCCAAAACTCGGACTTAGAGCTCTCAAAATCGGATCCCTAAACCAATAGCATGGAGTTGGTTTATATAGTAAACTGAGGGGAAGATCTGATGGTCCAAATCATCCGGCGCAAGGTTGGCCGCCTGGCCATTGTTGATGCCGGTTACAAGAGTGGCCGCGTGGCCAAGATCAACGCGGAGCAATGTTGGCCGCGTGGCCAAGGCTGCCGGCTGACTTGATTCTTAAGCTAGGGTTTCTGCATGGTTTTAAGGAAACCATTTATTACCTAATTTGATAGATTTTTCCATAAATGAGATATTTTGGGAATCCGGGACAAGTCTTTGCAAGGTTTCTAATTCCTATAAAGTCCTTGTATTTTTGAGAAAGTCCTAATAAACTCATTTTCAGGTCGGGTACTAACAGTAGCCCCTCGGCGACGCTTCTTGCAAGGCAATGTGGGGTCGACGATAAAAGAAGGATCCGTCTGAAACATGAGTTTCAAAACAGAGGAGAGGTAAAGGAACGGCTGGACCTTGACAGGCGACCTACGTATCCGCGGGGGAATCAAGCCAAACGTAGTTCAAATCTGATGGGGAAATTGAGAATGATTGTCCTCTTATGGGGAACAACGTCTTTTGCTGGGGAAAATGCACCTGCTGGGGATGAGAAATGACCATGTCGGTCGGGTGGCTGGACCTTTTCAGGTTTCCTACGTATCCTCCGAGGAATCAAGCCGGTCGTAGTTCAGAGATCTACTGGGGATAAAACGAGATATCGGACTCCTGCTAGGGATAATAAACCTACGGGCACTATCCTGTACGAAGCACGAATCATTCGTAAGCAATGAAGTTATTTGGGAAAATTAAAGACTACGTTGTCTAAATAATCCCAAGATGGAATGGTAAACGCAATCAGGATCGCCAGGGTTCCTGCCGATCGCGCTAAAGTAATAGATGTCGGATCTCTCGCGAACAGAAAACGCCGAGGCTTCTGCCAACCACGATCAATTCTAGGATGCGTATGTTGTAGAGGCGCCGAAGTCTCTACAACCACACGAATCTTAATAATAGATGCTGGATCTCTCGCAATCAGAAAACGCCGAGGCTTCTGCCAATTACGATTGATAAAGGATGGTATGTCATAGAGGCGCCGAAGTCCCTACAATCATACGAATCCTAATAATAGATGCTGGATCTTTCGCAAATAGAAACGCCGAGGCTTCTGCCAATTACGATTGATCTAGGATACGCATGTCATAGAGGCACCGAAGTCTCTACAATCACGCAAATCCTAAGCAAATATTTGGTAAAGAATGGAAATTTTAAGGGGCTTTCCGTACCCAAAGGTAACGAATATCAGTCAAAATAGCGCTAAGGGCACCTAAAAATGAACAAAGGGAAATGTACCAGGGGTAAAACTGAAATTTTGCATGTGGAGGCAAGGTTGGCCGCGTGGCCAAACACACTGAATTGCAAAAGTGGCCGCGTGGCCAAGACCGCTGAGTGGTCAGATCTCTTTCACGCGGATTGCTGATCTGACGGCTGGGGTTGTAAGGACGAAAGTGGCCGCGTGGCCAAGTCTGCCGATGGGCTGACTCTTGGTCACATCACCAGAAACCCTCCCCCTTCTTCTTCTTTTCTTCTTTCTTCTTCTTCCTTCCTCCATTGACGAGTTAGAGAGAAAAAATTGAGTTTTTAGAGAGAGAAAGCTCAGATTTTGATAATTTTGAAGATTTCATTTCACATAATTCTTGAAGATATGGCGGATTGGATCAATGAGGCATTATTTAGAGATTTTCCGGGCCATGGTGGGTATATGATCCCACAACAAGAGCCACAAGGAGAGGGGCACGGTAATGCTCGGGGCGGAGGAAATGTAGGGGCTGATCCAGGAGCGGGCTTTGAAGCGGCGCCCTTGATTCCACGGGGCGGTTTGAGACCACGAGCCGCGACTCGGAATTATCGCGATAATCTGCTGCGGTCTACGTTCGACCAAGATTACGATTTTTATATCGACTCTGAGCGTCATTGGTCGATGGGGCTTCCGGAGACGCGAGAGGTAAATTTCGAATTTTCACTCCTCTCCTTCTCGCACATTTGTATGTTTTATGCACACAATATGAAATGCTAGAGTAATGGAATGCTAGAATTTAAATTGCTAGAATTGTAGATTGCTAGAATGGTAACGTACCTGTGCTGTGTTTACCTGCAGAGGATCAAGGCTCGTGGGTCCACAGTGACTGTGGGCAAACTGTGGGCGTCCCTGCCGGAGGGACCGGGCGGTTTGCGTGCTCGGATCGAGGCTATGGGCTTTGGCCCATTCTTTGATAGTGTCCGCATGGTCGGGGCTACCCTGAAGGTGGCAGCGGTGATAGAGGTGTGCCGGGAGTTCTGGTGGGATACCACCCATACCTTCCACTTTAGTTGGGGAGAAATTACCATCACGCCGACGGATTTCGCGGCCATCACGGGGTTGAGGTTTACCGGTACCCCTTTGCCTTTTGACGAGAGCTTGGCGGAGCGACGGGACTATAGGCATGCTCTGCTGGGAGTTGACACCGACCTAGGAGGAGGTGTCAAGGGTTATGGAGTGGAGGCCGGGAAGGTGAATTGCTTGGTGGAGGTGGCTATTGAGGCCTTTAGTAGGGGGGGAATATGATTTGGATTGTTTGGTCCGGCTGTTCTTATGGTACAGCTTTTCAGAGCTTTTGTTTCCCAGTGGGGCTACTGTCTGTCGGTACTCACTGCTAGGGGCTTTTGTGGACTTGAACTTAGTCGGTGGGATTTCTTGGGGTGGAGCCGGTTTGGCTGAGATTTACCGGGCTTTGGACCATTGCTCTAGGGCTAGCTCGTCGGCCTTTGACGGGTTCCAGTTCGCCTTTGAGGTATACTCTTGACTACCCTTCTTTTCATTTGAGATCTCTGTTCCATCTTTTGGTCTGAAATGTCTCTCTCATTATATGCACAGGCTTGGGTGTACGAGGTCTTCGGTGTCTCCCCTTTTCAGTTGGTGATGAGTGTTAACAAGGTTGTTCCCATCATGTCGTATTGGTGCAAGGGCAACAGGGCTCCTTCCCGTAGAAACCGGGACAGGAAGACAGTAGATGCTGCTGATCTGAGGAGGGTGTTTGCGATGTCTGAGCCCATCGGGGTTAGATTTTACCCATGGAGCCCGGCCAATGAGGCTTCGGTGGGTCCCTTTGTAGTGGAGTTGACCGCCTCTAGGGTTCTGCTTGTGGGTCTCACCGGGGAGGCCATGTATCTTGGGGAGAGGGTGGTTCGTCAGCACAGGGCTGGTACGTTACCGTGGGCTCCTTATGACCCTCCTCGGGATATGCTCCGTCCCGCGAGGTTGACGACTTTCTTGGCTCCCACTCCGGCAGAGCATTACAGGGGGGGTGATGATTATGCCGGCTATGTACGGACGCGGCTGGTCAGTCCACAGGTACGGGCTAGGATGTTGTCTGGAGAGGGATCGAGCTCGGCCCGGTATGTTGGTCGGAGTCGGCCTTTGGTTGACATGCCCCTTCGCTCGAGTAGCGTGAGAGTGATGAGGGGCGGCCGGGAGGTGGAGCTTAGCTTGGAGCCGACTGATGCAGATCTTGTTGAGGAGACATTCATTCCTCCGCCCGACGCTGGGGTACGGCTTTGTGCTTTATATCAGTCATGTTCGCACACACTTATTTCTTTCTTTCTGCATTGTAATCATTGCCTTGGTTTCACTTTCAGGTGACTCGGGAGGCCTATATCCGTTCAGCTCGGCGGGAGAACGTGTTGATGCGCTTACTGAGGGAGGCATACCATTCATGTACTTGTCAGAGGGACGACGTTGCGTCACCCCAGCGTCGGGAACGGTCTCCGAATGGTGCGGGCTCTTCTCATATTGGCGGTCGAGCGGTCCGGGGACGGAGTTCGGGTGCCGGTAGCTCTCGGGCTTTAGCGCGGCGTGGAGATACCACGGAGGAGGATTCTGATTAGGCGGGGTCCATCTTCATTTCCTACACTGTTAGCTAGTAGAGCGCAGAGGGATATGTATGTACAGGACAAATGTATAAGATGCATGTATGTATATTATGTTCTAAAATGCAATTTTATTGCGGGAGCCTACTTGTGCAAACTAGTTATTTTACAAATGTTCCTAATTTTATACAATGCATGAGCCATGGAAGGGGGCAGGTACGTAGTTGCATGGATCCGTCACAGAGTGGGAAGAAACAAACTGGATTTCTGCATGGAGCAAAGTTGGCCGCATGGCCATGGCAAGGCCCAGAACAATGTTGGCCGCCTGGCCATGGCAAGATCCGGGGAAAGTTGGCCGCGTGGCCTAGGGCGAAGTTGGCCGCCCGGCCAAGAGCAATATCGGCCGCGGGGCCAGGGGCAATGTTGGCCGCGTGGCCACATCCTGCGCCGCCTCCAGTTTTCCTTTTCCTGGCAAGAGTGGGAGTCCGTGCCCTATTTAATGAACCCTTTGCAGCCACAAAAACGTACCAGCAACCTTTTGAGCAGTTTTTGAGTTCCTTTTAGCCAATTTTTCTTGCTCTTTGCCATGGATCAAGAGGCTAGAATCACAAGTCTTGAGAAGAAAGTCTTTATAACCTCTTTGGAGAAGTGGGTTGCCAAACTTCCTGGTTCGAGTCGTAGGAAACTTGATGAACGGTATGGGATAAAGTGTTTTTGGTCACTTTTGCACATGAACTCCAATACCAATCTCTTGCAAGCCTGTGGGAGATTTTGGAATGATACCCTCCATGTCTTCAACTTTTCATTCAACGAGATAACACCCACTTATGAGGACATCGCAGCATTGTGTGGCTACGAAGGGAAGGGTAAAGTTGCCTTGCCTTTTGACTTCGTTTGCTTGAGGGACAAGTTGGTGACCTTTGGCGTACCCGCGGATGACTTCGATAGGTATGCTAGGGGCGGTTATGTCGACCTTTCTTGGATGCCACAACACTTCATGCATGCAGACGTGACATCTAACCGCTCCTTGGACCATCTTGCACTGTGTTTGTTTAGCTCTATCCTTTTCCCTTCTGAGGTGGGATTTGCCAGTGAAGGATGTTTGGGTATGGTGAACTTGGCTCGTTTGGGTTACGATGTCGTACCGGCCATTCTTGGGGAGATGCTCTGTGGGATTCCCCATCTCGCGGCTTATGGTGGGATGCCTTGTGGTAGTGATAGGATTTTGACCATGTGGTTGCAAGAGCGGCTTCGAGTGAATAAACCGGCGGCTTCTCTGAAGGTGGCCCCATGGATGCACCGCATTAGAGGCATGGTGGAGCAGTTTGAGGGCATGACTCCCAAAGGTTGGGAAAAGTATTTGGCGGGAATGGTGACTGACGACATTCAGTGGGTGGTGCCCCATTGGCATATTCACTCTGTGAGGGAGAAACAAGTGGGACTTCACATGATCAAAGTTCCGACCCTTTCTGGAACTACTTTTTACTATCCCTCTAGAGTGCTTCGTCAGTATGGTTTGGTGCAGACCATCCCGGAGGGTTGGGACGAGGAGAGAGATGATTTCCCTTTTGGGATACTTCAGATGGATGATAGTGCCTCAGTCCTTCTTTCTCAGATGTGGGGCGGGGCCGGCTTTAGTCGTAGGACTTTCCTCACACGCTCTAGCAACACCTTCCTGCCACGCGAATATTTGGATTGGTATATGGGGAGACTTGGGCATGCGGAGCAGACTCTAGAGACCCTGAGGGGCACTATCTTGGGATCCTGTGCTCCAAGTTTCTCATTGAGAATTAAGGAGGCTGAGGCTTATGCGAGGAAGATGAGTAAGAGTGTGGCTAACGGAGGCGGAGAAGAAGTGGGGGTGTCCAAGAAGAGGAAAGGCGAAGAGGCTCCTAATGGCAAGGCTAAAGGTATTAGCGAGTTTGAAAGAAGATTTTGTGAGAATCCTAGCAAGAAGAAAGTTCGCCGTGGGCAAAGCAAGAAGAAAGAGACCGAGGGCACAAATGGCACTAAGGAGTAATCCCGAGCGTCTCTCCATAGTCGTGCAGACACATTAGTTTAATTTAGTTTGCTTTTGTTTGAGTTTCAATTTCAGAATAGGTTATTTATTCAAAAAGTATGTCAAGCTTAGACTCATCAAATAAGTGTTAACATCCAATGACTACGGGAATAAAAGTTTTTGCTTTCAGAAAAATATAACTTCTATCTTTATTGCTTTGACAAGATTTGGATGTTTATTTGTTTTTTTAGACCGCACCTTTTGAAAGGCTGCCTACGTTCCCCTTTTACAAATAGGACTAAGGGGCTCAGGTCACCGTAGTTCACTCCAGTCAGACTAGAATGATTTTAAAGAAAGGGAAGATAGAAGGGGGAATGCTCTAACTTTTGCCTAGACCGCCCTCGCGGGTTTTCGATCTAGCGAGCTTTGTACGCACCCTTATTTTGCATAGACCGCCCTTTGCGGGTTTTCAGTCTATCGGGCTTCTTTTTGCGTAGTAAACATTTTTTTTTTTTTTTTTTTAAGAGGGGGAGTCTAGTCATAGTAGCGCCTGAGCTTGCTGAGGTTGACTGGTTCCTTGAACGGGTTGCCATCCAAATCTGCCATTCTGTCTAGTCTCGTGGTGCACCTCGAGCTTTGGTCATTGCATCGACGCGTTGCTTCAAATCCTCTATTTCTCTTGAGATGTCTTGAATCGTTTCTGCAGTCAGGTGCGAGAGTACCTCTGGGCCGTTCCTCACATAAGGCTCGATTTCGTGGCAACCGGGAGTTCTAAGTTTTCGCTTTCCCTATAGAACCAAAATCCTCTCACGACGGTGAGCATGTTCTCGTCCATCAAGCCTTGGATTCTCCTTTGTAGAGCGACACAGTTGTTGGTGTCGTGGCCTTCGTCTTGGTGGTAAGAGCAACTTTTGGTAGGTTCAAATGGTTGAAGGGGTGGTAATTCGGAGAGGAGTGAATGTTCTCCTAGAGGTTGCATCTTGCTCATTTGTCTCAGTTGGTCGAACAATTTTGCGAAAGGGGTCCCCATTCTTGTGTAGCGGGGGACTGAGAGGGGGTATTTTTCCAAAAATCTTTGCATTTTTTCACTGATTTCCTTTTCCTGGTGCGAGGGCCACGATTCTGTCGTTGGTGTTGGGGTCTGAAGTTTATTCCCATGTGCCGGGTGCAGGATTGGGGTATTCGCGAGGTACTCCTTGAGGCAGCATAATGCGAACTCACATCTCGAACTCCATTCCTGATCGTGGGCCCTTTCTATTTCTCTGAGTGCCGGTTCCCCCACTGTTGTAAAATGGTTGAGGTGTTGCAGTAACTTGACGAGTTCTTCCCTGTCGGATTTGTTCCGAGGAGACTGCGTTCTCAACACGGCTCGAACTCGCCGACTGATGGTTCTCCACAAAGTTGTGGAGGGGGTCGCTTCTTGGTCCTCCTCGGTTGTCTCGATCTGGTCATAGCCGGCAAACCCATCAACAAACGACTTGACCTCATGACGGGCGGCCGCGTCCACCAACATTTCGATATTTGCTAAGGGGAAGTCATCCTTCGGCGTAGCTTTGTTGAAATCCCGGAAATCCACACATACTCTGACTTTACCATTGGATTTCTTGACAGTCACCAGATTTGATAACCAAGTTGGATATTCGATCACCCTGATGAAACCCACACGGAGTAGCTTCTCAATCTCTTCCTTCCTTTGCAAAGACCATTCCGGCTTAATGCGGCGCAGCTTCTGCTTGACAGGCTTAGCGTCTGGTGCTGTCGGGATTCTGTGCTCTACGATCGAGTTGTCGAGCCCCGGCATGTCCTTATAAGACCATGCAAACACGTCCACATATTCTTTGAGTAGCTCAATCAGTGCTTCCCTTTCGGCTCCGCTGAAGAAGCTTCCAATCTGCGTTTCCTTAGGCTCGGCTTTGGTCCCCAAATTCACGCATGTTAACACCTCATCGGCAGCTTGGGCTCGAGATTCTTTTTGATTAATAACCTATTCTGAAATCTCTTTAATGTATTCATCATTTAATGTGTTTGTGTCTGCCTCTTCTAATGAATCATTATTAACTAAGTGTATATCATTAGTTTGATTATTAGCCAATTTATCAGTTAAAAGAGTGACTATGGAGGGATACTCGGAAAGGTCGAGGGTTTCATTCATAGCAAAAGGGAAAATAGCGTTTGCAACAAGATCATAGTCTTCAGACGTAAGGTCGTCAGACTTAGAGGAAGACTCAAATTCAAAATGTAAAACACTAGACTCTGGGGATGGGGAT
This sequence comes from Campanula takesimana, assembly GCA_026119855.1. Classification (NCBI taxonomy): domain Eukaryota; kingdom Viridiplantae; phylum Streptophyta; class Magnoliopsida; order Asterales; family Campanulaceae; genus Campanula; species Campanula takesimana. The sequence continues at coordinate 562,262 of JAOWBW010000438.1, read as the reverse complement.
TTTGAGCGAGTGACAGGAGATGTTGCAGGAGTGGCGACAGGAGAAGGAGTAAGCCCCAGTGTTCCCACCATAAATTCCGGAGTAGCTATAGGTCCCCCAATGATGCACCAATTCTTGAGCTTGTCCCCCATGGGTACCACCAATGTCCTTGGGTCCACCTTATCTTCAGAATCATCCCCGATGACGGCAACCATGTCTTCGTGCAGCCCCAGATTACCCAGATGTTGAAGCAGATATTGGCCGTCCCACGTCTCAGTCAAACTTGGAGTTTCTGCGGCTTCTATTGCTGGCTTGTCAAGGGTTGCGGCTTCAAGTTGATCTGCCAAGTCATCTGCAACCTTGGTGGAGTACTCATGCCTGATGGTTCTAATTCTGCCCGTGGCTTTGTCATATTCCATGTAAGTCAGCTTCATGTTGGACCGATCGAATTCCACATCTCTGAAAATCTCAAACCCTTTCTGCAACTTCCCAGTGGGGTCAATCCATGGCTCTGCAAACTCAAAACACGAAAACTCCTCGCCTTCCCTAACAAAGTAGCTATTTAGGGACAGACGGTATGGTCGCATTTCAGGCTTTTTGTAGGGAAGCTTCATCTTTTTAAGCAATTCTATCCTCTGTTGCTCCATCTTGTCTTCAAGAGTAAGGGTGTATCCTAGACCAAACAACCCTCGATGATTAATCTCTTCAACCAATTCTGTGGGGCCTTGCAAGTTCTTACCTAGCCCCAGCCCCGGTATAAAACCCATGTTACGCAGTATCTTGACAACAGGTGCCACTTTGTCCGTTGTTTTGGTGAGGTCGATGGTACAGATCTGTGCTTGAGCGACTATTTCGAAGCCATTGAAGAGTCGGCTCTCTTCCCCATGCTGAATCTGTAAGACAGGAACGCCCTTGGTGTCCGTCCCTTGGGCAGTTACAAGATCACTGTAGATGATGGTCACTTCATTACCGGATTGAAACTTCACACACTGGTGCAGGGAAGATGGGACCGCGCCCGACTGATGTAACCATGGCCGGCCGAGGAGGAGTGAGAAGGTTGCGGGGATGTCGATGACGTGGAAATCTGTCGGCAGGATCTTTGTTCCGATGGTAATGGGCAGGGTGACTTCGCCTATCACGGCGCGGCATGTAGAGTCATAAGCTTTGATGGTTTGCTTGGATGGGCGTAAATCAACACCATGAACGCCAACCACATCCATCATCCTTGAAGGCAGGATATTAATAGCAGAACCATTGTCAATGAATACACGGGGAATCTTCTTGCCATTTACTTCGACAGTGATGTACAAAGGCTCATTATGATCAACTCCGAACACTGGCTTGTCTAGCTCCGAGAAGGTGATGATGTTTCCATAGTGGATATTACCAATCATATGGGTGACGTCCTCCGGGGTAATAGTGGATGGTACCATGGTGGCGGCGAGGTTTTGCTCGAGCATGAGGCGATGGGCTAGGGAAGAGGTGAGTAGGGACCATAGTGAAATATGGGCTTGGGTTTGTTTGAGTTGGGTGAGGATAGGGTCTTCTTTGTCTAAGTCGGCTTGCTCGGGTTCCTTCCCAAAGACTTTCTTTGCACCCTTTGGGTCGGATTGGTACACTTGACCGGATCTCGTAAGGAGACAAACTTCTGCACGTAACTCCTCCAAAGACAATGGCGAGTCATGACAAGGGGGCGAAACTTCGGTCTTTTCGGCCTCCTCGAAGATTTCGGCCCAAGAGAGAGGTTGAGAGGGTTTGGGGCTCTCCTCCTTTAGAGATTCGACTTCACTTACTAGTTCTTCTAAAGACAACAAGTAGCAAGAAGATTCTTTATTATTAGTTATTGAAATACAACCCATCTCATCACAGTCCGCCACAACAGGCTCGGCCGGATCAGTGATCTCACTAAGTTCTACCATGAGTATATTGCTAGCTACATAATCTCTAGGGTCTTCGATGACTCCCTTGTGGATGAGCTCTTGCACGGCCTTCTTGAGTTCAAAGCATTCTTCGGTAGTGTGACCGGTGCACTTGTGGTAGTGGCAAAACTTCGACAAATCGCAACCAAGGCGGGGAAGGTGCCCTTCTAACGGTTCGAGCATTTCTAACGTCACCAATGCCATGAAGATATCCACCATCGTGAGCCCTATCTTGTCAAAAGCATCCATGAGCTCTAGGATACTAATCTCGCATGTTTGCACCATATTCACCCCACCCCCATTGTTAGGAAGAGGGTTATTCACCACATTAGGACCCTTCGGCTTCTCAATCTTCTTGTCATTGATCAACCCTTGTACTACACGCTTCAATTGAATACAACCATCCGTTGTGTGCCCGATGTGCTTGTGATACTTGCAGAACTTGGAGGCGTCCAAATCACTTCTTGGGTAGGCAGGTTGGTAATTCTCTAAAGGCTTGATAAGACCCCTCTTGACTAACACGTCAAAGACTTTCCCCATAGGCATACCAAAATCATCAAAGTGCTCCCTCTCCCTTTGCGGCGGAGCCCCATTCCTTGTTACGGCTTGAACATCTAACGGGACCTCTTTCTGGACCATATTCACTTGGCCGACGGCCTCCTTTCCACCCCTAGGAGGTGCAGGCGCAGTAGGAGCCTTGTAGCGGAAGGAGTTGTTGTTGTTGGTCTTTGGACTTTCCTTTGGCGGCACAATCCCAGTAAACCCTGCTTCGTACCTTACTCCGGCGTCAACCATTTCCCGCAAATCAGGGAAGTAACCATTACCTATAGCTGCTTTCATCTCCGGTAGCAAGCACTTGTAGAAAATCTGTTTCTGTTCCTTCGCCTTTGGTGGGTATTGGACCTCACACAACCGATGGTTCCACCTCTTGTAAAAATCATAAATAGCCTCGCTGGGCTTTTGCATAGTGTTCTCAAGATCCATTCGATTCACATGCCAATCCAAGTTAGCCTGATACTTCTCACAGAAAATGGCACTGATTTGATCCCACGTTTGCCTCTCGCTTGGTTCTAGCCCCAAGAACCAACGCAGAGCTATACCATCTAAAGTGCTATGAAATACGCGAGCCATTTGTTCGTTGGTGCAGTCCCGAGCCCTCATGGCCAACACATAACTATCCAAATGAGTCTTAGGACACGAGTCACCATGAAACATTGCCACCTTAGGCATCTTGAAATCCTTGGGGAGAGCCCCCACTTGGCTAGGGTTGATTGTCTTGGTAGTCGGTGCACTTTGCTTATCCACGGTCTCGATCAACTTTCGCATTTGCTCTTGCATGGCCATAACCACAGGGTGATTGGAGATGTCGGGGATAGTTTCTGACAAAATGACGGGAGGAGTAGTGGAAGCAGTAGCAGCGGCCATCCCAATACTCAGAGGCAACGAGGGTGCGGGTAGTTTGCTAGCGGAGAGGTAGCCACCAAGCAGTTCAGGGGAAGGTTCATAGACAGCCTTGTTCTTGCTCATGGTAGTGAAACCTTGTTGGGTGTAGAGAGAAGGAGGTGGAACATTGCGGTAGCTTGGGAATGGGAAGGCAGTGGCATTGGTGTTGGGGGGACAGTTGGTATTGACCTCTTCATCCTCGACATAAATGAAATTCTCACCATCGGGTACCCGTTTAGTCCCCTTTTGTTGAATATGACCCTTCAACTGTTGGTTCTGGTCTTCCAACATCTTGTTGCTTTCCTCGAGATTCTTGATCTTGGCTTCGAGACCGGAGAGGAAGTTCTGGAGGCTTGGGGGAATACCATTGAGAGTAGCCTCGGTGTTGAGCTCGGCGGCACTGGCAGGAGGAGCAGAGGCTGAAGCTGAAGCGGGAGTTGACATTGCTGATGATGAGACTGAGAACGTGGACGGATTAGAAGCTTCACGTTGTAGTCGACCACCCGAACGGATCCAAACTTGCTTTGCTGAAAGGTTGAAAGGCAATGGAGCTTTAGGAGATGGGGAAGGCTCATGCAAAGTATATTTTAATTTTACAAAAACATACATTATTTACATCCTAATTGGTTGGGAGGGGTACCCCTTTTTCGCAACTAGTTAGAAGACTACGATCAGTGGAGGCCATCATTACGTCTATAGACCCCTCGTTTTTCACCTGCATTGCACACCCCCAAACGGACAATTTGGGCGAGGGTCCTATAGGGCAAGCGGCTTCCACCAACCATCGGATCCTACGACTAACCCTTCCTTAAAGGCATTTAACGTGATGTCTATGTTGCATCCTATGCAAGTTAATGATGAGCGGAGATCTTGACAATAAACACTCATCTCACCATGGCACGTCCCTTGTAGGGAAATCACTTTTTTGTGCACTTTCTCTCAAAGATCTCGATTCATCATTGACTTGGGGATGACTCGACATAGACAGCATGTTAATTGACTATCAAGAAAAAGCTAGCCAAACCAACCGGTCAAAACCTAGGTGTGATACCTATACTAGTGTGGGTTGACACGGGTTAGGTAAAAGGTTCCCACCGCTCGCGGAACGTACACGGTGAGTGGAGTAGACGAGTGACTCGAAAAGAGGGCGACAGTAGCGCACAAATTCCTGCACATCGAATACTCCGGGTAATGGGGACCTGTGCAGTGCTGACACAGACTAGTGGTGGTGTGTGGCAAGAAACTAATTCTTTTTAAGGAGAAAAGAGAGAAGCTTTTGATGTTAGGATGACGCAATGCAATGCATGAGAGAGGGAGAGAGAGCCATGTACAAGGGAGCATAGCAGAGTTTTGTTTGACCCTAATACTAAGGCGAAGATAACAGGGGTACAAGGATACAAGGTATATACAAAGTACAAGTATCAACAAAGTACAAGTATTAACACTGCGGGGTGCGCGGGTGCATGTGTAAACATGGCAGGTATGTGAGGTGCATGTGTAAACATGGCAGGTGTGTGCATGTGTAAACATGGCAGGTGCGTGCATGTGTAAACATGGCAAGTATGTGAGGTGCATGTGTAAACATGGCAGGTGTGTGCATGCGTAAACATGGCAGGTGTGTGCATGTGTAAACATGGCAGGTGTGTGCATGTGTAAACATGGCAAGGTATGTGCATGTGTAGACATGGCAAGTGTATGTAGGGTGCATGTGTAAACATGGCAGGTGTGTGCATGTGTAAACATGGCAAGGTGTGTGCATGTGTAAACATGGCAAGTATGTGAGGTGCATGTGTAAACATGGCAAACATCATGATGTGAACGAAAGTTAGACCCACTAAGTTTGAAAAATTTTCAAAGCAGTCCCCAGCAGAGTCGCCACTGTGAATACCCCTTTCCGATGAAGCGACGCATGGGAAGTATCTTGTGATTATTTTTATTTACAAAGGGAATATTCTTAACGACATTAAAATTATGAGAGTCGCCACGCCGTTTTAATTAAAGCCAAAACATTGAAAAAAGCATGTTTAATGGGTTCGGGGGTCAAATTACAACAAGAGAAGAATATTGGACGTTATCACTCCTATTGCCCGAATTGATCGGTCTTTCTATCATGATAAATGTGTTAGTAGTGTGTTAGTGATTTAGACCGGATCCAAAGATTGCCTACGTTCCTCTCAATGTGAGAAGCTCAGGTCAGCGTAGTTCGCAGAGAATTTAGAATAGGCAGAAGAATCGGGATCATGCATAATGAGGGGGTAATTACCTAAAGATTAGGGTTTAGAAGTAGTTCCTAGATCATCCTCGGGTTGATGAACCCTCGATCATCATCGGCTACGAAATAACATGTAATTATGAAGATCGCAACCCTAAATATAGCATAAATAAGGTTTTAATCTATGAACACGAAGAACATGCGAAGAACATATTATGAACATATGAATGAGCATGCAAAGAATATGAAGAAACTATGAATAAACATGCACGAACATGAATATAAAAGATCTACATTAAAAATAATGCAAGAACACGAAGAAAAAGTTAGAAAACTTACCTATGATGGCAAGAAATAAACCTTGGATGTTCTTGAGTGTTTGAATCTTAATTAGGGAGAAAAATAGTGTTTAAGAACTCCAAAACTCGGACTTAGAGCTCTCAAAATCGGATCCCTAAACCAATAGCATGGAGTTGGTTTATATAGTAAACTGAGGGGAAGATCTGATGGTCCAGATCATCCGGCGCAAGGTTGGCCGCCTGGCCATTGTTGATGCCGGTTACAAGAGTGGCCGCGTGGCCAAGATCAACGCGGAGCAATGTTGGCCGCGTGGCCAAGGCTGCCGGCTGACTTGATTCTTAAGCTAGGGTTTCTGCATGGTTTTAAGGAAACCATTTATTACCTAATTTGATAGATTTTGCCATAAATGAGATATTTTGGGAATCCGGGACAAGTCTTTGCAAGGTTTCTAATTCCTATAAAGTCCTTGTATTTTTGGGAAAGTCCTAATAAACTCATTTTCAGGTCGGGTACTAACAGTAAGTTACCCTAAAATTCGGGACGAATTTTCTTTAAGGGTGAGTGATTGTAACGACCCCAAAATCACCCTAATTTTCTTAACTTAAAATGGAACTTTTATGTGCATTTTATGTGTTAGAAAATATTTTTATGACTTGCATATATTATTTGAGTATATGTGTTAGTTAATGTGTTAGTAGTAATTTTGTTAAAAAGAATAAATAAGTTAGTTGAAACTTTAGGGTCCAAAGTGTAACTTTAAAGTTCAGGGGCTTATTTGCTCAAAATGAAAGTTGAGTGACCTAAGTAGAAAATGGGTAAAAGAGTTTTTATAAAACAAGCTTATCCCATCTTTCTTTCTCTGTGTTAACATTCTGCAACATTCTACGTTCTTTCCTAGGGTGGAGAAAAAGGTAAGTTCAACCCATTTCGATTTAATTCTTTTTATTTACTTACCCGTTTTAAAAACTAATTATATAAAAATGATCAGGGCGTTGAGTAGGTCATTTCTACCTGAACAAAACATATTTCTGCGATACTTTTTTCGGGAAATAGGTAAGTTACTAATTCCCCTTAAATAGTAAAATGGTCATATATTTGCTATATGTGTGATATGTGGTGAAATTATTGTGAAAAGAATTTATTTGTGATACTTGTTTATTTGGGACAAAAGGAGTATAATTATACTCGGTAAGCGACTTGGTTTGTATGCAAGTATGTACATGGAGTATGTTTATATCCTGAGAATGTTAGTATAAGTGTTTGAAAGTATACTCCTACTTGTGGGAAGATAAAATATTAACTTGAGTTAAATGTTAAATAAGTATATTATAAAATTATACAATTATTCTTGGGATGGGGAAATTAAATGAAAGTATCCCTAAATGAGTATATTAGTATATTAGAAGAATTATATTTATAATTGATACTTGTAATTGTTATTTTGCGATTTGGGTAATATTTGTTATACTTGTAATTTTGGGACAAAGGGAGTATTTAGTATGTTGGTTTGGTTGGGCTCAAAGTAGATTAAAGTTGTTTTGAGACTGATTTTGTAGTTTTAGTAAAGTTATAAACGAGTGTTATACTTTTGGGACGGTGAAACGAAAGGAGTATAGTTTGTTCAAGTTTTGGCCTGGCGGGTGTGTTGGTCGGCCGCCCAAATAGGGCGTGCGACCGCACACTTATCTGGAAGATTTTTGTCTTGGGACAGAGTGTTTTGGGCGGCCGCACAGTCTGGTGTGGGCGACCGCCCAGGGTTGCTGAAATAGTTGAGTTGTTTCATTTAAAGGGATTTAAAGTTCAATCTTGGTCTAGGTCTTAGGTGATATCCTAGAGTAGCTAGAGGGTTGTTGTGGAATTTAACTAAGTATTAAATGGATATTATGTAACATCCTTTTGATGTGTTTTGGATTAATTGTGAATGGGTGCAAGATTGTGTTGTGACTTAATGTCAATAGTAAAGGATTGTGTTGTGAACTCTTATGAGTAATGTGTTTACATCTTGTGATGAGTTTTGTGTGGTTCCCTACTTTGGAATCATGCCCTGGTTGTTGTTTAAGCAAGTATTCATTACTGTGCTCTCGTGTAAAGTCCAGCTGGTACTTCTTGTTGTGGTGTCGGGACAGTGGTAGGGAATACATCATTGTAAGGCTTCTATCATTGGTTTCCCATTGTTTATGATATCGGGCAGTGGTAGGGATTACAATGGCACACGAGCCAAGTTCATTGTAAGGCTTCTATCATTGGTTTCCCATTTTTAACCCCCTTCTTTAGTCCAAAGGTTGGGCACTTTGGGTTATGACTTGGTGTCATTTTCCCCCTCTTGTTGTTGTTGTTATCCCGATCTTGTTGTTGTTGTTATTGTTTGGTTCATGAACCCGTTTCAGCCCTTTGGTGCTGCTCAGTTGATACCTCTCTGATGGTTATGTTTGTTTCGAGTACGGGATCCCGACTTCAGCTATTTATGCTACTCAACTGGTTTTCTCAGATGGTTCTGTTTGTTTCGAGAACCTTGGCTCAAAGTATCCACGTATGAGTGTTTATTTCCGCCTTATGTGTTGTATGATGAGTTGGCCGTTATTTCCAACTGGTATGGGACGGTTGGCGATAGGGAGCCTCTCATGTTATGTGCTATATGCTATATGATTATTTGTTTATAGTGTTTCTTTACGATTATCATATCATCATGTAACGTAGTTGCATTTTAGTAGCTTACTGAGATTCATTCTCTCCCCTTATTTGTTTACTGTTTTAGATAAAGGCGAGTCCAGGGAATAGGATAATTGCACGGGAGGACGTCGTGGTGGTAAGAGTTTGGGATATGAGTTTTGTAAAGACTACATTATGTAATGTATAACCTTTTGGGGTAGAGTATCCGTGACTTCATCATCCTTTAAAACTTATATTTTGGAAAATGTTGGTGTTTGTGTATTTGTAAACAAAGTTTGTAAGCCTTCGGGCTAAGTACTTCCTTTTGGAAGTTGTTTGTAAAGTTATTTTAAAGTGTTAAACTTTTATGAAAGTACATTTCGAAAAAATTTCCTAAAATGTTTTATGACGTCTTCCGATCGTGTCCCGAGCGTGGGGCCAAGTAAGACCACGGGTCTGGGGTGCGACATGAAGGGAGAGGATGGTGTGGCTAAATAGTTTGATACCCATAGTGAGAGTACCATGAAGATATCTAAGAATGCGTTTTAGGGAGGCCCAATGAGTTTCCTGGGGGTTTTGCATGAATTGTGCAAGTTTGTTAACAGAGAAGGAAATGTCCGGACGGGTGATGGAGAGATATTGTAGTGCACCAACAATGGCACGGTAGTCAGTGGTATTAGAGATAGGTGATGAGGTAGAGGAAGTGAGGGGCGGGTAGGTGGCCATAGGCGTAGGTGATGGTTTGGAGTAAATCATGTTGTGTCGAGTAAGAAGGTCATGTATGTATTTGGTTTGAGAGAGAAGGAGACCTTAGGAGTTTGGCGTGACTTCAATTCCAAGGAAGTAAGAGAGAGGACCAAGGTCCTTTAGAGAGAAACGGGAAGAAAGACTAGAGATAAATGAGGTAAGGAAAAGGAGGATGGACCAGTGACAATTATGTCATCGACATAGACAAGAAGATACAAAAGGTGGGAGTTTTTGTTGAAGATGAAGAGAGATGGATCGGCAAGAGAGGGGTGAAAACCATAGGAGAGAAGGTAGTTTTTGAGTTCTGTATACCAAGCTCGAGGGGCTTGTTTGAGACCATAAATTGCTTTGGAAAGACGACAAACATGGGAGGGGGAGTTAGAGTTGATGAAGCCGGGAGGTTGAGTCATGTATACAGTTTCTTGGAGAGTGCCTTGAAGAAAGGCGTTGTTTATATCAAGTTGGCGAAGGGACCAACCATGACTGAGAGCAAAGGAAAGAAGAAGACGAACAGTGACAGGTTTTACAACAGGACTGAAGGTGTCAGAGTAATCAACACCGGGTTGTTGGTGAAAGCCTTTTGCAACAAGACGGGCTTTATACTTTTGGATGGAGTTATCGAGGTTATATTTGATTCGGAATACCCATTTGCATCCAACTACGTTATGGGCATCACTAGGTGGGACAAGTGACCAAGTATTGTTGCGGGTGAGGGCATTGATTTCATCAAGCATGGCAGCACGCCATTGTGGGGAGGCAAGTGCTTGTTTGGTGGTGGTGGGAAGACTAGTAGAGGAGGTGAGAGCAACAAGATTTGCATATTTAGGATTGGGTTTGATGATGTTATTTGTGAGACGGGTGACAATAGTGCGGGTGGGTGGTAAAGGGTTAGGTGTGGTTGGAGAGGCAGTAGGGGCTGTTTGGACAGAGGGAGAAGGGGCTGTTAGGTCAGGTATTTGTTCTAGAGAAGTGGTGGGGATAGTTTGAGGGGGAGATGGGTTCGGAACAGTGTTGGAGGGCGGAGGGTTAGGTGCAGACTGTGGGGGGTAGGGGCTGTGACGATTGGTGGGTGAGGTTGGGGAACAGTAGGGTGAGTTTGAGGGACATCAGTAGTGGGTAGTGGGGTAGCAACAGGACACCATTGGGTCGGATTTAATGGGGACGGAGTTGGTGTAGTATTTGTGAGAGAGGGATATGGGAATTCATTTTCGACAAACTTGACATGGCGAGATGTGTAGACACGGTAGGTTGTGGGGTCGAGACAGTAGTAAGCACTCTGTGTGGGTGAATAGCCAACGAAGATACATGGGGTTGATTTTGGAGCGAGTTTGTGGGGTGTATAAGGTCGCAACCAGGGATAACAGAGGCAGCCGAAGGATCGAAGTTTGGAGTAGTTGGGGGGGTTTTGAAGAGATGAAGAAATGGAGAATCATTATGGAGAGTAGAAGTGGGAAGTCGATTTATGAGATAAGTGGCAGTGGTGAGAGCATATGGCCAGAGGGTGAGAGGGAGATTAGCATGAGAGAGAAGGGCAAGGCCCGTTTCGACAATATGTCGGTGTCGTCGTTCAGCAAGGCCATTGTGTTCAGGAGTGTGAGGAGGGGAGGTGAGATGGGAAATTCCGGATTGTAGTAGGGAGGGAGTAATTTTGATGTATTCACCACCATTGTCTGAGAAAAATTGTGTAATGTCTTTGTGAAAGTATTTTTCGACAAGAGATTTGAAGCGAGTGAAAGTGGCAAAGGTGTCAGACTTTTGTTTTAAGGGATATAACCATGTGTATTTTGTAAAGTGGTCCACAAATATGACGTAATATTTGAAGTGGTCGTGAGAGAAGACAGGAGAGGTCCATACATCCGAAAATATAATATCTAAAGGAGCATGAGAAACAAGAGAAGAAGTAGAGAATGACAATTTGTGACTTTTATTGATGTTGCATGCATTACATGTAGAAAAATTACTAACGGAAATAGGTAACGAAAATTGTTTTTGCAAAAGGGAAATAACAGGAGAACGTGGTTGGTCGAACGAGCCTTAATAAGAAAAGAAGAAGGAGAGAATTCAGCGATAGCATCATTGTCACGACAAAATTGAGAGATGGACAGTATATTTTTAGAGATAAGGGGAACATGAAGAACATTATTAAATAGAAGAGTAGAATGAGAGGAGGGAAGAGTAAAAGAACCTATATTGGAGATCGGAAGAGAGGACCCATCACCAATAATTAAATCGTCACTGCCATCATATGGGTGATGAAGAGAGAGGTTTGAGAGGTCATTAGTAATATGGTGGGTGGCACCACTGTCGGCTAACCAGGAGGAGGGTGGGGTGGAGGATGGTGCTCGGGCAGTGTGGGCTTGAGGCCGAGGGGAGTTGTTGCTGGGGTTAGGGTGAGTGGGGCGGTTGTTTGGTATAGGTGATGGAAAAGTAACATTGGGGTATTCTTTCTTGAAACGACGGCAGTCAGATATCATATGGCCAATGATACAACAGTATTGGCAGCGGCCTTTGAAGGTGCCGGGGTTGCTGGAGGAGGAGGGAGATGTGTTAGGCGTGGGTAGGAGAAGAGTAGATGAGTTATAGCGATAATTAGAGCGGGGTGGGGCAGACTGATGGATGGCAGCATGAGCGGAGGCAGGGAAGGGAGATGGTAGGGTTTGAGTTTTGAGGGTCAGTTCATGATTAATGAGCTTTTCATGAAGGCTTTCGAAGGAGATAGGAGTATCCCTTGCACGGGTAGAATCAATGACTGGTTTAAAGGATTCATAATCGAGTCCTTTTAGGATTTTATCAATGACATCTTCATGATCCATGGGGTTTCCAAGTAGAGCGAGTTTATCGGTAACGGTTTTGACAGAGTACATGTAATCCGAGATGGATTGGGTTGTTTTGGTGAGGGAATCAAGGTGGTCTTTGAGTTGCAGAATATGGCCACGAGAGGGATTGGCATATGTTGTTTTAAGGATGGTCCAAGCCTCATTGGATGTTTTGGCTTGATGAACTAGTGGGGAAACCGATGGGTCGAGGGTGCCAATCAAAGCACCTAGGATTAGGCTGTCTTGGCGGTGCCAAGTGATGGAGGCGGGGTTGACTTTATCGGTGTTGTCAGCCTCTTTGATGGTTGCGGGTGGTGGTGGGTGAGATCCGTCAACAAAACGGAGGAGGTCGAGACCGAAGAGAATAGAAGTAACTTGGGATTCCCAAGTGAGATATGTGAAAGGGGTGAGGGGTTTGCATTGGGAGAGATTGACAAGGAGAATTGGGGTGTTAGGCTCGGCTGGGTTTGGAACTGTGAAGGAGGCCATGGTGAGGTAGGGCGGAGAGAGGGGTGGGCAGCGGACAAGAGGAGGCAGAGAAAAAAAAATAGGGTTTTGATGGTTGGATCGTGAGTTGCTCTATACCATATAGAGAAATGAAAAGCTTGATTTATTATTCACAAAGTGATGTACATATATAGGTGTTTACAGGAGATAAAAAAGTAAATGATAAACTTTACAAGAATAACTAATCTCCTAGAATATTTACAAGATCCTAATACCTTTCTAATTAGTTACAAGAGTTGTGCAATCTTTGTGTTTGATTGGAGAGCAAGTCTCGGATGATATGGGAGGATCATTTGTATGTCTATCATTGGTCTATGTTGATGACTTATTAATCACAGGATCAAATTCTGCTGTAATTCAGTCCCTAAAATCTTGTAATTCAGTCCCTAAAATCTCACTTACATTCTTCCTTTAACATCAATTATCTTCGACCCCTCAAGTACTTTTTGGGCTTGGAAATAGCTAGAAACAAATCCGGCATATGCTTTCACCAGAGAAAATATGTCCTAGATCTGTTACAAACCACAGGACTCTCTGGTACAAAACCATCTTACATCCCTATTGCTATGCATTATGGCCTTTCAACCAATAAGAGTTCTCTTTTGGCAGAGAGTCATTCTTATAGACAATCGATTGGAAAATTAATCTACCTTACTATTACAAGGCCTTATTTATCTTATCCCGTTCACATCCTTAGTCAGTTTGTTACATCCCCAAGGAAGTCTCATTGGGATATTGCCCTTAATTTGGTTCGATACTTAAAGAGAGATTCGGGTCGAGGACTATTCTTTCCATCAACATCTCCGCTCACTATCTCCGCCTATTGTGATGCTGATTGGGGTGCTTGCCCCACCATAAGGAGATCAATCACATGCTTTTGTATTTTTTTTTGGCACCTCTCTAGTTTCTTGGAAATGCAAGAAGCAAAGCACTATTTCCAAATCTTCTGACGAGGCTGAATACAGGGCGATGGCAAATACATGCTATGAGCTGAGGTGGCTTCTTTCTCTTTTTCGGGAATTATCGATTAGGATTCCTCAACCAATTCCTCTTTACTGTGACAATCAACCAGCATTGCATATAGCTGCTAATCCAGTTTACCATGAAAGAACAAAACATATGGAACTGGATTGTCACTTGGTCAGAGAGAAACTTCATCAAGGAATGATTTCAACTTTTCATATTCCCTCTTCTCGCCAGTTGGCTGATTTGTTTACTAAAGGTCATACTTCCAAGGATTTGGCGTTTTTACTTTCCAAGTTGCAAGTGTTAAACATCTTTACCCCTTCCAACTTGCGGGGGGATGATGAGAATGGTGGAATGAAGGATTAATGGTGTCAACTGGTGTTCATACTCAGACGATTAAAGGGTGTCAACTGTCTTCATTTCAAACTTAGACAGTTATTTGGTAGAAGTTACGTAGTTAGATTAGATTAATCAGTTAATTTTTTCTTCTATTTATATGTTTTGTTCTCCAGACATAGTTAAAAATATTATCTATGTAAAAACACTTTCTTTCAATCAATTCCTAAGTTATTCAGATTCTTAAAGTTATTAGATACAAGGGTGAGAAGGAAGTAGAGTTTTCTGTTTTGTTGAATCACAATTTTAGAACATGGTTATAAATCTAAAACTAGTACCAACTAATAAATTAAGTTTCTTAAAACGTAGACAAGTCAAATACAATAATTTACTTGAGATGGAAATTAATCAATAAACAGAGAGGAAGAGAACTATTAATATTAAATATTAACATTTATTGTATAATGATTAACTAATACTATTAATATAACTTATAAAGTAACTATTATGATTAACTAATAATACTATTAATAGTAATAATTAATATATATAGTAACTATTATGATTAACTAATACTATTAATAGTAATTTTTAGTTTATTTAATAGTTAATTATAATAGTTATATATAAATATTAATTATAATGATAGTTAACTATTAATAGTCAATTGTTATTTGTTTAACAGTATTAACTAATTATATTAATTACTATATAAAGTAATTATTATAGTAACTATTACTAATAATAGTAATAAATTACTATATAGGGTAACTATTATAGTTAACTATAATAGTAACTATTACTAATAATAGTAATATTTAACTATAGTACTTAACTACTATAGTTAACTATAATAGTTACCCTATATAGTAGCTAATATTATTAGCCAATAGGAAAAAAAAAATTAAAAGTCACTTATTTAAGAGGGTAGTGTTGATGTGGCATCACCAAATTCAAGCTTCTTCCATGACTTGTCCACATGGCAACACCTTAAGTGTTGCACCAAAAGAAGTAATGTAGTGTACTAAATCAATTCATTTTTTTTAGTTAATGCATATAATATTTTATACAACAAAACTAACAAATCAGTAAGTACTATTTGTTTATCAAATTATAAATAGTTATATATGCATTAATCTATGTATTTCAAATCTAGAACAAATATCAACCTCCTCTATATCACGTTACAATTCATGTCCTTCATGACATAAGCATAAGAAATTTCAAAAATTAATGTAAAAGTCTTTTATTTGATTAAAAAAAAAAAAAACATATTCTTAAAAAGGAAAATCATTCTTATTCATCAAAGACGCTTTATAATTATAAAAAAGTAAAAAAAATAATAAATCATACTCTTTTTAACATAATTTATAATGTATGCATTATATTTTATTCATGAAAAAAATTATTAGTGTATGAGAGTGTCTTAATTTAATTTAATGTGTATAGGCTTTTCAAATTTCATAACCCTTGTCATTGTAATATTAACACACACATAATGATGAATATAATAATTTCAAAATTTAATACCTAAACTCTTCATCTACCTCATCTTTTTTCTATTAGTACTAATATTCAAAAGTCCGTGCCAATGGCATGGGTCAGTAGAAAAAGCATAGTGACAAAATTCTTAGAATCTTACATTGCTGGTAAAGAAGACATTCAGAATAACAGAATTCTTACATCCCTGCATGGCTGGTAAAACAACTAATTTTGATATTGTACTACCTAAAATTTTGTTAATGGTAAGGGTAACACCATCTGCTAATTTTGGATTCGAAAGATAGGTTACTTGTGCATCAGGATTCACCAATTCCCACCTGCAATTACATTTTCAATGTTAGGTGATGCATAGTATGTCAAAAAAACACTCACTACGACAAAGATTACTTCATTTTAAAAAGTGAATGAAACAAAAAAGAAAAAAAAAAGATGTTTCCGGCACATGACATAAACATCCATTTTTGTCCTTGATTAAGTAAAAAGATATTTTCTGAATTCAGAAAGGAACAAAGTATAGCATAAATACGATTCTCTAGCCTAAATCTATATATATATTTAAAGTTGGTGAGGAGGGCTAAGGTGTTGGCATGTGGATAAGTCATGGAAAAGCTTGAATATTATGATGCCATATCAACACTATTCTCATAAATAAGTGACTTTTCAATATTTTTTCTATTAGCTAATAGTATAAGCTAATAATATTAGTTACTATATAGGGTAACTATTACTAATAATAGTAATAGTTAAGTTAACTACTATAGTTACCTATTACTAATAATAATAATAGTTAACTAATAGTTAACTATTACTATTATTAGTAATAGTTACTATAATAGTTACCTATCATAGTAATTATTACTATTATTATTAATAGTTACTATAACAGTTACCTTATATAATAATTAATATTATTAGCTAATAATGTTAAACAAATAATAGTTGACTATTAATAGTTAACTATTATTATAATTAACATTTATAATTAACTTTTATAATTAACTATTGAATAAATTAAAAATTACTATTGAATAAATTAAAAATTACTATTAATAGTATTAGTAATCGTAATAGTTGCTATATATACTAACTATTACTATTAATAGTATAATTAGTTAATCATAATAATTACTATATGGGTTAACTATCATTATTAATAATATTAGTTAATCATTATACAATATATATTACTCCCTCCGTCCCAGAGTAAGAGTTCTACTTTCTATTTTTGTACGTCCCAAAGTAAGAGTCTCATTCCTAAAATGGCAAATAATCTCTACTATTCATCCCACTCATTCTCTCTCATACTTTAATTTTATACTCACAACACCAATCAACTTACTATTCCTCCCACTCATTCTATCTCCTACTTTACTTTTACACTCACAACACTTACATTACTTCCACCAATTCTTAATCTTCGTGCAAATGAGAGGTAGGACTCTTACTCCGGGACAGAGGGAGTAATATTTATTATTAATAGTACTCACTTCGTCCGAGAGTAAGAGTCCTACTTTCTATTTTTATACGTCCCAGAGTGAGAGTCTCTTTCCTAAAATGACAAATAATGAATAGTATTTTGGACAATTATACCCTCAACCCACTTGCAATGTTTACCAATTTTCTATTGTTTTTTAATAAGTGTGCGCAAATAATGTATGACTCTTACGATAGGACAAATGGAGTATTAGTTAATCATAATAGTTACTATATAGGTTAATTATTACTATTAATATTATTAGTGAATAATAATAGTTATTATATATGTTAGTAAATATAATTAATAATATTAAGTAATTATAATAGTTATTTAAATTATTATTTAATAATAGTATTAGTTAAGATGATGTATACGCAATTAGTTACTATAACTAGAAAAATTATTTATTTAAGACATAATAAAATTATTATACTAACACATTAGATGTACATTATAAAATTTTATATTTACTAATCATAATGTGTATATATAAAATCATTCTTGAACAATAGCTAATATTATCAAGTCAATTATTTATAAAATTAGAATTTAATTCATATTGATAATAATTTATATTTATATTCAAATTTTAATTATCATAATTATTACAACAAAATTAGAAAATTAACACAATTTTCCTAAGTTTCTAAGCAAACGTTTTAATTCATATACAATATAATTATATTACAAAAAGTTATTATGTTGCTTTATTAAGTAAAAACATTAAAAAATAAAATACAAAAAATATGAAATTAGTTTCCTGTGCAAAGCACGGGTTACCCACTAGTTAGTCTAACACCCGTTGTGAGGATCCCCCCCTCGGGGCGAAACGGGTTCGTTCGAGGAAGAAAAGCCAAACACGTGTAACTTCACAAACTTAACGGAGTCGCCACATTTGTTAACTTTTAACCCAACAAATGAAAATGGTTAGAGATTTATGAGTTCGGAGGTCAGGTTACACTTTGGGAAGAACACTAGTTCACCCAAAGTGCCTCGAAAAACGAGCCTCCCTAAGTTTGTTTAAAATTGTGCATGTGTGTGTGTGTGTTTAGAAAACGGGAGAGGCTGACTTTAACAGAAAAACTGTTAGGATTTTAACAGAAAGGGGTTTCTTTTGTAAACATTCTGGATTAGAGGGGGACTGAACTGAAATATGCCCCCAGAAAAAGTAGCCATACGGCTAAAGGGGGTCTTCCTGGGAATTTTAACAGATTCCCAGGAATCAGTCCAGTTCCATATAGAAACAGAGCATTCTGCCTGGAACTGGACTGTTTGATCATTTCCAGCCATTCTTTTGTAACAAAACACAAATTAAATCATCCCTAAGTCATTAATCACTAGATTAGACACCAAAACAAGAATTTTGGATGTGATTAAGACAATCATTGGGGAATTATTGAGAAAAGGTGATGAGAGTGGCCTTTAAGCCAAGATGGTCATTTTGATGAGTAAAGATGCAAACTTTACCATCAAAATGGGATCTTTATACAAGATTAAACCTTTAGGGGCAACAAAATGACATAAAGATTGAATCTTTATGACCCAAATGTGGGATTTTAGGCTAAATCAAGGTTGGGATGATAAAGATTGGAACTTTATCACCCAACATGATCATCATGGCCAAGTACGACATAAAGATACATGATTTCACCATAAAAATGGATCATCAAGCTATTTAAAGACAAGAAATTAACAAATCATGATCGTCATTAGGTTTTATCCCTTTTCACATACATGGATGTGAAGGCACCTTGAATCATCTCGTGATTTGGTTCCAAGATACATATAACAAGAATATAAGGTGCTTGAAAGGACAAGACTTGCAATATAAAGGTGCATGACAAGGGCAAGACTTGCAATATAAAGGTGCTTGACAAGGGCAAGGCTTGAAATGCAAGTAAATAAGCAACATAAACAAGAACAAAAGAGTTTAAGATGGAGAGGAGATGGGGAGAATGAGGCTTCACCTATGGTGGTTATGGCCTATCTTCCTCTCTTTTCACTCAAGTGTTTGGTGGTGTTTCACTCAGACTGTAATTTCTGCAGAGTTTCACCTACAAAAATATATTTCTCCCCCCCCCCCTAAAATGATCAGCAAGGGTCTTAATTTATAGGGACTGAGGGTGCCTAAACCAGCCGTACGGCTAGGCCCTTCCCGCGTCCAAACCATCCGTACGGCTCAGCCTGGCGAGCTTCTTGATTTTACAAGTTTAATTCTAGAGCAGTCCTGGAATTTTTAGTTTATCCTAGTGAGGTCCCAGCCCATCAGTTTATCCCTGAATGGTGCTAAGAGTTCCTCTAAGGTTGGTCGATTTCAGATTGGGGTACTTACAGAGCCCCTCGGCAACGTCGCTTTGGAAAAGCGGGGTTGTCGATAAAAACAAGCATCCCAATCTGATGGGAGGATGGCTGGACCGATTTGGTTATGCATGGCTGGACCTAAAAGTATAGGATTCCTACGTATCCCGTTTGCAGGGAATCAAGCCTAATGTAGTTCAGAAAAGGGGAGAAGTTTTAAGGCTATCCAAACCTAAGGGCTAGGCGGATATCAGTCATCATTTCCTAGGGGGACGATCATGACTCTTGGCAAGTTCATAGGCGGGACATGGTCAACTTGGCTCTATGGAGAGGGTTGACTTACACAACGAAGCATGACTGTCGCGACCCCGAACCCCGCGGGCCCAAGACCGCGATCTGGACGTCGACTTAAAACCAAAACTGTGAAATACCGAAGTTAAAAATTCCATTTGATACCAAAAGGTGATAACACAAGGTTTTGAAAATCATCTTGAACAACAAGGTAAAACTAGTATAAACTCCATAAGTTTATACACCAAAGTTACAAAATACACAAATCCTAATGACGTCAATGTTTGGTACAAATATCCCAAAAGGTTACACATTTATATAATGTAAACCAACCTATAACAACCTTCCCCAAAAGAATGGATCCACACTCGACGTCCTCTTTCTCGTGATCAGCGAGACTAATCCTTAGCACCTGGGGGGGGGGGTTAAGGAAAAACAAAGATAAAAGAAAAGGGGGTGAGATAAATCTCAATAAGTTACTAATGCAACTACATGACATGCTATGATGCAATATACAATAAGCAATAATAAATATCACATAGCACATAGCATTTATCACTTAACAGATAGCAGCGGAAATAAACACATAACAAAGGATATAGCCAAGGTTTTCCAAACCGATGAACCAAATAAAGGTCGCTGCGCAGCTTCAATAATCAACAAATCATCATCTTCATAATAGCATGAAAGCCGAAGAGAAAACCCCCGGTACCGGAACCAATAACCAAATGAAGTGTCACAAGGGACGGGAGACATGCCACAAAGTCATGCTCCAAGTAAAGCTAAAATGCACACAAAGGAGCTAGCTCTTCTCACATCCAAGGCCAATCTGGAGGAGGGTAATAATGGGGCAAAACAATGGTCAACATCACAATGGACTTGGCCGTGCCATCATAATGTTTCGCATCGCCCAAACACACACAAAATACCAGCTGGACTTTCAAATAAATGCTAAGTAATAAATACTAGCTTAAATAAACAACTTAAGGTTCCAAAGTAGGGAACCATTCCAATTAAATTACCACAAAGGTAAACCAATCCAAACAGCACATCAAAGATGCCCAACATTCCCAAAACGGTACTTAAATAAATTTCATATCATATTTATCCACAAAAGAATCAAATCCAATTAATAAAGTATTCCACGATGTTATCTTAAGTTAATTAGAAGGGTTAAACCTAAACTAGTTAAGCTCTAAGTCCTAAACCAAGCAAAAAGGACAAAATCCTGGAACAGTTAGCGGGCGGGCGCCTGGCCTGGGTCGAGCGGGCGCTTGAATCAACAGAAGGTCAGGCGCTAGAAGAAGGGGGGGTAGGCGAGCGCCTGGGCAAGGGCAGGCGGGCGCCTGGACTACGGGCTGGGAAGAATTCCAGCAGCTGGGTTCTCCATTTCAAACCCAAAACAACCCAAACCTCTTACCATACAAAATCAACTAGAATCAAGACTCCCAACAAGCATACTAAGGTACCCAAACAACATTTAACCAAAAAGGGGACCTTAACAACACCCTTTATCAACCAAAAATCAAGACCAAATCCCCACATTCAAGATTTCACCATTTTTTTTATCAAAACTCAAAATAAATTCCCAATAAATTCCAAACTCAATAAAACTTCAAATATAACACATCAAACATCATATAAACATGATATGAACATTTTAGCATCAAAATGGGGGAAAAGTAACTTACTTGATAAATCTCAAAGTTGACGGAATTCAATTCTTTTTGGTTCTACGCGATCCTATCGACGATCTAAACAAGGTTCATGTTTTAAGAAATGAGAGATTATGAGAGGAAGAAGAAGGAAATGAAGAGAGAAGGAAGAGAAGAAAATGCTTACCTTTTGGAGAGAGAGAGAGAGATTGAGCTGGGAGATGGGGGATGGAGGTGGAGTGTGAAAGAGTAGGGTGAGGGAGGGAGTAGATGAAGAATTGTTTGAAAACTTTCACATAGGCCCCTCCTCTAATACTAACACAAATGCTTACTCTCCCTACTAACAATTAAGGCCCAACAATACTACACTTAATCCAAATAGAATGCTAGGCATAATTATTATAACACATGAAATGCACACATAATTATTTAAATAAATAATAATTTAAATAAATAAATAAGCAAATAAATAAATAATAATCATTTAATTACTAATAAAATAGAGCCTAGATTTCGGGTCGTGACAGTGACTCTCGGGGTCAGAGGTGGGACATGGTCAACTTGGCTATATAGAGAGGGTTGACTTACAATGAAGCGTGACTCTCGGGGTCAGAGGCGGGACATGGTCAACTTGGCTCTATGGAGAGGGTTGACTTACACAAGGAAGCGTGACTCTCGGGGTCAGAGGTAGGACATGGTCAACTTGGCTCTATGGAGAGGGTTGACTTACAAGGAAGCGTGACTCTCGGGGTCAGAGGCGGGACATGGTCAACTTGGCTCTATTGAGAGGGTTGACTTATAAGGAAGCGTGACTCTCAGGGTCAGAGGCGGGACATAGTCAACTTGGCTCTATGGAGAGGGTTGACTTACAAGGAAGCGTGACTCTCAGCGAGTCAGAGGCGGTACATGGTCAACTTGGCTCTATGGAGAGGGTTGACTTACACAAGGAAGCGTGACTCTCGGTGAGTCAGAGGTGGGACATGGTCAACTTGGCTCAATGGAGAGGGTTGACTTACAAGGAAGCGTGACTCTCGGGGTCAGAGGCGGGACATGGTCAACTTGGCTCTATGGAGAGGGTTGACTTACAAGGAAGCGTTACTCTCGGGGTCAGAGGCGGGACATGGTCAACTGGAATCTATGAAGAGGGTTGACTTACAAAGAAGCGTGACTCTCAGCGAGTCAGAGGCGGGACATAGTCAACTAGGCTCTATGGAGAGGGTTGACTTACACAAGGAAGCGTGACTCTCGGCGAGTCAGGGGCAGGACATGGTCAACTTGGATCTATGGAGAGGGTTGACTTACAAGGAACCGTGACTCTCGGGGTCAGAGGCGGGACATGGTCAACTTGGCTCTATGGAGAGGGTTGACTCATTAGGAAGCGTGACTCTCGGGGTCAGAGGCGGGACATGGTCAACTTGGCTCTATGGAGAGGGTTGACTTAAAAGGAAGCGTGACTCTCGGCGAGTCAGAGGCGGGACATGGTCAACTTGACTCTATGGAGAGGGTTGACTTACACAAGGAAGCGTGACTCTCGGCGAGTCAGAGGCGGGACATGGTCAACTTGGCTCTATGGAGAGGGTTGACTTACAAAGAAGCGTGACTCTCAAAGTCAGAGGCAGGACATGGTCAACTTGGCTCTATGGAGAGGGTTGACTTACAAGGAAGCGTGACTCTCGGGTTAGAGGCGAGACATGGTAAACTTGGCTCTATGGAGAGGGTTGACTTACAAGGAAGCGTGACTCTCAGCGAGTCAGAGGCGGGACATGGTCAACTTGGATCTATGGAGAGGGTTGACTTACACAATGAAGCGTGATTCTCGGCGAGTCAGAGGCGGGACATGGTTAACTTGGCTCTATGGAGAGGGTTGACATACAAGGAAGCGTGACTCTCGGGGTCAGAGGCGGGACATGGTCAACTTGGCTCTATGGAGAGGGTTGACTTATAAGGAAGCGTGACTCTCGGGGTCAGAGGCGGGACATGGTCAACTGGGCTCTATAGAGAGAGGGTTGACTTACAAAGAAGCGTGACTCATGGCGAGTCAGAGGCGGGACATTGTCAACTAGGCTCTATGGAGAGATTTGACTTACACAAAGAAGCATGACTTTCGGCGAGTCAGGGGCGGGACATGGTCAACTTGGATCTATGGAGAGGGTTGACTTATAAGGAACCGTGACTCTCGGGGTCAGAGGCGGGACATGGCCAACTTGGCTCTATGGAGAGGGTTGACTTATAAGGAAGCGTGACTCTCGGAGTCAGAGGCGGGACATGGTCAACTTGGCTCTATGGAGAGGGTTGACTTATAAGGAAGCGTGACTCTCGGCGAGTCAGAGGCAGGACATGGTTAACTTGACTCTATGGAGAGGGTTGACTTACACAAGGAAGCGTGAATCTCGGCGAGTCAGAGGTGGGACATGGTCAACTTGGCTCTATGGAGAGGGTTGACTTACAAGGAAGCGTCACTCTCGGGGTCAGAGGCGGGACATGGTCAACTTGGCTCTATGGAGAGGGTTGACTTACAAGGAATCGTGACCCTCGGGGTCAGAGACGGGACATGGTCAACTTGGCTCTATGGAGAGGGTTGACTTACAAAGAAGCGTGACTCTCGGCGAGTCAAAGGCGGGACATGGTCAACTTGGCTCTATGGAGAGGGTTGACTTACACAAGGAAGCGTGACTCTCAGCGAGTCAGAGGCGGGATATGGTCAACTTGGCTCTATGGAGAGGGTTGACTTACACAAAGAATCGTGACTCTCGGGGTCAAAGGCGGGACATGGTCAACTTGGCTCTATGGAGAGGGTTGACTTACAAGGGAGCGTGACTCTCGGGATCAGAGGCGGGACATGGTCAACTTGGCTCTATGGAGAGGGTTGACTTACAGGGATGGTCTTACGTGATTCTGGACTGCCGAGGACAAGGACCTCAACCTATAATGACTATTCTGAGTCAAGGCTTGGTCAAATCCATCTTTGGGGAGTTTGACGGGAAAGATGGTCTTACATCCCACTAAGGATGGCCGGGACAAGGTTTTCTAAACGTAAGAGTTCACTGGGCTTAAGTCAAGGATGGCCTAAGACTCGCCAGGGGACGGGATCTTTTTCATACTAGGCAAAGACGGGCTTACAAACGGCCGGGTATTCTTAGGTAAAATGGGCTTACAAACGGCCGGGGACCTTCAGGCAAAGACAGGCTTACAAACGGCCGGGATAATAGTCAAAGGGCTTACGTCGCATGGGGACCGCCTAGGGTATGTTCGCACTAGGCAAACTCTCACAACTTTTTTTACTGGGCTTACGTCAAGGACTGCCTAAGGTTATGCTCATTCTAGGCAAAAGACGGGCTTACAAACTGCCGGGAGATGAGATTTCCTCACCGAGCTTAAGTGTATTCTCACACCAAGCAATTTTCACAAATTTTACTGGGCTTACATCAAAGACTGCCGAGAGATAATCCTCACAAATTTTATTGGGCTTACGTCAAGGACTGCCTTATATTCTTACAAAGGAACCTAATTATTTTCTAAGCCAAGAATCATGTTTGCATGAGCCAAATGAGGGGGTCATAAAGCCAATCTACCAACAAGAAATCATCAATTCTGTTAGGGCCAAAGTAGCCATACGGCTAAGGCATTGAGTGCCTTTTTTGCATCGAAATTTATTATGGGTCTGGTCATCTCCTTAAGTGGTTTAGCCTGACGTCCAGAAGCAATTCATTTCCTTCGTCTTTCGAGGTTTTTCCTTCCATGGAGTCTTTCCTCATGGAGAAACCACCAAAATTGCCCAAGATTGATCAAGAATGCTTTGAAGGTAATCTTAGGCTTTGGATGAGGCATCATATGAGGGAGAACAAGGATATTTTTCAAGCCAAGTTTGGGCTTAGATCCCTTTGGTCTCTCAAGGAATTCATCCCGGATTTTGAACTTTTGAGGGCCGCTGCATTTTTCTGGGATATCAGAAAACATGTGTATTGTTTTTATTTTAACGAAATCACTCCGTCTTATAAGGATTTTAAGGCTCTGGTGGGGGCGTGGACACGGAAGTCATTGCTCTCCCTTCGACTGATGACACGATGTGTGTTGAAAGGTTGACCACTCTTCTTGGTATTCCTTTAGAAAAAGCCCAATGCATGGTCCTTAATCATACCTTTATTAACATCTCGGACCTTCCCGAGAGGTTCATGGATCGAACCGTTGAGTTTTCTTGGAATGCCTTTGGGTTGTGTATCCTTGCCTTTTTCTGTTGGTGTTGTATGCTCTAGGCACATTTTGTAAAATGATTAATGTTATTTATATTAAAGATATTGAATGTTTGATTATTATATCCTTTGCATGTTTAGTATAATAATCCCCGTCCCTGATAATTATGATTAATTATTAGTATAAGTTTAATGGATAATCATATGATGATTATGGTGTATGGGATACAATTAAACTTATGGGTATTTGTTGGAGACCAAATACTGGACTGACCCATATGAGATTTATGTCATGGTCACAATGTCATAATTAAGTCTCATATAGTTATATTACTGGAATCTTTAGACCTGAGATTATCACAGTCTTCCACTTGATGAACATTACGTTTGACATATTCAAACGTTACCCCTAATCGGGTAGCTATAAAGAATGTGATTGGCGTAATCGGATTCATGTAGGGAAAGGTAATAAATCAAGAAGGGATTTGTTCCTCGTAAGAGAGAGATGTCAAGCTTTGGCCACTCGAAGAATGGTGTTGATGAAATGCATGGCCGTGCTCAAATAAGATTTGTACTATCAATACATTCTGGATCGAGAAAGCATTGAACATTGTAAGTTGACCATTGACCATGGCTTACGTTCAATAGACATCGTGAAACAAAGAGATTGTAATATGTTCTATAAAGGATTCACGAACTTATACAAGTTATATTAATTGGGTAGTCATGATGGCTTGCTAGAGTCCGCTCATGATTTATGAGCACAAATGTGTTTGGGCTCATTGCCAACTTAATATAATCCTATGGGGTCACACACAAGAGAACGAATTATTTAAAAGGCTAAAATCAAGATTCTGGTGGTGCTCGGCCGAGTACTTCATAAGACTCGGCCGAGCATGGCCATCAGAAGGTCAGATTATTTTGGAGCAAGGTGCTCGGCCGAGCACCTCAAAGGACTCGGCCGAGCAGGCCCTGTTTGGGCCCAATAACTGATTTCGTGTTGTGACGGGTTTTAACCTATTTCTCCTAAAAGGTTTAGGACTAATAAGTATATAAACTCCTAACAACGACCTAATCAGTAGAGATTGATTCCATATCAATTAGAGAGCCTCCGAGAGAGAGAAAAACAAGTTCTTCTTCTTCCTCAAGAACAAGAACATTGATTTTCCATATAGCCTTAAAAGTAGAAAGAGTTTCTATTGGGTCTAGCAATCCGGTTCAAGAATCATTCTTGAAATTCGTTCGCGTGTGGATAAACATAAAGGGCATTGGCATCAACTCCTTCAAAGTTCGTGATCCAAGTTTTGCGGTCGTTCCTACGTTTGTGATTCGAAGAAGCGCGAAGAACAAAGATTGAAGATCTCAGAATTTTAAAGCTCTGTCACGGTTAGTGTTCTAAATTCATCTCCATATTAATTTAATCATCGTGATCGGATCTAGGCTTTTGAGTTTTATTCCGCTGCGCATGTTTGCTCAAAACCCAACATTTTCTACATGGTTAGTTCTAAAGGCACTTATCACAGGGTTCTGTTGAGTATTCCTGAGGAATGCCTCATGGGAAAAGACATTGTCCCTTTGATCTTAGGTGAAACCCTTCATGGTATAGACCGCTTGGCCTTAGGTGATGGTTTCATACGCGGTGGTAGTCCCGCTATTCTCACTATATGGTTAAGGGAGAGGTTGATGGCCGTGCCCGAGGCTCCTCTTTCTCACAAACCGTGGTCCTACTCTTTGAGAGGAATTCTTTTGGATTTTGCTCAGGGTGATTAGGAGGCGCACATGGTTCGTCTCCAGACTTCACAGATTCGTTGGTGGGTCCCGCTCTGGCGTATTAGCTCCGTGAGAGAGTATCAGGATGATTCCCCTATTGTTCTGGTGCTGGGACTCTTGGGATCATCCTTCTACACCCCTTCGTTGGTTCGCAGGCAGTTTGGATTGTTGGAAACTCCGTTGTTGGAGTGGTCGGGTGTCAATCCGGAGTATTTGAGACCTCCGTCACTATCTATGTGGGATCCTTCCACTATCTTATTCCTTACCCGGTCGTGGGCGTGTTCCCTCTTTCCGGTTCAGGTACTTCTCAGGTGTGTGGCTAGCACGGTTTTGACCACAGTTTACTTGGATTGGTATGAACAGACCATGGGGCAGACTCAGAGGCTCATAGAGGAAAGGCGTGAGGCCATTCTTGGAGGTGATTGTGATGCTAGTAGGGTTTTGAGGGAGGCCGAGGCTGTGGCGAGCGGCCATAACTGGACTGGGGATGTCGTTTAAGACTATCAAATCTTGGCTGAAAGGAGGATGGCTATGGTGCCTAAAATCGAGGCACGGATGGAGGATCTCTGGGCTAAGGTGGCAGTTGACATGGCTTTGAGGGAAACTGGGCTGGTTGGGGAGATCAGGAGGGCAACCGAGCTTGGGAGAAAAGAGATCGAGATTTTTGATATGAAGAAGAAGAAAACTCGGAGGAGCCAAAAGAAGGAGCGGAGAGACGAGGAGTAATGATGATTCCTACTTTCTAAGTATCCACCCATTGCCATTGCAGACACATTAGTTTGGTTAAGTGTTTTATTTATATTTTTAGCATGTCATTGAGTCGAGAGTGGACCGTGCTTGAACTCATCAAAGAAGTGTTTTAACCGTGGTGACGGTGGTTACTTATCATGAAGTTTCCTTTAAGAACCAAATTTGAATTTTATTTATTTTTAAGACCGGACCGATGATCGGCTGCCTACGTTCCCCTTTTACAAATAGGACTAAGGGGCTCAGGTCATCATAGTTCATTTTTCATGACTCATGGTGTGACCTTTTTTTTCTAGACCGCCCAAACGGGTTTTCAATCTAGGTGGGTATATTCTTTTAGCACTCACTTTTTTTTAAACAAAGTATCGACGGAGCTTATCACCGTTGACCGGGTGCATGAAGGGATTACCATCCAAGTCCGTGAGTCTCATTGCTCCTCCCGAAAAAACCTCTTGCACTACAAAGGGACCGATCCATACGGGTTCCCATTTTCCGTCGGGATTAGACCTTCCCGGGGGTTTTTCCTTGAGAACTAGGTCTCCGGCCAGAATTTGTCGGGGCTTAACTTTCTTGTCAAAGGCTCGTGCCATTCTCCCTTTGACTGCTTTTCGCGTCACATGACTGATATCATATTCTGCTAGGAAGAAAGACTATTTGGCAAGTCTCATGGACAAAGAAGGCTTTTCCAACAAACATTTGATGGAATCTATTTTGGAGATGAGCTGTATCGAGTGGGAATGCATGTAGTGCTTCAATTTCCTTACTACCCATACTAGTCCAGCACATGTCTTTTCAATGGCGGAGTAGTTAAGTTCACTCCCTTGTAGTTTTCGGCTCATAAAGTAGATGGCGTTCTCTACTTTCGAATCTCTTTTCTCTTGGGCCAACATGGCTACCACCGAGGCATCTTTTACTGTCAAGTAGAGCAGGAGTGGCTTTTCCTTGTGAGGAGGACAAAGAACCGGAGGATGAGTAAGGTAGGCCTTGATTTTCTCAAAGTCCTTTTGACATTCCTCGTTCCACTCGACCTCCGCATTCTTTCTCAGCAGTTTGAAGATGGGCTCACATGTGGGTGTGAGTTGGTTTATGAAACGGCTAATGTACTGCAATCGTCCCATGAAGGCTTTCACTTCTGTTTGGGTACGGGGTGGTCTCATTTCCACAATCGCCTTTTCCTTTTGAGGATCGATTTCAATGCCACGTTCGGTGACCATGTACCCTAAAACTTTGCCACGGGAAACCCCAAAGGTGCACTTGGCCGGGTTGAGCGTCATGGAGTGCTTTCTCAACCTATCAAAGAACTTCCTCAAGTCGATTAGGTGCTGCCCATTGGTTACTTTGGAATGGATGATCATGTCATCTACATACACCTCTATTTCCTTGTGGATCATGTCATGGAATAGTACGGTTGCATCCCTTTGGTAAGTAGCCCTAGCGTTTCTCAGTCCGAAAGGCATTACGGTGTAGCAAAAGGTTCCCCATGGGGTGGTAAAGGCTGTCTTTTCTTGGTCTTCTTCGGCCATTTTGATTTGATTATACCCGGCAAAACCGTCCACAAAGGACTTGACCTCGAAGCTAGAGGTTGTATCCACGAGCATGTAAATGTTTGGGAGTGGGAAGTCATCCTTAGGGCTTACTATGTTGAGGTCCCTAAAGTCGACACAACACCGGACCTTTCCATTGTCCTTTGTCACTGTCACTATGTTGGAAAGCCACGAGGGATATTCTATCACCCTTATGAAGCCGACTCGGAGCAATTTTTCAATTTCCTCTTTGACTTGAAAAGACCACTCCGGTTTGATTCGTCGAAGATTTTGCTTAACCGGTTTCACTTCGGGATCTACGGGGATTTTGTGCTCCACAATCGAGGCGTCTAACCCTGGCATGTCCTTGTAAGACCAAGCGAAAACATCCACATACTCTTTGAGCAGCTTAACCAAGTCTTCCCTTTCGGTTCATTCGAAGTAGCTACCAATCTGTGTCTCCTTTGGTTCATCCGCAGTCCCCAAATTCACCTTGGCCAAAACCTCTTCGGCAGCTTGGGCATGGTTTTCCTCCCAGTCAATAACCTGTTTTGAGAGTTCTTTAATGTATTGTTCGTTTAGTGCGTCTACATTATTTGGTGATTCATCATTAACCGTTTTCAGATTATTAGTTAATTTATCATCTAAAAATTGGCAATGAGGGGATACTTAGAAAGGTCCATCATTTCATTCAATGCAAATGGGAATACAATGTTGGCTACAAGATCATAATCCTCGGGCGTAAGGCCCTCGGAGGAAACAGACTCAAACTCAAAGACAAGAGACTGAGGGGACTCGGTTACACTAGATCCTACGACATGTGACTCTAGAGGGCGGGGAATCAATCCAAGTTCTGCGATCATTTCTTCCTTGTTGGTCACAGGTCCGGAGAAAGTCGCCCAATTCTTCAGAGGCATACCACTTTGCTCAACCAAGGTGCGGGGGTCGAAGACCTCGGGGAATCCATCCTCTATTACAGCAACCATTTCTTTCCCTAAATCGATCAGATCTGGCACAACCAATTCTTCCCCAAATAACCCTTGCATCACCACGCCATTCCATTCGTCGTCCATGACTTCCTCTTCGGTTTTCTTGGGAGCCATTTCTCCAAACTCGTTCTTACCATTCCGACCCCAGACGGGTTTTCCTTCCTTGTTTTTTCCTTCCATGGACCAATCCTCGAATTGCTTCACCATCTCAGGCACCCCTTTAAAAGAGTACTCATGTGTTATCGTGGTTCCGATAGGACCGGGCATTATGGGCGTGTCTAGGAATGCCCTTCTCACGGGGTTGGTGGTCATCCCTTGGAATCTTACAACGTCCTCTTGGAGCTTGTCCCAGTTGGTTACCATTGGTTCTCTCTTCGTTGGGGCTTCAGCTTGGATTCCTCCTTTCACAAAGTAGCGGCTCTTATCAAAGGTATATGGGCGAAGGTTGGGAGGTTTGTAAGAGACTCCTTGAGCTCGGGCTTGGCTCTTCCTTCGGGCCATTTCCTTATCCATTCTGAGGTCTTCGGGAGTTGGCTTATACCCCAAACCATGGAGTGTCTTTTGCTCCTTGATCTCGACAATTTTGTGAGCCCCTTGGAGCTTCTTTCCAAGGCCAAGTCCTGGGAGGTAGTGCATCAGACGCATCATCTTCATTGCGGGGGAAATTTTATCCTTGGTGAGTGTGAGATCCACACAACAAACGTGGGTCTCGGAAGGTATTCCTATGAAGACGGTTAAAATCATACCCGTCTCCTCGTGCTTAATTTCCAGCATAGGAATCCCGTTGACATTGGTTCCTTCTATAGTAACATTGTCCCCATAAATGACCGTTAGGTTACCCCCTTGCACATATTTCACGCACTGATGAAGGGTGGAAGCTACTCCATTAACTTTATAGAGCTA
Source organism: Campanula takesimana (assembly GCA_026119855.1). Lineage (NCBI taxonomy): Eukaryota > Viridiplantae > Streptophyta > Magnoliopsida > Asterales > Campanulaceae > Campanula > Campanula takesimana. The sequence continues at coordinate 531,042 of JAOWBW010000438.1, read as the reverse complement.
AGGACGTCCTAACAAAGCGGTGAAGGAGATAGGGATGTCAAGTACTTGGAAGTCAGTTGGCATCCTTTGCTTTCCAAACCATAGGTTCAAGGTGACCATTCCTAGGACTGATCGGGCCGTAGAGTCATAAGCTTTGATGGTGATCGTGGAGGGCCTCAAATCGTCGGTCTTAAGGCTGAGGAGGTCCATCATTTTAGCCGGCAGGACGTTCATGGCAGAACCGTTTTCAACCAAAACGTTCATGACATATTTCACGCACTGATGAAGGGTGGAAGCCACTCCATTAACTTATTAGAGCTAAGGACTTCCTAACAAAGAGGTGAAGGAGATAGGGATATCAAGTACTTGGAAGTCAGTTGGCATCCTTTGCTTTCCAAACCATAGGTTCAAGGTGACCATTCCTAGGACTGATCGGGCCGTAGAGTCATAAGCTTTGATGGTGATCGTGGAGGGCCTCAAATCGTCGGTCTTAAGGCTGAGGAGGTCCATCATTTTAGCCGGCATGACGTTCATGGCAGAACCGTTGTCAACCAAAACCCGTGGGAGGCGGCGCTCGTCCAACTGCACCGTAATGTAAAGAGCTTCGTTGTGGTTAACCCCAAATTTAGGCAAATCCAAATCAGTGAAGGTGATGATGTTTCCATATTGAACACTCCCAATAATTAGCACGGCCTCCTTGGGGGTAGCCGTGGTAGGCACCATGGTTTGAGCCAGGCATTCCTCCAACTTGAGCTTATGCGGGTAAGACGACGTAAGGAGGGACCAAAGAGATATATTGGCTTGGGTCCTTTTTAGTTGACTAAGGACGGGGTCTTCCTTTTCAAGATCTGTATCCCCTGTCTCTTTGGCTAAATGGGGAGGTGAGCGATGCTCCTGTGGTGGAGGCTTCTTGGGATTCTCCGTATGCACCTGCCCGGAGCGGGTCAATACCTTTACCTCCGCAGAGTCACCTATTTTCTCCCTTTCTTCCATGGGCATTGGTAGATCCTTGGTGGAGTAAGGCCATGCCACTTTTCTTAACTCATTCACTGTAGTCATTCCCTTTGGGGGCATAGGCTGACTCGCAGATTTCTTTGAGGGAAACAGAGCGGGTGTTTTTTTCTTCCCAAACTCCCACAGTTTCTCGAAGTTTTTCTAAAGTCAACATACAACAAAAGTATTCCGGAAACATCGACCCATCATCGCCAAACTGAGGTGGTGGTGATAGTGGTGGCAAGGATAGGAAGTCGTCTAAAGGTGGGAAGTCTTACACCATTCCTGGGGATGGGACACGGGGAGGCACATAGGAGGAGGACACCTCGTCGTCATCACTTTCACAGAGAAACCGGAGTTCTTCGCGAGACATGGAGCGGATTTCCCCTCTCATTTGGGTGAGGTGCTCTTCATAATTAGTCATTCCCAGGCTTCCCATCATTTCGGGCACATTTTCCTCATCGTGGTTGCATACCCTTCTAACCAATCTTTTGCCGGTTGAGGAGCTACACGGTTCCATGACATGGAAGTGATCATGATGAGGGGGACAACACCCGTTTGGACTATGGCTTTGGCCTTCCACCTCTTCTTTGATGGCCTTCTCTAAATCGGTCATGCATTCCTCATATGTTAGATTGTGCTCAGTGAGCTTAATCACAACCAAATCGCTGGCATTCCAGTGTGGGATCCTTGCACTTAGCACATTGGCTATCATACAATCCGGGGGGCATTCCATCTTTCCCTCTTGTACACATGCCCACAGGATGTCCTTCCACCTCTCCCTGATTTCCACCAGTGGGGTGTTAAATTCCAAGAAGGTTACCGGTGCTGGTTCCCCAAACTCAATCATGTTCACACTTTCTTGCATGAATTCGATCATGTTGATGGCGCCGTTGTCGGGGAAGGGGTTGTTGACCACATTTGGACCACGAGGGTGTTCAAGCTTCCCTTTATCAATCAGGTCAAGGATGATGCATTTTACCACAGAACAGTCATTGGTGTTGTGGCCATGATTGTTGTAAAAGGCACATATCCTACTTTTGTCGAGGTGTTTCTCGGGATTCCTTGGTTGGTAGTTGACCAAAGGCTTCACAAGGCCTTGTTTGACTAACCCTTCGAACACCTTGATTATAGGCATCCCGAAATCTTCAAACCTCACATACGGACGTCTTTCTGAGTTTCTGGCCCTTTGCGGGACTTGTCCCGGGTTTTCCCCTTGGATGTTGTTAACTACCCCTGAGGTTTCTTTCCCTTTGCCGGTGGTCGGAGGGCGGTACCGGTAGGAGCTACCACTACCCTGAGCGGAGGATTGCTCACTGAGGGCCTTCTCAAACTTGGACCCTGCGGTTACCATAGCCCTAAGATTAGGGTAGAAATGGTGACTGATCAAAGCTCGCAATTGAGGTTTTAGGCATGACTGAAATCAAGCTACTCATCCTCAGTAGGCGGATTGGAAATTTCCCCAAGCTTGTAATTCCATCTCTTGTGAAACTCACCAATCGGTTCATCATTCTTTTGTAAGGTGCCTTGCAAATCAGTGCGATTGGTTTCCCACTCCAAGTTAGACCGGTATTTGTTGAGGAATGCTTCCTTAATCCGGTCCCATGTGACCCGAGATTCGTCCTTTAGGTTAAAGAACCATTTGAGTGCATTTCCTCTCAAAGATAGTTGAAAATGATCGGCCATTTGCTGCACAGTACAACCCTTCTCCCTCATTGCTAGGGTGTAGGCATTGAGATGAGTCTGGGGGCAAGCAGTTCCATCAAACTTATCAATCTCTGGCATTTTGAACCTGTGAGGGAGGGGAACAATTTTATCGGGATCAGTGATTCCCGAGGTGGACTTCTTCTCGTTCATCCTGTCGTGCCCCGACCCGTGGTCCTACTTGGCCCCACGTTCGGGACATGCACGGAAGACGTCATAAAACGTTTTTAGGAAATTTTTTCGAAATGTACTTTCATAAAAGTTTCATATAACCAACTCTTCAAAGTTGAAAACTTTGATTTCATCACACACAAACCATTTTACAAACACAAGTACCTTTCCCCAAGGGCTTACACACTTTTACAAAATTTACAATCAGCAACATATTCCAAAAATAGGTGATACAAAGATGAAGTCACGGGTACGCTACCCAAAAGGTTATACATTTACATAATGTAGCCTTTACATAACACATGTCCCAAAATGTCTTACCCAAAATCACCACCACGACGTCCTCCCTTGTGAAGTGACCTATCCCCTGGGCTCTCCTTAATCTAAGGAAAACAAATAAACAAGGAACGGGGTGAGAATAAATCTCAGTAAGCTACTAAAATGCAACTACGTGACATGCTGAAATGATACTCGTAATTGAACAATGTCAATAAGCATTCACATAGCACATAACATGAGAGGCAAAGCCAACTCATCATACTACACATAAGGTAGAATTTAAACACTCATAAATGGATACCGAGCCAAGGTTCTCAAATCAACATAACCATCTGAGAGGTATCAACTGAGTAGCACAATGGCTGAAGCAGGTTCCGGAACCAAACAATAACAACAACAACGGGGGAAAATGACACAAAGTCATAACCCAAAGTGCCCGATCCATGTCCCAAGGAAAGGGGGTTAAAAATAGGAAACCAATGGTAGAAGCCTTACAATGAACTTGGCTCGTGTGCCATTATAATCCCTACCACTGCCCGATATCACAACAAGAAGTACCAGCTGGACTTTACACGAGAGCACAGTAATAAATACTTGCTTAAACAACAAACGGGGTATGATTCAAAAGTAGGGAACCACACAAGTGCATCACAAAGATGTAAACACGTTACTCATAAAGAGTTCACAACATTGACATTAAGTCACAATACAATCCTTTATCAATGACATTAAGTCACAACACAATCCTTTATCAATGACATTAAGTCACAACACTTTCTAGGACATCTTATAGTAAGGCTATATACCTTAACTAGTGTTACTTCCAACTTATACAAACTTTGGACAACATTTTTATTTTTCAGGGCAAGCGGGCGGCCGCTCACCTTAGACCGGGCGGGTGCTCACTTTGACTTGTTTTATATGGAAATCCTTCAGTAGTTTTGGGCGGTCGCTCAACAATTATGTGCGGTCGCACACTAGGGAAAGCGGGCGCTTGGTGCCTAACCAAGCGGGCGCTTGGTGCAATTTCCATAAAATGGTCAATTCTTTCCCAGGTTAAGAATTCTCCGTCCCAAGTGTAGGAGTATACTTTCTAACATTTCAACTCACCTTCTAGCCTGAACATAAACCCCTAACATACATATAACCTTTCAAAACCAACTTACTAAATACTCCCTTTGTCCCAAAATTACAAGTATCACAAATAAATACTTTTCACAACAATTCAACAACATATAACACATATATCATGTATATGATCATTTTAACAATTAAGGGGAATTAGTAACTTACCTATTTTGGGAAAAAGTATCGCAGAAATATGTTTTGATCGGGTAGAAATGACATACTCAACGCCCTGATCATTTTTATATAATTAGATTTTAAAACGGAGTAGTAAATAAAAAGAAATAAATTAAACTAGGATGAACTTACCTTTCTCTTAAACCCTAGGAAAGAAACGAGAGAGAAGTGTGCTGTGTAAATTATGCAAACACAAAGAGAGAGGGAGAAGTGATAAGCATATAAAGATCTTTACCCATTTTTACTTTGGTCACTTAACTTTCATTTTCAACACTTAAACCCCTGAACTTATATTTCCAATAAGGACCCTAAGGTTTCAACTTAATCATTTAACTCCCTTAACCATTATTACTACTAACCAAATAAATAACACAATTAATCAAACAATATGTGCAAGTCATAAAATATGATGCAACACATAAAATGCACACATAATGTCAAATTAAAATCCCCCAAAATATAAAATAAATAGGGACGGGTTTTGGGGTCGTTACACATCCCCTCAAACCTTTCTTCCATTTGTTTCAACTTTTCCACCAACCATCCCATTTGAGGGTCCACATGCGGGTTAGAATTGATGGATCCCATGGTTCGGGTTGTTACTGGCATTATGGTCGGAGGCACAGTGGTGGACGGTACTAATGGGGGAAGGCTTTGAGGTGGTGCATGGGTGTAAACAAACCCATATCCCGGATTATTTGCTGGGATGTATGATGGGATGGCTTCAGGGGTTTGTGCTACCGGGTAGTGAAATAGGTACGACACTCCTTGGGATGAGGTGGGCAAAGACGGAGGTGGTAACCCGGCGGTGGCTGGGGCTAAGGGTGTTCGGTTTGTCGGGATCGGACCATATGGGTTGAATCCGGGCGGACACATGGGGGATCCTTCCGGCGGGATAAAAGGAACCTGGGTGGTGGACACACTTTGGTGGATGGTGGTTTGGAATGCGGGACGTGAGGCCGCCACATTGGGGTAAGTTTGGGGAGGGGGAACTCGGTTATAACCCTGGGGTCGTATATTTTCAACCTCCTCTTCCTCCGTGATTTCGACAAAACCTCCATCATTCTCAAATACGACGGCTATCCCTATCTGTCTCATGGCTTCCACAACCCTATTCTGCATATCTTCCTGATGTTTTCTGATACTTTCTTCCCTGGCCCTGGCGGCCTCCAGAGCTTGTACCAATTCTTCCCTGGTGAGGCCATTAGCATCGACTGTGTTGTCACCCCCACTACTACTTCCTGCCGGACTAGTCATTCGAAGAAGTCTGAGTGAAGCTGCTGATGAACTGTCAGACTCGGCACTAACCAGATGACGACCCGGAACCCTGACCCACTTCTTGCGAGCTGCGGAGGAGAAGGAGATCCATTTCAGACTCGGGTACCAATTAGGTCTAGTGTTTAGGAAAAGGCTTAGGCTTATGCAACATGAAATTTTAATGTCTTTATTTATCATATATTTTTTTTGTTCCTGTTCACTTAAAACGCATTTTATTCCTAATTGGTTGGAAAAGATTTCTCTTCTTTTTCGCAGCTACTCTAATTCCTAGATCATTGGAGGCCATCACTACGTCTATAGACCCCTCGTATTTCACCTGTATTGCACACTCCCAAGGACGGACTATCCCGGGCGAGGGTCCTATAGGGCACGCAGCTTCCACCGACCAAAAGAAACGAACATAAGGTCTAGTACGTCACAAAGTTCCAATGCACGGGCCATTCTTATCATAATTAAGCCTCGGCTAAGGTTAAGATTGACTTAACGCTTTATCGAAATTCTGACATGACCTCATTTAACGAGGGGTCTCGGACCTTAGCCTTAGGCTTAAAGATGATTAGGACGGGTCAATCATTAGAGCTTAATGATGCGGTGTCATCCTATCCTTAATACATGACTTTGGTTAATTATGGTTGGAATTAACGCATAAGTCAAGAACCGGGTCAAAATTGACCTTGGTCACACTTGCTTTCACAAGGAGTCATGACTCGGGGGTTAACTTGGCCATAATCAGCGTTTGGACACGTATTAGGGACGTAATGACGTGGGCTAGACAAAAAACCAACCAAGGTCACGGTATTTGTGTGTCACGGACAAGTGTGGTTGACTCGGCTTGGAAGGGGGGTGGAATGGACCCATGCGCGTGAGAAGGGAACAAGAGCGCCAATCAAGCTGCATCGTGGCATCCATCCCGGGTTTAAAGGGTTTTTTGGAACGTGCACAAGGTCGAGTGCGCGTTGTGTGAAGCCTTCTATGTTCCCTTTTAAGTTAAAATAGAAATTTTCAATGTGTTTTAATATCATGAGCATGAACAAGAGTATATACAAGACATGGACAAACAATTTAAACAAGTAATTTGCACAAGTAATCAAGCAAAGATATGAACAAGCGAGAGTCAAAATTTGTACATGGAAAGGGTTGTGCACAACCAAAAGTTTTTGAAACCAAAATTTTACAAGAAGAACAACCTTTTGAAAATCATTTGTACAAAAAAGTTGTGCATAACAAAAGAATTTGAAAAACCAAAACTTTTATAAAAAGGGGTAATTAACAATGAGGCTTTGAAAACCCAATTTTATGTCCAAAAAATTTGTGCATTACCAAGCTTTGAAAATTCATTTTGGCTAAGAAAAAGGAGGTAAATGTGCACAAGTAGGGGCTGTAAATGGAACCTGGACAAGAAGAAGCAAAGGGGACCATCAGAATGTTTCTGCCCTGCACAAAATCGTTAACTTGATACATTCTGTGGGCCCGGCAAAACCAGCCGTACGGCTAGAGCATTCGGTCCATTCTTTTTTGCAAATTTTCATCTTCAGATCATCAAGCCCCAGTTCATTGTAATCCCAAAACAGAAACATGAAGTACACATAAAAATTCACAAAGTTAACAAACAGGGGCGGGAGTTTGACCCACACAAGAATGCCTCCGAATCTTCTAAAAAGAAGTTCGAAAACACTCTATTCCCCAGCAGAGTCGCCACTGTGAGGATCCCCCCCTCGGGGTGAAATGGGTTCGTTCGAGGAAGAAAAGCCAAACACGTGTAACATCACAAACTTAACGGAGTCGCCACATTTGTTAACTTTTAACCCAACAAATGAAAATGGTTAGAGATTTATGAGTTCGGAGGTCAGGTTACACTTTGGGAAGAACACTAGTTCACCTAAAGTGCCTCGAAAAACGAGCCTCCCTAAGTTTGTTTAAAATTGTGCATGTGTGTGTGTGTTTAGAAAATGGGAGAGGCTGACCTTAATAGAAAAACTGTTAGGATTTTAACAGAAAGGGGTTTCTTTTGTAAATATTCTGGATTAGAGGGGGACTGAACTGAAACATGCCCCCGGATAAAGTAGCCGTACGGCTAAAGGGGGTCTTCCTGGGAATTTTAACAGATTTCCAGGAATCAGTCCAGTTCCATACAGAAATAGAGCATTCTGCCTGAAACTGGACTGTTTGATCATTTCCAGCCATTCTTTTGTAACAAAACACAAATTAAATCATTCCTAAGTCATTAATCACTAGATTAGACACCAAAACAAGAATTTTGGATGTGATTAAGACAATCATTGGGGAATTATTGAAAAAAGGTGATGAGAGTGACCTTTGAGCCAAGATGGCCATTTTGATGAGTAAAGATGCAAACTTTACCATCAAAATGGGATCTTTATACAAGATTAAACCTTTAGGGGCAACAAAATGACATAAAGATTGAATTTTTATGACCCAAATGTGGGATTTTAGGTTAAATCAAGGTTGGGATGATAAAGATTGGAACTTTATCACCCAACATGATCATCATGGCCAAGTACAACATAAAGATACATGCTATCACCATAAAAATGGATCATCAAGCTATTTAAAGACAAGAAATTAACAAATCATGATCTTCTTTAGGTTTTATCCCTTTTGACATACATGGATGTGAAGGCACCTTAAATCATCTCATGATTTGGTTCCAAGATACATATAACAAGAATATAAGGTACTTGAAAGGACAAGACTTGCAATATAAAGGTGCTTGACAAGGGCAAGACTTGCAATATAAAGGTGCTTGACAAGGGCAAGGCTTGAAATGTAAGTAAATAAACAACATAAACGAGAACAAAAGAGTTTAAGATGGAGAGAAGATGGGGAGAAAGAGGCTTCACCTATGGTGGTTATGGCCTATCTTCCTCTCTTTTCACTCAAGTGTTTGGTGGTGTTTCACTCAGACTGTAATTTCTGCAGAGTTTCACCTACAAAACTATATCCCCCCCCCCTGAAATGATCAGCAAAGGTCTCAATTTATAGGGACTGAAGGTGCCTAAACCAGCCGTACGACTAGGCCATTCTCGCGTCCAAACCATCCGTACGGCTCATCCTGGCGAGCTTCTGGATTTTTCCAAGTTTAATTCCAAAGCAATCCTGGAATTTTCAGTTTATCCTAGTGAGGTCCCAGCCCATCAGTTTATCCCTGAATGGTGCTAAGAGTTCCTCTAAGGTTGGTCGATTTCAGATTGGGGTACTTACACCCGTGCGTTGAACGCATGACATAATACTTTCACAAAAAATAAATAAATCAAAGAAAGTGCCTATAACTATGAAAATTGATATAAGAAAATACATTTTGAAGACAATTAATTCAAAAAATATATAATGTCATTATTAAGATAATATCTTAATAATGACCAACACCATTCACTCTTCCATTTACTTTACTTTCTTAGGATCAAGATTCAATTTTTGAGAGCAGTATACAAACTGGGATGGAAGTACTTGCATAAACAACATTACAACTATTAAAAGGGCCAATGTTTGTTGAACATGGAAAAGCAAAACCCAGATTCCTATTTGTAATTGCATACCTATTGATCACATGAACTGCACATATATATTTAATTGAACAACAAATATATATAAATCATAAATTTTCACTGCTCCGTTCCTTAAAATCTATCATCAAAAAGACACAAATTGAGGAACAACATCTATCACAGTTAAAGTTTAGGCAAAAAAAAAAAAAAAAAGGAATGTGTCCGCCTTCAAAAAAAAAAAAAAAACAGTAACGGCTGAATCAAAGTCCTCATATAAGTTTGTGTTACGTAACAAATGAAAAGATCACATCCGGCCATCAGTGAGGTTGAATTGGTGTCCCATAACTACAAAGGAAACACTTATTAGAAGATATTAATATATGATGCAAATTACGTGCATTTAATTTATCCTTTAATCGCATTCATATATACTCCCTCCGTCCCACCTCACTTGAGACCTATGAGGTGGGCACAATAACTAAGGGAAAAGAATAAAATAAGGAAAATGTGTGGTAGAAAATGAAGAGAGAGAATGAGTGGGGTTAATAGTAGGTTGGTTGAATGAATTGTGTGGTAAAAAATGAAGAGAGAGAATGAGTGGGTGGAGTAGATTGAATGTAAAATTATAAAAAGATTTCTATTTTGAGAAGTCTCAAGTGAAGTGAGACGGACCAAAATGGAAATAAGACTCAAGTGAGGTGGGACGGAGGGAGTATGTGCTTTTCTCTACCTTTTGAAATTTTTAACATGATGTGATCATCTATGTTTCTGTACATTGGTGGATACAAATTTTTGAGTCAAGTTGTCAAGATATGGTAATGGAACTAACGATCAATGTTATATACTACCTAGACATACTACAGCTGTGTTCCACATTCTCATGCCATTCACCTGAGTTCTCCTGAAGAACCAAGCCGCGACATTCTACATTTGTAGACCAGAACAAATCAGCTAGCAATCTGCAAAAGCAAATACATATATGGTAAACAAACTATCCAAGTTGTAGGCAATCAAACGTGCTGAATAGAGTTACCCCAACGGATTTCTCACGAAATAAAACTGGAAGCTATGGAATATATCGCTTCATTCACCATATAAAAGCTAATTAAATCATTAACATGATGCAAATAGAAAAAATATATATAACTTCTTAGCAGCTTGCCAAAGTTTTCCCTCAAAGCCCAATAATAGGAAGCAATGGAGCATGCAATCACTGTGGACAGGCTATAAGGAACTCAAGGATAAAGCTATTTTTGAGCTCAGAGAAAATCACAGAACCCCAACTTGAAAAACCACCATACTAAGTCCTATAACCAACAAATTAAATAATTCAAGCAGATTCTTTAAATTTTAAAAAGAAACGAAAAGGGTAAATACCAGGGGGAACAATGCTATATAATCTATATGTAAGCCATGCGTAGAAAAAGAAACCAAAAACCAGATATCCTCTAAAGAAATTGTGAATATGTTACCTCTTGGACTTTGGATAGATCCAAAGCATAGCCTCTATAGTAACCCCTGCAATAAAATTCACCAAATCAAAAATCTACACGCAATGACAACTAAATTGAATATGAAGAAACCCTAGATTGAAAGATAAAAAAGAATACTGACTCCTAGAATGAATGCCGCAGTGGGCTTTTCCCGGGGTGAGAGAGGAGAGAGTTGGCGATGAAAGCCAAGGCGACCATCATCGTGTAACTGCAATGCGCAGTGGGAACAACGGCTGCATCTTAATAACTGAAAATCAATGGACATGCTTCTTAAATTAACTAAAATACACACAGCAAAAATCGCCCTCGGTGATTGTTCTCTCAAATTGCTGTTAGTAAGGGTTTTGGAGTCGTCGGCCTCAGCTTGGGATCGCTCTTTGTCCGACATCTTTTACACCTCCCACCGCTACCTAAAACTGAAATGAAAGGGAGAAAGAAAAGATTATAAATCGAGTATGAATCAGATTATAGGTTTTCTTTGTGCGTCGGAGGAAATTGTTTTGCTAGGAGATACCAAGTAGCCGCTGTATGTAGAGATCGTGGGAGAGAACAGAGATTGTGGGAGTGAAAAAGGATTGTATGCCGTAAGATTAGTTTTCCAACTTTTAATATGAGTCGTTCTTTATCCAAAGCTAAGAGGCGGTTAAAACCTTCCTGTATTGTATTATAGATATATATTAACATACTCTATTAGTGTCCAATAGTAGAATATGGTTATCTATAACAATAGTAGAATATCAATGTCTAATAGTTGTATTCTTATAATGTAGTAACTATTATAGTACGCTATACTATTGGCTAAGAGAGAAAAAAAATAAAAAGTCATATTGTTGTGGGGTACATGGCGATTTGGCTTCACGAAATGAAAGATTTCGATAAAGTTTGTCCACGTGTCATATCCATAGGACTCCGCGTCGACTTTTATATACTCCATCCGTCTTTTTAGTCTGTTCACTTTTTGCTATTTTGGGTGTCCCATTTGATTGTTCACACTCCCAAAGAAGAAGGTTTATATTATTGTTTATTCAATGAGACCCACTTGTCATACTCACAACAACTATCCCACTCACAATTTCAACCCCACTCACATATCACATGATACTTTTCATACTCACAACACCAACTCAACTACTAATATAAAATATTTTTTCTTAAAACCCGTGCATTAGTCAAAGTGTGAACAAACTAAAAAGACGGAAGGAGTATATAGATTTATGGTTGATATATATGGTCTAGTATTTGATTGGTCTAGTGCTTCTGTTTCGTGGTCTCAAACTGCGATTCGATTGTTTTTTGTTTTGTCTAAAGAAGTCAAACCACAAACCCAATAAAACATATAGGCTGGCAAATTTTTGAGACCGAACGAAACCACTTATACTTCGAAATCCAACCAAATCGCAGGTTTGTGTTATTCGGTTAGGTCTTAAAGCGCGATCTAGAACGAATTACTTACATCCCTATATTAAGTTCCAGCTAAATATAAAAAATATCACTGCTAATTTAAAGCAATTTGGTTATTTACAAAAATGTCACCGTATGTCCTATTAACACATTTTATTTTCTAAATATCACGTTTTATCTCAAATTTTAGCTTACTTTGCCTTTTAATAATATTACAATTGAATAAATTTTTTTGTTCAAACAACAATTGAATATCTCTACTTTTATAAAATACTATGTTTATATACTTATTTATTGCTCATGATAATACTAATAATATTATTTTATTAGAAAGGCGATTCCTTATATACTCCTTATATATGTGGGAATGAAAAATCTTCATTTTTAGTATGGTAAAGACGGAGTATTAATAAAGGGCAACTACCATTTAGTCTCTTATCCTAATGAAAACTACCATATAGAACGTGGAATTTGCAATATTACCACTTAATCTATGAGTTATTAAAAGTACACTCATTCCGTTACTAGATGATGGAAATTACATTAATGTCACTCCCTCCATCATTTCACTTTCTCACTCCAAATACCATGACCACCTTGGGGCACCCATCCCAACCTTCTCCAGCGATCCCGGCGCCATTTTAAGGCGACCACCTCCGGTGAACTTTATGGTGACTATTTTTTCAGTGGCCATTTTCTAGTGACCACTTCCGGCTACCATTTTCTGGCGACCACCTCCAACAACTTGTTTCGACGACTATTTTTTCGGCGACCACCTCCTACGACCTTTTCGAGCTACTATCTTCTGGTAACCATCTCCGGCGACTATTTTATTTATTCTTAAAAAAATGTTTTTTATAAAAAAAACATCTTCGCTTTTTTTCCAATAACAAATTCACAGTTCTTAACAACAAAAATTCACATTTTTCAAAAAAACAATTACAGTTTTTTTCAAGAACAAGTTCACAGTTGTTCCCCATAACAAAGTTCACATTTTTTTTTCAAGAACAAGTTCACAATTTTTTAAAAACAACAAAATTCACCATTTTTCTAATAACAACTTCGCAATTTTTCTATAAAACAAATTCACCCTTTTTCTAAAAATACTTCACATTTTTTCTAAAAATAAATTCATAGTTTCTAAGAACAAATTTACATTTTTTCAAAAAAAATACAGTTTTTCTCAAGAACAAATTCACATTTGTGTCGAGAACAAGTTCACAATTGTTTCGAAAACAATTTCCAAGAAAAAGTTCATAGTTATCCAAGGACGTTCACAGTTGTTCCAAAAACAAGTTCACAGTTATTCTAAGAACAAGTTCACAGCTGTTCCCAGAACAAATTCCAAGAACAAGTTCACATTTATTCCAAAAACAAGTTCACACTTGTTCCCAGAACAAGTTCTCAGTTGTTCTAAGAATAAGTTCACTGTTGTTCCTAGAAATTCACATTTGTTCTAAGAATAACTGAGTTTCAAGAGTAATTGAGAATTTTACAGTTTGTTCACAATTGTTTCAAGATTAACTGCAAAGTTCACTGTTGTTCCTATAAAAGTCAGATATGTGTATACCTTTGTTATGAGCATTGCTATATGAATGGACCTTCATAAAAATTTAAGTCATGTGCCAACCCATGATTAAAACACTTATGAGGACAACAAGTAGTTTATGCGGGCTACGCCAAAGCAATGCGCATTAATTCTATCATTGTGTGAGCAAGATGAGTGAAAGAGTGAATTATAAGCATTTAAAGTGGTTTGACTTAATTAGGCTATCATAAGGGTTATGGTCCTAAGGCACAATATTAGATTAAAAACATGTTGAGACATATGATGTCCAAAATCTCATAAGAGATCTAAGAGTCACAGTTATTTATAAAAGTCAGATATTTAATTGAGTTGACTATTGTGAATACGTGTGTTTGAATTTGAGAATATTCATAGCAACATTAAAATTATGAGAGTCGCCACGCCGTTTTAGTTATAGCCAAAACATTGAGAAAAAGCATGTTAATGGGTTCGGGGGTCAAATTACAACAAGAGAAGAATATTGGACGTTATCACTCCTATTGCCCGAATGATCGGTCTTTCTATCATGATGAATGTGTTAGTAGTGTGTTAGTGTTTGAGACCGGATCCGAAGATTGCCTACGTTCCTCTCAATGTGAGAAGCTCAGGTCAGCGTAGTTCGAGAAGAATTTAGAATAGGCAGAAGAATTGGGATCATGCATAATGAGGGGGAATTACCTAAAGTTTAGGGTTTAGAAGTAGTTCCTAGATCATCCTCGGGTTGATGAACCCTAGATCATCATCGGCTATGAAATAACATGTAATTATGAAGATCGCCACCCTAAATATGGCATAAATAAGGTTTTAATCTAGAATATGATGAATATGCGAAGAACATATTATGAACATATGAATGTCATGAAGAAAATATGAATAAAGATGTTAGGAACATGAATATTATGAAGAACACATGAATAAACATATTAAGAATATGAATATTATGGATCTACATTAGAAATAATGCAAGAACATGAAGAAAAGTTAGAAAACTTACCTTTGTTGGAAAGAAATAACCTTGGATCTTCTTGGGATTCTTGAGAGTGTTTTTGGAGGCTTGAATGACTTGATTTGGGAGCAAAATCGTCACTTGAAAGCTCTAAAATTCGGATCCCCCTATTATGAGGCAAGGGAGATCTTTAAATAGGAAACTGATGGAGAGATCTGACGGTCCAGATCATCCGGGGCGGATGTGGCCGCGTGGCCAAGATGGAGGGCGGCGGCGAAAGTGGCCGCGTGGCCATCGTTGCGCGCTGACTTGAAATTCAAGCTAGGGTTTTACTGTTCATACAAGGCAACCCTAAATGTCCATATTTAATGTTTTCTAGAACATTGAGCTATTTTTGGGAATCCGGGACAAGTCTTTGCAAGGTTTCTAATTCCTATAAAGTCCTTGTATATTTGGGAAAGCCCTAATAAACTCATTTTCAGATCGGGTACTAACAGTAGCCCCTCGGCGACGCTTCTTGCAAGGCAATGGAGGGTCGATGATAAAAATAGGAACCGTTCTGAAACATGAGTTTCAAAACAGAGGAAAGGTAAGGGAACGGCTGAACCTTGGCAGGCGACCTACGTATCCGCGGGGGAATCAAGCCAACGTAGTTCAAATCTGATGGGGAAATTGAGGATGATTGTCCTCTGATGGGGAGCAATGATTTCTGCTGGGGAAAATACACCTGCTGGGGATGAGAGATGACCATGTCGGTCAGGTGGCTGAACCTTTTCAGGTTTCCTACGTATCCTTGGAGGAATCAAGCCGGTCGTAGTTCGAAGGGATTAGGGAAAAACGAGCCATCGGAGTTCTGCTAGGGATAATAAACCTACGGGCACTATCCTGTATGAAGAACGAACATTCGTTAGGAAATGAAGTCATTTGAAGCAAGAGGGATAATGGGACAATAAAGACTACGTTGTCTAAATAATCCCGAGGTGGAATAATAAACGCTGAGGTAATCGCAAACAGAAACGCCCGGGTTTTTGCCGATCGCGCTAAAATAATGGATGCTGGATCTTTCGCAAACAGAAATGCCGAGGCTTCTGCCAGTCACGATCGATCTAGGATGCGTATGTCATAGAGGCGCCAAAGTCTCTACAACCATACGAATCCTAAGCAAATATTAGGAAGTGCTAAAATAATAGATGTTAGATCTCTCGCAAACAGAAACGCCGAGGCTTCTGCCAATCGCGATCGATCTAGGATGTGTATGTCATAGAGGCGCCGAAGTCTCTACAACCATACGAATCCTAAGCAAATATTAGGAAGTGCTAAAATAATAGATGCTAGATCTCTCGCAAACAGAAACGCCGAGGCTTCTGCCAATCGCGATCGATATAGGATGCATATGTCATAGAGGCGCCGAAGTCTCTACAACCATACGAATCCTAAGCAAATAATAGATGCTGAATCTCTCGCAAACAGAAACGCCGAGGATTCTGCCAATCGCGATCGATCTAGGATGCGTATGTCATAGAGGCGCCGAAGTCTCTACAACCATACGAATCCTAAGCAAATATTAGGAAATGCTAAAATAATAGATGCTGGATCTCTCGCAAACAGAAACGCCGAGGATTCTGCCAATCGCGATCGATCTAGGATGTGTATGTCATAGAGGCGCCGAAGTCTCTACAACCATACGAATCTTAAGCAAATATTAGGAAGTGCTAAAATAATAGATGCTGGATCTCTCGCAAACAGAAACGCCGAGGCTTCTGCCAATCGCGATCGATCTAGGATGCGTATGTCATAGAGGCGCCGAAGTCTCTACAACCATACGAATCCTAAGCAAATAATAGATGCTGGATCTCTCGCAAACAGAAACGCCGAGGCTTCTGCCAATCGCGGTCGATCTAGGATGCGTATGTCATAGAGGCGCCGAAGTCTCTACAACCATACGAATCCTAAGCAAATAATAGATGCTGGATATCTCGCAAACAGAAACGCCGAGGATTCTGCCAATCGCCATCGATCTAGGATGCGTATGTCATAGAGGCGCCGAAGTCTCTATAACCATACGAATCCTAAGCAAATATTAGGAAATGCTAAAATAATAGATGCTGGATCTCTCGCAAACAGAAACGCCGAGGCTTATGCCAATCGCGATCGATCTAGGATGCGTATGTCATAGAGGCGCCGAAGTCTCTACAACCATACGAATCTTAAGAAAATATTAGGAAGTGCTAAAATAATAGGTGCTGGATCTCTCGCAAACAGAAACGCCGAGGCTTCTGCCAATCGCGATCGATCTAGGATGCGTATGTCATAGAGGCGCCGAAGTCTCTACAACCATACGAATCCTAAGCAAATAATAGATGCTGGATCTCTCGCAAACAGAAACGCCGAGGCTTCTGCCAATCGCGATCGATCTAGGATGCGTATGTCATAGAGGCGCCGAAGTCTCTACAACCATACGAATCCTAAGCAAATAATAGATGCTGGATCTCTCGCAAACAGAAACGCCGAGGCTTCTGCCAATCGCGATCGATCTAGGATGCGTATGTCATAGAGGCGCCGAAGTCTCTACAACCATACTAATCCTAAGCAAATATTCGGCGAAGAATGGAAATTTTAAGGGGCTTTCCGTTCCCAAAGGTAACGAATATCAGTCACAATAGTGCTAAGGGCACCTGAAATGAACAAAGGGGAATGTACTAGGGGTAAAACTGAAATTTTGCATGTGGAGGCAAAGATGATGGATTGTTATGAAGTCACAAACGGTATGAACTCTCGGGGAGTCATGAAGGTGATAGAATCTCAGGGAATCGCAGAAGTGATGGACTCTTGGGGAGTCGCAAAGGTGATGGACTCTCGGGGAGTCGCCAAGGTAAAGGACTCTTTGGTGAGCAAAGGACGACCACGGAAAGCGTAATGTTTGGGATCCGCTTACCCTATATTAGGAGGAATACATAATATGAGGCTACGAACCATTAAGATGAAGGTATTAGGTAAGGGACATTTTGCTTGGTTGCTTAGGGTAGGACCTAAGGCTTTTAAGGAAAGGGGATGGGTAGCCTCTTAGCCTTGAGATAAGGATGCAAAAGATGTTATGGTTGTTTAGACTTGAGATTGTGTCTTGGATAAAATGTGGGTTTCCTAGGCTTACGGGCTAGGGTTTGGAGAGAATGCGACTACCTAGGCTCGAGGCTAGGGTTCAGAGAGAATATGGAAAGGCTATTGTATCCTAGGCATAAGACTAGCGAGGGATTGAGATTATAAATTTCCTAGGTTTCGAGACTAGGGTTTCGGGAATTTGGAAAGGATGTTGCACACAGGGCTTTGGAAATTCCCTAGAACTTGGGCTAGGGTTAAAGAGGATGGTGCTTCCTAGGCTTGAGACTAGGGTTTGGAGAGAATGCAGATTCCTAGGTTTAGGGCTAGGGTTTGGAGAGGTTGAGGTTTGGGAACTTCCTAGACGTTAGGGTTTCGAACAAGGGTTTGGAAACTGGTGTTTAAGGACCATGACTCTCCTAGGTTGGGGACTAGGGTTTAGAAATATCCTAGGCTTCGAGGCTAGGGCTTGGAGTTGTGGTAGGTTCAGAGGTTGCAAAGGTGTTGGCTTTAGACCTAAGGCTGGGAGTTGAAAGGGTTGTGACTTCCTAAGCTTGAGACCATGGACCGTTGGGAAGAGGGATTGCTTTTGTGGAAGGTCCACTAAGCTTGATGTTAGGGTTCACCATTTTCCGGGATTGGTGACTATGGCTTGGAAATGTTCATGGTAACCTAGGCTTTAGGCTAGGTTTTAAGGCTAAGGACTGTAAACTTCCTACGTTTTGAGACTAAGGTGAAGGAGTTTCCTAGGTCTAGGACTGGGGTTTGAAGGGAATGTTGAATCTTAGGCTTGATGATAGAGTTTAAAAAGGATAATTTCTTCCTAGGCTTGAGGCTAGGGCTTTAGAAAGAGTGCGACTACCTAGGCTTGAGGCTAGGGTGTAGAGCGAATGCGACTACCTAGGCTTGAGGCTAGGGTTTAGAAAGAGTGCGACTACCTAAGCTTGAGGCTAGGGTTTGGAGCGAATGTGACTACCTAGGCTCGAGGCTAGGGTTTAGAGCGAATGGGGCTTCCTAGGCTTGAGGCTAGGGTTGATTGAGTTTTGGACAAGGCATTATAGGTTTTGGACTAGGGTTCAATAAAACGGAGAATTGAGATTGTAAATTTCCTAGGTTTCGAGACTAGGGTTTCGGGAATTTGGAAATGATGTTGCATACGGGGCTTTGGAAATTCCCTAGAATTTGGGCTAGGGTTAAAGGGATGTTGTGGTTTCCTAGGCTTAAGGCTAGGGTTTAGAGAGGATATGTGACTACCTAGGATCAAGGCTAGGGTTTAGGAAGGGTGTAGCTACCTAGGACCAAGGCTAGGGTTTAAGAAGGATGTAACTTCCTAGGCTTTAGGCTAGGGTTTGAAAGGATGTAATAACCTAGGCTTGAGGCTAGGGTTCAGAAAGAATGATATGACTACCTAGGCTTGAGGCTAGGGTTTAGAGAGGATACGTGACTACCTAGGATCAAGGCTAGGGTTTAGGAAGGATGTAATTACCTAGGCTTGAGGCTAGGGTTCAGAGAGAATGATATGACTACCTAGGCTTGAGGCTAGGGTTTAAAGAATGTGTTTACCTAGGTTTAAGGCTAGGGTTTGGAGACCGAAAGCATTTGAAGGTTTGTCTTGGTTTAGACCGAGCAAGTTTGAGGTCTAAGAGTGTTGCGGTTTGGGGCAAATGAGCTTGATACCTCGTGGCTGGATAGGCTCGATAGATTAGACCTAGGCTAAAGTTCTAGGGTTTAGCTAGGGTAAGACTCAGACATGTGTTAAGGAGACCAGGGCCTAATGGAATGGTAGGCGTGAGATCTAGGAGATCGAAGGCTAGGCAGGGTAGCGTTGGGATATAAGGCTTTCAAGCGGGTAAGTCTTTTGTCCTAGAGAAACCGTGTTATGGATTAGGACCAAGCAGGCTTGAGGTCGGCCAAGGAGCAATAGATTGGGATTGGATGATCCTAGTACCTAATACGCATGTCGGGTTTGGGCTCTAAGGTGTGCTAGGTGTGAGCCATGTGCGAGAAATGGGTCTGGACATGTGACCATGTTGGCGCTTTAGGTAAAGGGATTGAGTGTCCAAGACTTTGCTCAAGTACAATAGGTGCCTAAGTTGGATTGGGTATGCTTAGGACCTAAGTTTGTCTTAGAGGTCATTGCGCGTGACCAAGCTCGTTCGGCGATTGTGAAGGTAGGCTAGGGATGGGACCCCAAAGGTGTTTAAGCGCACGAGTTCTGACCGGACGGGTCTATGGCATGGCACAGTACGCAGGAGATCCTATGTGCTTGAGCAGGTTCGAGGTTTAGGCTCGTTGGGGGAGCGATGTTTGACATCCATGGAGTTTTAGGAGAGGATCGCGTAGGTTCGAGGTTTGGACTCGACTTGGATTAAGTAGGTTGGAGACCTAAGGGGTGAAGGTCAGGCTAGGTAGTCTCTCGAGGCTAATGGGTGACACTAGGTTGGTACATGGTAGGTTTAAGAGTGGTAGGGTCATGGCTTGGACATGACGGGAGTCGGGAGACGTAGATGTGTCGCTTTTAGTCGGACCAAGTAGGCTTGGGAATTAAAGAGTCTAAAGGGTGGAGATGTAAGGTGAGAGACCTAGAGGGTAGAAAGTCTTGTGACCTAAAGGTTTAGGGGTTGAGGCCTAAGGTATGGATCAGACATATCATGGACTTCAAGGATAAGTTTGGTAGACTCGAATGGTCTCGGCATCCAAGGGATCGCTCAACAGGTTAGATTGGACCTAAGAGGATAAGAGAGCTATGGCTTAGACAGGGTAAGGACGAGTATGTGTTGGTAGGTTTGAGATCTAGGAGATCGGGTAGGTTCGGGACCGGTAGGTTCGGGACCTAATGGGTCACTCTAAGGATATGGCTTTGGTTAACCGGTTTAAGGTTTGGGGTTTTGGGTAGAACTGTTTTGAGGCCTAAGGGGTCATGCTACAAACTTGTTGGAAGGTCGAACTAAGGGGTTATGATGTAATCTAGGTAAGACTCACCGGGTAGGTTCGGGACCTAAGGAGTTATGGTGTAACCTAGGTAAGACTGACCGAGTAGGCTTGGGACCTAGAGAGTTTAGGGTTTAGTCCTAAAGGTTCCCTAAAGTGTAGGAGATAGGGTAAAGGACCGAGTCAACTCTGGGAATCACATAGATGGGTCCCGGACGGACCGAAGATGTTTTTACAATTTTGTGGAGACCGAGAGTGCGGGTTTATAAACAAAGTGTCGGGGAGGAGAAAACTTTATGAAAGTGTTATGATCTTATACAGATGCCTTATAATTAATTATGATTCTAATCAATCCAAATAGGTCGTCGCGTGCCGAGTTTGACGATGAGGGGTGCCCTTCTTCTAAGTGTATCCTTGTTGACGCCTCGGTATTCTCTGGGAAACCACATAGTCGACCCATTCCATTGGGGATTATCTAATTTGGTGAGCGGGTACCCTCCCTCCTTTGAGAAACTCTACGTCAAGCTTGATGATGAGGGATGCCCTTCTTCTAAGTATATTCTTGTTGGGACTTCGGTATTCTCCGAGAAAACACATAGTCGACCCATTCTGTTGGGGAAGCCCCAGTTCGATAAGGGTGTAGAGCGGGGTATCCTACCTCCTTTAAGACGCACCCTTTTTTCTGCCTAGACCGCCCTTTCGGGTTTTCAATCTAGCGGGCATCTCTTTTGCGTCATCTCTTTTTTTTTTTTTTTTTTTTTTGAAAATCATTCAGTCGACTCAAAAAAGGAAAAATGATTGTTTAAACATGCGGGGGCATTTTGGTGATAGTGAGAGGGATAGAGAGATAGTACTCGCATTTTGACTCTTTGGACAATTGAGTGTATATAAAAGGAAGGAAGCCCCTGCTTGACAGAAAGTAAGTGTTTAGCTCTTTCCTAGATTGTAGAACAGAAGACTTATCGAGACATTTGAAAATTGTTTTATTCAAGATTCTCATTTGATTGCTCGAGAATGGACCTCGTTGATTAGTTAATGAGTTATGGTTAATTGGTAAACAAGTAGCCTCAAATTAATAAACGTTTTGATCAATTGTGAGTGAAGAAGTCAGGAGTAGAAATATGGGGGAAGAGAGAAGAGAAAGAAAATTGGCTCGAGGTGGGTTGTGTATATTTTGGACCGAACCGGGAGGTTGCCTATGTTCTCCTCAAGGTGAGGAGCTCAGGTCCGCGTAGTTCGGGGATGACCCGCTTGACGATGGTGTCGGGTTTCAGTAGGTATGTGTGGGAGGAAAGAAAAGAAAGAAAGTTGGCCCAAGGTAGGTTATGTTTGGCTTTGAGTGGTTGCCCGGTTGACGATGAAGTTGGGTTTTGAGTTTAGGGGTGTGAGGTTCGTTTGAGGTGAGTTGTTCTTTGTAGCTCATTGCGGTGGATTACTCCTTTGTAGTTGTTGTAGTGGATTGCTCCATCGTAGTTGTCATGGGTTGCTGCCGTTTATCTACTTTGTAAGGAAAGAAAGGAAAATAGAACATTTGAGGTGAAAAGAAAATGGGACTTTTACTTTTCCATGGTGATAGCCCCTTCTATTTTCTTTTTCTTTTTTATTTTATCTCTTTGTGCACACCCCCTTTTTTTTTTTTTTTGCCTAGGCCGCCCTTTCGGGTTTTCAACCTAGCGGGCTTCTTTTTGTGCATTGCTCTAACTTTTGCCTAGGTCGCCCTTTTGGGTTTCAACCTTGCGAGCCATATTATTATTTTATTTTTTTTTATATATTTGTACATGAAACATTGGGCAAGACAAGCCCCTAGTTTGCTTTCGCCTCTCTCAATTGCGAGGTAGCTTCCTTATAGTTCAAGCGGCCTTTTGCTGGCGGCGGGCATCCTAGCCCCTTGATTTTCACCGGTAGAGTTCCATTGGATTATCACGTGCACCAATTAATGGCATGAATGACTTCGTGCACTTGTCTTACATTTGCGATGGAATACGGACAGCCCCAAACCAACCCTTTAAATTGTGGCAGCATGGATGTCTATTTGATGATGAGCAACCGCAGTCCATTTCTTTGTCACGACCTTATAAAAAGGGTCTAATGGTGGGATGAGAGGCGTATGAGGATAGTGTATGGGAGAAGGTGTATATAGAGAGTGTACATGAAGTGTGTACAAGGGGTGAGTGTATAGAGAGAGTGTATGGGGGTAGAATGTAGAGAGAAGAGAAAGTGATTCGTTCATCCCAATTGATCGAAGCATTTGTTATTTTGAGATTAATCGTTTACTTAGTTATGTGAATGGTTTGTGGGTCCATTTACCTTTTAATGAGTCGTCATTAATGAGTAAGATTAAGATTAATTCATCATATAAAGATATAGCAATCAAGCGAAAATGGTGAATAAGACAATTTTCATGAAATTGATATATGCAAGCTTATGTCTCAAGTCTAGAGAGAAAAGAAAATAAATAAAGACCCTTTTATTGGAACTAAAAGATTTAAACTGACTAGTCCGGGGTGGACTTTTACTTAAAGAAACAAAAATCGTCCAAGGTGGACTTTTGACTAAGGACACTCTAGAACCTACGAAGACTGAATGACCCTTTTCTTTTCTTTTATTTAAAGGAGGTAGCCCCAATTTCCTCTTTTGCCCATGCCCATGTATTCCGTTGGTGGGTGATGGCTCCGCTGTCAATGAGGCTTTGAATCTTTCTCCTCAATTGGAGGCAATCTTCGGTGTCATGCCCAATGTACTGGTGGTATTGGCAGTGTTTGGAGGGATCCAAGCCTTGCTTCACCCTACTTGGTTCATAGTTGAACAAAGGAGACAACTTGCCGGCTTGAACTAGACTTTTGTAGAGTTTGGCTAACGGCATACCCAAGTCATTGTACTCGCGTTCGTCCTTCCGAACTGTATTTGAGGGTGGTTTAGGTACCGGTACCTGTCGTTGATGAGTAGTCTTAGGAGGAATCCCAACGGGGGAAGTCTGTGGCGGCCCGTACATTTGAGGAGCGTACGGGTGTTGACATTGAGCAAGAGGGAGAACTCGGCTGAGGTAATCATAAACGCCACGAATTTCAGACAAATGGCGCCTCTCGATATTTCTTAGGGTCGTATGCATCTCCTTCTGAAAGTGTGTTGCTTGCTCGTTGAGAATGGCCTTAAAGTGGATTGCTTGTTCATCGAGGATGGCTTCGAAGTGGGATGCTTGCTTACTGAGAGCAGTACCGGTGTAGAGGATTGTCTCGAGATCTTGAGTAGCAGCTTCAGTTGCAACTTCGATGTTCCTTGCAGCCGACATGATGCAGAACTCTAGTCATGAAAGAATTAAGCCTCTTAGTTGAATTAAATTAGATTCGTATTTAATGATAAGGCATCGTTATAAAATCATTTTTTGGAAAAGAGTCGGTCTCCACATTTTTGAAATGCATTTTGGTAAAAAATTGAAAGTTTGACCGGGCCGAAGTTGCCTACGTTCCCCTTATCATGGGGGAGAGGTCCCACACAATAAGAGGCTCAGGTCGCCGTAGTTCGAATCAAGTTAGACTTTTAAAAAGAGGTGAGAGATGACCATAGGGTCAAAAAGAGGGAGATGACTCGGTCCTTGGTCAAGTATGGGTGAGGAAGACCTATAGGAGTTGGTTTTGATTGAGTAGGGTATGGTTTGACCTAAGGTTTGACCTAAATTTGACCTAAGGTTTGACCTAAGGTTTGACCTAAGGTTTGAGACAAGAAGTGGTTCAAGCTAGGATGCGACGATAATGGTGGGTTGACCTAGATGGGTAAAGGATAGGTCGACCTAAATGAGAAGGGTTGGATTGACCTATATGGTGAATGAATCAAGATAGCGGGTTGTAGCGGTTTGCCTATGGGATGATCTAAGCGGGATGGACATGGTTTGACCTAAACGGGTCTAAGGTTGACTTATTCGGGTTGGTAGACTAAGGAAGGTTAGAGATTGACCTAGATGGATCCAAGATAGGT
This sequence comes from Campanula takesimana, assembly GCA_026119855.1. Taxonomy (NCBI): domain Eukaryota; kingdom Viridiplantae; phylum Streptophyta; class Magnoliopsida; order Asterales; family Campanulaceae; genus Campanula; species Campanula takesimana. Next base: position 506,424 of record JAOWBW010000438.1, on the reverse strand, counting down.
AAGTCGACCTAAGTGGGTCACGGGGTGACCTTGACGGGTCAAAGGTGAAGGGGTAGTTTTAACCTAAGATGGACAAGTTGACCTAAATGGGTCAAGGATGGTGTGTGGACCTAAACGGGTTGACCTAGGTTGGTCTGGACGACGGTGGGTCAAATAATGACCTAGGTGGGTCAAGATGACGGTTTGACCTAAGCGGGTTAGGACCAAAGGTAATTGGGTTCACCTATGGAATCAAAGATTGACCTAAGAGGTCGAAAACGGATAAGGTTGACCTAGGATTCCAAGTTTGACCTAAGAGGTCTAAGGTGATTGGGTTGACTTAGGAGGTCAAAGGTTGACCTAAGAGGTCAACGGGTGATAATGTTGACCGAGGGGTCCAAGGGTAGACCTAAGAGGTCAAAGGTGGATGAGGTTGACCTAAGAGGTCAAAGGCGGATGAGAATGACCTATGGGGTCAAAGGTTGACCTAAGAGGTCAAAGACGATAAAGTTTACCTAGGGGGTTAAATGTGATAAGGTTGTCCTAGGAGGTCAAGGGTTGACCTAAGAGGTCGGAGGCGGATAAAGTTGACCTAGGCGGTCAAGGGTTGACCTAAGAGGTCGAGGGGTGACCTAAGAGGTCGAGGGTGATAAGGTTGACCTAGGAGGTCAAGGGTAGACCTAAGAGGTCAAAGGCGGATAAAGTTGACCTAGGGGGTCAAAGGTAGACCTAAGAGATCAAAGGTTGGTACAGTTGACCTAGGGGGTCAAAGGTTGACTTAAACGGATAAGATTGACCTAGGGGGTCAAAGGTTGACTTAAACGGATAAGATTGACCTAGGGGGTCAAAGGTTGGCCTAAGAGGTCAAAGGGTGGTAAGGTTGACCTAGGAGGTCAAAGGCTGACCTAGGGGGTCAAAGGTTGACCTAGGGGGTCAAAGGTTGGCTTAAGAGGTCAAAGGTAGATAAGGTTGACCTTGGAGGTCAAAGGTTGGGAAGGTTGACCTAGGTGGTCAAAGGTTGACCTAGGAGGTCAAAGGTAGGTAAGGTTGACCTAGGGGGTCAAAGGTTGACTTAAACGGATAAGATTGACCTAGGGGGTCAAAGGTTGACTTAAACGGATAAGATTGACCTAGGGGGTCAAAGGTTGGCCTAAGAGGTCAAAGGGTGGTAAGGTTGACCTAGGAGGTCAAAGGTTGACCTAGGAGGTCAAAGGTTGGCCTAAGAGGTCAAAGGGTGGTAAGGTTGACCTAGGAGGTCAAAGGTTGACCTAGGGGTCAAAGGTTGGCTTAAGAGGTCAAAGGTAGATATGGTTGACCTTGGGGGTCAAAGGTTGGGAAGGTTGACCTAGGTGGTCGAAGGTTGGCCTAGGAGGTCAAAGGTAGGTAAGGTTGACCCAGGGGGTCAAAGGTTGACCTAGGAGGTCAAAGGTAGATAAGATTGTCCTAAGAGGCCAAAGGATGGTGGGATTTTGACCACAGCGGGTCGAGATGAAGGGTAGGCCCAAATGGATCGCAATGATGGGTAGGTAACCTAGATAGGCCAAGATGAGGAATTTTGATAGATGGCCCAAGGGGTGAGCGATGGACCTTAGAGGTCGTCTAGATGTAATGCACATTTTATTTTGCGAAAAGTTTTGCATTTATTTACATCCTAAATGGTTGGTCTAAGGAGTGTCCTAATCTCTATGTGTGGGTTGACACGGGTAAGGTAAAAGGTTCCCACCGCTCGCGGAACATACACGGTGAGTGGAGTAGACGAGTGACTCGAAAAGAGGGCGGCGGTAGCGCACAAATTCCTGCACATCGAATACTCCGGGTAATAGGGACCTGTGCAGTGCTGACACGGACTAGTGGTAGTGTGAGGCAAGAAACTAATTCTTTTTAGGGAGAAAAGAGAGAAGCTTTGAACGTTTGAATGATGCGATGCAATGCATGAGAGAGAGAGAGAGAGAGAGAGAGAGAATAATGTACAAGGGAGCATAACATAGTTTTGTTTGACCCTAATACTAAAGCGAAGATAACAAAGGTACATGGTACAAGGTACAAGGTACAAGTATTAACATGGCGGAGTGCGCGGGTACATGTGTAAACATGGCTTAACTGTAGGGGGCACGTGAAAACATGGCAAGTGTGCATGTGTAAACATGTCAGGTGTGTGCATGTGTAAACATGGCAGGTGCGTGCACGTGTAAACATGGCAGGTGCGTGCACGTGTAAACATGGCAGGTGCGTGCACGTGTAAACATGGCAAGCATCATGATGTGACGAAAGTTAGACCCACTAAGTTTGAAAAAGTTTCAAAGCAGTCCCCAGCAGAGTCGCCACTGTGAATACGTGTGTTTGAATTTGAGAATATTCATAGCAACATTAAAATTATGAGAGTCGTCATGCCGTTTTAGTTATAGCCAAAACATTAAGAAAAAGCATGTTAATGGGTTCAGGGGTCAAATTACAACAAGAGAAGAATATTGGACGTTATCACTCCTATTGCCCGAATGATCGGTCTTTCTATCATGATGAATATGTTAGTAGTGTGTTAGTGTTTGAGACCGGATCCGAAGATTGCCTACGTTTCTCTCAATGTGAGAAGCTCAGGTCAGCGTAGTTCGAGAAGAATTTAGAATAGGTAGAAGAATCGGGATCATGCATAATGAGGGGGAATTACCTAATGTTTAGGGTTTAGAAGTAGTTCCTAGATCATCCTCGGGTTGATGAACCCTAGATCATCATCGGCTATGAAATAACATGTAATTATGAAGATCGCCACCCTAAATATGGCATAAATAAGGTTTTAATCTAGAATATGATGAATATGCGAAGAACATATTATGAACATATGAATGTCATGAAGAAAATATGAATAAAGAATGAAAACACCTAAACAATATCAAGAATTTTAAATTTGTCAACGTCAAGTACCCCACCACTTATAACATGTTCTTTCATTGTTACTTGTATCCAAAATCTCATTTTAATGAACATTTTACAGTTTTTAATCAGCTAAATACACGATACTAGCAGTGTTCATCATACTAAGATTCGTTAACTTTGACTAGAAAAAGATTTCTATCATCAAAAAATAAATAAAAGTAAATCTATCTTCTAGCTGCCTATATCACTCATTGAAGACTTGAATTATACCCTGTCGCAATTAGTTGTTGTTTTTTTCCAGCAAAAATTGTAGCAGGATCAGCAGTGTGGCTTGGTAGAGGCCTTTCTTGTTGGTTTTGGGGCACCATTGTAAGTACCCCAATCTGAAACCGACTTATCTTAGAGGTGGCCTTAGCACCGTTTCAGGGATAAGCTAATAGGCCAGGACCTCCCTAGGATAAGCTATAAATTCCAGGACTACTCTGGTATAAAATTGGAAAAATCTAGAAGCTCGCCAGGCTGAGCCGTACGGATGCTTTGGGTACTAGAGGGGGCTAGCCGTACGGCTGGTTTGGGCACCCTCAGTCCCTATAAATAGAACCCCTTGGTGATCATTTCAGGGGGGAGAAACATTAGAACTAAGGTAACTCTGTCGAATTCACCTCAGAATAGTGTGAGTAAGAGTGAACAATTAGTGAAAGAGAGAAAGGAAGATTGGCCTAAACCAAGATAGGTAAATCCACCTCCTCCCCCTCCCTTCTCTTCATCCAAGAACTCTATTTATCTTTGATCTTGTCATTTATTGTTGATCTTTACATTCTTGCAAGTCTTGTCCATTCAAGCAATATACATATATCTATTATTATTTATATTTCCTAGTCCAAGCCATGAGATGATCAAAGGTGCCCTCCATACTTTGTGTGGAAGAGGTTCAAACCTAGTTTGATCATGGCTTGTTGATTGTTCATTTACATTCTTGTCATGGATGATGCTTTAGTTGTTCATTTTGCTCATTTTAAGCTATGATGATCATGTTGAGGATAAAGTCTCAATCTTTATCCTCATCACCTTGATCTAGCCCAAAATTCCCAAGTTTGGGTAATAAATATCCAATCTTTATGGTTTGTTCTTGTCCCTAAAGGATTAATCTTGCCTAGAAGAGCTATTTTGATGGTAAAGTTTCAATCTTTACTCATCAAATGGTCACTATGGCTCAAAAGGGCACATTGGCCACCTTTTTCATGTTTCTCCCATGATTGCCTTTGATCATGCCCAAACTCTTGTTTTGGGAGGTTCTTTGATGATCAAATGGCATAGGAATGAGTTGTTAATGTTGTTTTGTGTTGGAATAACAAACTAGAATCAGAACAGTTTGGTCCAGTTCAAGCAGAATGCTCTGTTTCTGCCTGGAACTGGAGTGTTGCTTGAATAAACTGTAAAATCCCAGGAGTGGTCTCCCCATCCGTACGGCTACTTTGGTCGTATGGGGAGATTGACCATTTTGCCCCTCTGTCTTCTGTTTTCTTGTCAAACAAACCCTTTTTCAGTCGAAAAGATAAATAAAAGTTAAAACAGAGATTTTTCGTTAAAACACACACACACACATGCACTTTTGTTAACTAACAAGGGAGACTCGGCTTTGTCCGAGGCAACTTGGGAGGACGTAAAAACTCTTCCCAAGTTGTAACCTGACCTCCGAACCTTTGAACTCAAACCTTTGTCATTTTGTTGGGTTTAAAATTAACAAAATGTGGTGACTCCGTTAAATTGGTCTGGTTCCCGGGTTTGGTATTTCGCCCTTGAAACGTGCTCGTGTGTGTTTTTTTTTTGGGCGGGATCCTTACAGTGGCCACTCCGTTGGGGACATAGAGTGCTTTCGGACTTCTTTCTAGAAGATTCGGGGACATTCTTGTGTGGGTCAAACTCCCGTTCCCGTTAGTTGACTTCTTGCATATTTGTGTGTTTGATGTTTCTGTTTGAACTGTTTTGAGTACATACGTTCTGGAAATACAATAAACTGGGGCTTGATGACCAGAAGTTGGAGAAACTGAGAAAAATCTTCACCCTCTTGTTTTAGCCGTACGGCTACTTTGGGTAGGGGCCAGAATGTTGCCAATTAACAGTTTGGTGCAGGGCTGCAACATTCTGGGTGCCCCTCTGCTTCTACTTGTCCAGGTTCCAAATTTACAGTCTTACTTGTGCACATTACCTTCATTCTTTTGGCCAAAACTTGTTTTTAAAAGGTAATAAAATTTGGGTATGCATGATTTTTTTGTCAATAAAATGGTTTCCAAAACCTCATATTGCATAATCCTTTTTGTAAGGGTTTTTCTTGAGTCTTCTCGTTGTGCACAAATTGCTTTGTACAAAAGAATTTCAATGTAAAATATTTCTTTTACAAAAGTTTGATTCAAAATTCTTTGTTGTGCACAACTTGGTACATGTACAAGTTTTGGCTTTGTTTGCTTATATTCCTTGATTTGTTGTGTATAAATTGCTCAATCCATGCTTGTTCATACTTGTTCATATCTTGCTTATGCCATGCTCATGCTATCGAAAAACGAATTGAAAATCTCTCTTTTTACTCAAAAAAGGAGCATAGAATGACTTCACACCACGCGCACTTGACCGCGCACGTTCCAAATACCCTTTAAACCCGGGGTGGATGCCACGATGCAGCTCGTTGGGCGCTCTTGTTCCCTTCGATGCGCGCACGGGTCCATCCCACCTTCCCTTCCGAACCGAGTCAACCACACTTGTCCGTGACACACAAATACCGTGACTATGGTTGGTTTTTGGTCTAGTTCGCGTTACCGCATCCTTGATACGTGCTCAAAGATAATTGTGGCCAAATTAATGCCCGAGTTATGACTCCTTGATGTAATGCAAGCGTGGCCTAACCAGCCTCCAACTCGTGTGTTAGTGACGACCGCAATTAGCAAGGGCCATGTACTAAGGATAGGGTGACACCGTGTCATCGAGCCCTAATGTACGAGTTATTTTGATCATCCTTAAGCCCATGGTCAATGATCGAGACGCCTCATTCAAAATGAGGTCATGTCGGAATGTCGGTGCAGCCTTCGGTGTAGCCTTCGGAGAAAAGTCTCGATCCCGACTGGGGCTTTGTAACGCCCATCCTTAATTTCGTTAAATATTTGACTTATTTGTTAAATTCTTGACTAGCATATTTATATGCTATTTTATTTGAGTTAATTATTTAACTACTTTAGAAAATTAAGGTGGTTAAATGTCAAAGTTGAAAGTTTAGGGGCCTTTTTGTCAAAGTTAGAACTTGAGGGTCCTAAGTGTAATTTCTCGAAACTTGCAAGTATATCTTGTTTGTCTGGGATCATTATCCCCAAACAAACATTACGAACACTCCTTCTGTTCCAAAAGCCAAGTTTAGGATTCTTCCTATTCTCGACTCCTCGAGCTTAATTATCCTTCTGTTCGTGATTCCGGTCCCGGATAAATATTCGTGGCGTTGAATAGAGCGTTCCAGACCGATCAGAAATTTATTTTGGTCAACTTGATTTTTGACTAGGTAAGCTATTAGCTCCCCCTTACTTGTAATAACATGTATATATGTTATTCCCGCTACTTGTTCTTGTTAAAATTGTGTTTTGAGCAATTTTTGTGATACTTGTAAATTTGGTACGAAGGGAGTATTCGTATGAAATAAAGGAATGAAATAGGCTTGCAAAGTATCCTGGGAAAGTTAAAAAAAATGGTACTCCTATTCGTGAGACGGTAAAATAGTAACTCGATTTAAATATTATTAGAAAAATTGTACCATTATTTGTGGTACGGGGAAATGAATGGAAGTATCCCTAAATGGGTATAGTAGTATAATATAAAATTGTACTTATACTTTTGGAGACGGTGAAATATTAAATTGGAATAAAAGAGAATTATTCTATTACTTGTGGGACGGTGATAAATTAATAAAGTGTCCCTATAGAAGTGTTATGAACATGTTAAAATGCACTCTTGAATGTTAGAAAGTGTTAGTGGGTTTATACTCCTACATTTGGGACGGAGAATTTATAAGTATAAAAGTCTCTGTTAAAATAAGAAAGTATAATTGAAATGAGTGATTTAGGCTTGTTATTATACTCCTGGGTTTGATAATATATTGATAAAAATTATACTCCTACGCTTGGGACGGAAAATTATTTAACCTGGGAAAGAATTCGGATTTTGGCATTTTTTGGGCCTTGGGCGACCGCCCATTTTGGGCTGGGCGACCGCCCATCTATCTGAAGTATTTTGTTCTTGGGAAGCCTGATTTTGGGCGACCGCCCACACCATTTTGTGCGGCCGCCCATATGTCCTGAAAAATTGTAAAACTTGTTTAATGATGTATAAGTTGGAAATAACCCTTGTTAAGGCATATAGCCTTAGGATAAGATGTCCTAGTAAGTATTGTGATACCTTAGGGTATCAGAAGTGAGTCTTGAACATGATTACTCATTAAATTAAAATGAGAACTTGAGTATAAAAGGAACAACTCTTTTATATGTCTTAAAAGTGCTATGAACAAGCACTTATGTGTTATGCTTGTCTTGAAGCTAAGGATTGTGCACCTTAGGGGTATAAAACAATGTTTTGAACGTGAACATCCTAAGAATAGGATTTAGAATTGGTAAGAGTAAAGTGTATAACTCTTATACATGATTGAATGTCCCAATGATTAAGTATAAGACAATAAAATCTTGTACATGACTTGAACATCCAAAGAAAAAGGGATTAAAACATGAATATAAGATTAATAAATCTTGTATATGCCTTGACACCAATATATGGGTAAGGTGTAAACTCGAAAGTGCTCAGAATAAGCATTAACGTGAATAAGAAATATTCTTGACTTGTATGTGCAATCATCGCACATAGTTGCTTGATAACAATGTGACTTCTTGATTTCTTGAAGCTTGTTTCCCGTTGAGCTAGTCCACGAATATTGGATTAGTCTCCCCTCTCGTAGCTAAAGTTTGTGTACCTAAAGGACACCAACTAATGTCTTGAACTTGAATATCCTAGGAATAGGATCGTGAACTCGATTGGGAGATGTATAGCTCATCTTCTTAATTAAAACGTGAATATAAGATGAGTAAATCATGTACTTGTCTTAAATAACCAAAGAGTTGGATTGATAACTTAAGTATAAGTTAATTAACTCTTGTACATGTTTAACCATCCAAGAAAATGGATTGAGAACTTGGATACAAGATAATAAAATCTTGTAAAAGTCTTGACTGTCTTGATTGTCTTGAATGTTTTGAAACCATTACATGAATATGGTAATAACTTGAAAGAGTCTTGATGTGTATATGCAAATCTTGCATATATTTACTTGATATAATGTGGCTTCTTGATTGATTGGTACGTGGTATGAATAACCAAAAGAGTTGGGATATGGAACTAGATAGAGAATGATTAACTCTACTACATACGTGAACTTGATACGTGTATATTGGAAGTGCTATAAATAAGCACTAAAGTGTAAGTGATTTAGTGTAATCATGTATATACTTAATGAAGTATATAAAGAATGAAGAAGATATCTTGTCTTGAAATGGTTCCTAAAGAAAATAGGGACTAGTGTAATATGAAGATAATTCATATAATCGTGAATACTACGATTTAAACTAATAAGAATGGTTATAGAACACAATATGTGTTAGAAAATGTAGTCGATTATTAACGATACATATATGTGAGATATGACTGTGACTAGGTATGATGTGACCTATTCTACTACGTGTTTAGAGTCTAAGGTATTGGGCTCTACTTGATAGTAAGGGTATCGTGATAAACACTTTAATGTGTTAAACGTGATATGAATATGTACGTGCAAACTTGGCATGTGACAAAGTGAAATACCCTACTACTTGACTGAAGTCTGTTATAAATGGACTCTTATTTGAATTGATCGTGTTACATGGACACTTATGTGCCATAGTTAAACCTGATTGGTATTCGCAATAATTGAGTATGGATACTTATATTCTCGTGAGCACATGATACATAGTTACATGGTGCATATTCTCGTGAGCACATGATACATGATTACATGGTGCATATTCTCGTGAGCACATGATACATAGTTACATGGTGCATAAAGAGTAGTCCACTAATAAGGGACTGAGTTCTGTTCTGTAGTTCAAGTAAATATCTACTTGTGCATTCTTGGTGAGTCGAGCTGGTTCTCCTTGCTTGTTCGAAAATATATAGGTTCACGCTTGTCGCGAGAGCTGGGGTTTAAGTGACAATCGGGTCCCTATGTATTTCCGCCCGACCCCTTACTACTGGCCATAGTAAGGGCATAGCTTCCTTGGTTGGAGCAATAAGCCTGACCTAAGTGAATGCTAACTCCCGTCCCGAACACCATGTGGATCTTGTTATTGTGGATGACACTGAATACCAGGTCTCCTTATATACTGTTCTCCCGTCCCGAACACCACGTGGATCTTGTTATTGTGGATGACACTGGTTACCAGGTCTTCTTATATACTGCACAGCAGTCTCTTGTTCCTGTTCTTGGTTGTCCTCAGCTAGAAAAGCATCGACAACAAATGGTATTCTTGGGAGAAATAAGGAAGGATTCAGGTACAATGCGTGATAGGCCTATGTGCATCTTGTGAGCTGGTTTAGCCTCTCACTCTACTTGACTACTTGTTACCTGAACCTTTCTTGAGCTTGATTACTTGTTGAGTGGGCTTAGCCTCTCCTATACTTGTTACTTGATGATACTTGATATATGTTTAGTTGAGTATCTACTTGTATTGCATGATAACATGACATATAGTTGCATGTTAATAGCTTACTGAGATTTATCTCACCCTTTATTTGTTTAATTGTTCCCCCCCCCCTAGGAAAGCAGGGGATAGTACGCAGTGAGGCTCGACTTAGCTGGGAATTTACTCAGCAGGATATTCTTGTTCGAAGTTAGTGTCCTTTTATATTTTGATAAGGACGATCTTGTATGAGTTAATTAAACTCTGGGCTTGTATTGGGGTAGTATTTGTTATCCCTAGATAGTTCTTGATGCCAGCTTATTTACTAGGCATGTCTTCCGCTGTATGTAACCTTGTTTGGTTTTAATTTTCTTGGTCTAGAACTCGTGTGAGCTATCTTAGCTCCCTACTCTTGAGTATATACGTCATGTCAGTTGTGTTTTTAACAGGTATTGTTCCTGTTTCCCGTTAGTTTCTTGTTTCTTGTTAGTTACGCGCACCAGGTTCGAGGTTCTATTAGGGAATCCCGGGACTTGGGGCTTGTCAGGGTGGTATCAGAGCTATGGTTTAGCTCTAAGCCTGGATATGGTCTATGGCCTAGGTTGGGTTAGTCTTGGGCGTGCTACCGACGTCGAGTGCTTCGTTACTTGTTGTCATACCAGGCATAGGACTGGTGTTGATAGGATTGATCCAATTGGATTAGATGGTTTGAGAATCGAGAGCGCGAGTCTTTAAAGACTTAGGCGTATCTATCTTGTCTTGTGGACATTGTTTCGTGCTATATATGCATGCTTGTCCTTATCTCTTGAATTACGTGAAAGTGTATTCTCTAGTAAGAGACTACGTGCTTGATATTGTATTGATAAGAGCTTGATAGAAGTGTGGGTGATAACACCCTATACGTTCTATGTTGACTTGGTCATGTTACCTAGATGGGACATTGATGCGATACGTGTTATGACTTGACTTTCTATGTGTTAGGTCATTCTTGTTTACCACAATAGATGGTAATTATTTCTATGCTAGTATGCTTGACTATATATGTGAGCATGATAGATGTATGCATAACCTTTATGTTCTGCATTGAAAGTCTAGAAAGGGTTCTTGAGATTGTACTGGGTATTTAACCTATGTGATTGATAGTGGAATTTCTAAACCAAACCAGATGGATGTATCCATTCTTGATGAGAAACTTGGATTATCTTGAGTTGTGACAGTGCGAATACAGTGCTGACATCTGGATTAATGTTCTTGACATCGATTGAGTTAAACGAGTTGAAGATTCAACTTGAGAATTTCTTGATAGAGGATATATCTACCTTGTAGTGGATGTCTGAAGTGAGTATCTGTGTTGACCTATAAGTGGAAATAACCAAGGTACGCGTGTTCTTGAGATTTTCTTGATCTTGTTAGAGATTCATGAATGAATTTCGAAGGCAGCTCCATTGTTAACTATTTGACACCGAGAGCTACATCTTTTGATGGATTGTCTTAATGGATTGATATACGTAAAGTCAGTTCTGAATATTGAAACGATGGATAACCATGACTTCAGTATCTGAGATTGCCTAGTGGATTTGACTAGTATTACAGTGATTTGGAGGATATGACCAGTTCTATTATTTTAGTGGATATGTCAAGTTTCACCGATATAGTGGATTGAGTAATCGAGTCTGCTTGACTTTATGTGTTTTGATGTTATAGTTTATACATCTAAATTGCATAGAATAATTGTGAGTATCTGTGCATAGTCGTGATGTTCTTGAGTTCTATTTGTTGATCATATATGTTATAATCTTGATCTAGTAAAAAAATTCGAGGACGAATTTTCTTTAAGGTGGGGAGGATGTAACGCCCATCCTTAATTTCGTTAAATATTTGACTTATTTGTTAAATTCTTGACTAGCATATTTATATGCTATTTTATTTGAGTTAATTATTTAACTACTTTAGAAAATTAAGGTGGTTAAATGTCAAAGTTGAAAGTTTAGGGGCCTTTTTGTCAAAGTTAGAACTTGAGGGTCCTAAGTGTAATTTCTCGAAACTTGCAAGTATATCTTGTTTGTCTGGGATCAAACAAACATTACGAACACTCCTTCTGTTCCAAAAGCCAAGTTTAGGATTCTTCCTATTCTCGACTCCTCGAGCTTAATTATCCTTCTGTTCGTGATTCCGGTCCCGGATAAATATTCGTGGCGTTGAATAGAGCGTTCCAGACCGATCAGAAATTTATTTTGGTCAACTTGATTTTTGACTAGGTAAGCTATTAGCTCCCCCTTACTTGTAATAACATGTATATATGTTATTCCCGCTACTTGTTCTTGTTAAAATTGTGTTTTGAGCAATTTTTGTGATACTTGTAAATTTGGTACGAAGGGAGTATTCGTATGAAATAAAGGAATGAAATAGGCTTGCAAAGTATCCCGGGAAAGTTAAAAAAAATGGTACTCCTATTCGTGAGACGGTAAAATAGTAACTCGATTTAAATATTATTAGAAAAATTGTACCATTATTTGTGGTACGGGGAAATGAATGGAAGTATCCCTAAATGGGTATAGTAGTATAATATAAAATTGTACTTATACTTTTGGGGACGGTGAAATATTAAATTGGAATAAAAGAGAATTATTCTATTACTTGTGGGACGGTGATAAATTAATAAAGTGTCCCTATAGAAGTGTTATGAACATGTTAAAATGCACTCTTGAATGTTAGAAAGTGTTAGTGGGTTTATACTCCTACATTTGGGACGGAGAATTTATAAGTATAAAAGTCTCTGTTAAAATAAGAAAGTATAATTGAAATGAGTGATTTAGGCTTGTTATTATACTCCTGGGTTTGATAATATATTGATAAAAATTATACTCCTACGCTTGGGACGGAAAATTATTTAACCTGGGAAAGAATTCGGATTTTGGCATTTTTGGGCTTTGGGCGACCGCCCATTTTGGGCTGGGCGACCGCCCATCTATCTGAAGTATTTTGTTCTTGGGAAGCCTGATTTTGGGCGACCGCCCACACCATTTTGTGCGGCCGCCCATATGTCCTGAAAAATTGTAAAACTTGTTTAATGATGTATAAGTTGGAAATAACCCTTGTTAAGGCATATAGCCTTAGGATAAGATGTCCTAGTAAGTATTGTGATACCTTAGGGGTATCAGAAGTGAGTCTTGAACATGATTACTCATTAAATTAAAATGAGAACTTGAGTATAAAAGGAACAACTCTTTTATATGTCTTAAAAGTGCTATGAACAAGCACTTATGTGTTATGCTTGTCTTGAAGCTAAGGATTGTGCACCTTAGGGGTATAAAACAATGTTTTGAACGTGAACATCCTAAGAATAGGATTTAGAATTGGTAAGAGTAAAGTGTATAACTCTTATACATGATTGAATGTCCCAAAGATTAAGTATAAGACAATAAAATCTTGTACATGACTTGAACATCCAAAGAAAAAGGGATTAAAACATGAATATAAGATTAATAAATCTTGTTTATGCCTTGACACCAATATATGGGTAAGGTGTAAACTCGAAAGTGCTCAGAATAAGCATTAACGTGAATAAGAAATATTCTTGACTTGTATGTGCAATCATCGCACATAGTTGCTTGATAACAATGTGACTTCTTGATTTCTTGAAGCTTGTTTCCCGTTGAGCTAGTCCACGAATATTGGATTAGTCTCCCCTCTCGTAGCTAAAGTTTGTGTACCTAAAGGACACCAACTAATGTCTTGAACTTGAATATCCTAGGAATAGGATCGTGAACTCGATTGGGAGATGTATAGCTCATCTTCTTAATTAAAACGTGAATATAAGATGAGTAAATCATGTACTTGTCTTAAATAACCAAAGAGTTGGATTGATAACTTAAGTATAAGTTAATTAACTCTTGTACATGTTTAACCATCCAAGAAAATGGATTGAGAACTTGGATACAAGATAATAAAATCTTGTAAAAGTCTTGACTGTCTTGATTGTCTTGAATGTTTTGAAACCATTACATGAATATGGTAATAACTTGAAAGAGTCTTGATGTGTATATGCAAATCTTGCATATATTTACTTGATATAATGTGGCTTCTTGATTGATTGGTACGTGGTATGAATAACCAAAAGAGTTGGGATATGGAACTAGATAGAGAATGATTAACTCTACTACATACGTGAACTTGATACGTGTATATTGGAAGTGCTATAAATAAGCACTAAAGTGTAAGTGATTTAGTGTAATCATGTATATACTTAATGAAGTATATAAAGAATGAAGAAGATATCTTGTCTTGAAATGGTTCCTAAAGAAAATAGGGACTAGTGTAATATGAAGATAATTCATATAATCGTGAATACTACGATTTAAACTAATAAGAATGGTTATAGAACACAATATGTGTTAGAAAATGTATTCGATTATTAACGATACATATATGTGAGATATGACTGTGACTAGGTATGATGTGACCTATTCTACTACGTGTTTAGAGTCTAAGGTATTGGGCTCTACTTGATAGTAAGGGTATCGTGATAAACACTTTAATGTGTTAAACGTGATATGAATATGTACGTGCAAACTTGGCATGTGACAAAGTGAAATACCCTACTACTTGACTGAAGTCTGTTATAAATGGACTCTTATTTGAATTGATCGTGTTACATGGACACTTATGTGCCATAGTTAAACCTGATTGGTATTCGCAATAATTGAGTATGGATACTTATATTCTCGTGAGCACATGATACATAGTTACATGGTGCATATTCTCGTGAGCACATGATACATGATTACATGGTGCATATTCTCGTGAGCACATGATACATAGTTACATGGTGCATATTCTCGTGAGCACATAATACATAGTTACATGGTGCATATTCTCGTGAGCACATGATACATAGTTACATGGTGCATAAAGAGTAGTCCACTAATAAGGGACTGAGTTCTGTTCTGTAGTTCAAGTAAATATCTACTTGTGCATTCTTGGTGAGTCGAGCTGGTTCTCCTTGCTTGTTCGAAAATATATAGGTTCACGCTTGTCGCGAGAGCTGGGGTTTAAGTGACAATCGGGTCCCTATGTATTTCCGCCCAACCCCTTACTACTGGCCATAGTAAGGGCATAGCTTCCTTGGTTGGAGCAATAAGCCTGACCTAAGTGAATGCTAACTCCCGTCCCGAACACCATGTGTATCTTGTTATTGTGGATGACACTGAATACCAGGTCTCCTTATATACTGTTCTCCCGTCCCGAACACCACGTGGATCTTGTTATTGTGGATGACACTGGTTACCAGGTCTTCTTATATACTGCACAGCAGTCTCTTGTTCCTGTTCTTGGTTGTCCTCAGCTAGAAAAGCATCGACAACAAATGGTATTCTTGGGAGAAATAAGGAAGGATTCAGGTACAATGCGTGATAGGCCTATGTGCATCTTGTGAGCTGGTTTAGCCTCTCACTCTACTTGACTACTTGTTACCTGAACCTTTCTTGAGCTAGATTACTTGTTGAGTGGGCTTAGCCTCTCCTATACTTGTTACTTGATGATACTTGATATATGTTTAGTTGAGTATCTACTTGTATTGCATGATAACATGACATATAGTTGCATGTTAATAGCTTACTGAGATTTATCTCACCCTTTATTTGTTTAATTGTTTCCCCCCCCCCCAGGAAAGCAGGGGATAGTACGCAGTGAGGCTCGACTTAGCTGGGAATTTACTCAGCAGGATATTCTTGTTCGAAGTTAGTGTCCTTTTATATTTTGATAAGGACGATCTTGTATGAGTTAATTAAACTCTGGGCTTGTATTGGGGTAGTATTTATTGTCCCTAGACAGTTCTTGATGCCAGCTTATTTACTAGGCATGTCTTCCGCTGTATGTAACCTTGTTTGGTTTTAATTTTCTTGGTCTAGAACTCGTGTGAGCTATCTTAGCTCCCTACTCTTGAGTATATACGTCATGTCAGTTGTGTTTTTAACAGGTATTGTTCCTGTTTCCCGTTAGTTTCTTGTTTCTTGTTAGTTACGCGCACCAGGTTCGAGGTTCTATTAGGGAATCCCGGGACTTGGGGCTTGTCAGGCTTAACCATGATTAGGATGACCCGCGTATTGGGAACTTTACGATGCACTAGACCCTAGGTTCATTTCTTTTGATCGGTTGAAGCTGCGTGCCCTATAGGACCCTCGCCCGGGATAGTCCGTCCTTGGGAGCGTGCAATACAGGTGAAAAACGATGGGTCTATAGGCGTAGTGATAGCCTCCACTGATCCAGGATTATAGAATAGTTCCGAAAAAGAAGAGCGATCTTTTCCAACCAGTTAGGATTAAATCTGTTTTAAGTAAACGTGAACATAATTAATCAATAATAATAAACCTTCATGTTACATGAGCCTAAAGCCTGTTTTCCCCAAACACCGACCCGAGTCCATACCTGAGTCTGAAATGAACCTCCTTCTCCGCAGCGCATAAAAAGTGGGTCAGAGTTCCGGGTCATCGCCTGATTAGTGCTGAGTCGGACAGTTCATCGACAGCTTCATTGAGGTTTTCCCAAATGACTAGCCCGGCAGGAAGTAGTAGTGGGGGTGACAATGCCACAGATCTGAACGGTCTTAGCAGGGAGAGTTGGTACAGGCTTTAGAGGCCGCCAGGGCCCGGGAAGAGAATGACAGAAAACGCCTTGAGGATATGCAGAATAGGGTCACGGAGATCATGAGACAGAAAGGGGTAGCCATTGTGTTTGAAAATGACGGAGGCTTTGTGGAAATCACTGACGAAGAAGGAATTGAGAATGTGCCGCCTCAAGGGTACAGTCGGGTCCCGTCCCCTCAAACTTACCCAAATGTGGGGACCTCACGTCCCACATCCCAAACCTCCACTCACCAAAATGTTCCCATCACTCATGTTCCCCTTGTCCCACCGGGTGTTGCTTCCATGTACCCACCGGGGTTCAATCTATATGACACGGTCCCAAACAGTCAAGCACCCTTGGCCCCATCTACTGTCGGCTTGCCGCCTCCGGCCCTGCCAACCATCTCTAGAGAAGTGCCTTACCCACTCTACTACCCGATGGCCCAAACATCCAAAACTACCCCACCATATATCCCAACAAGCAACTTGGCGCCAAGGTATGTCTACACCCACTTGCCACCTACAAATCCTCCTCCGATAGTCCCCTCCACCACTTCACCTCCCAACGCAGTGCCATTGACAAATCAAATCATGGGATCCGTCAACTCCAACCCCCATGTGGACCCTCAAGTGGGATGGATAGTTGAGAAGCTGAAACAAATGGAGGAAAGGTTCGAGGGAATGAACGAGAAGAAGTTCACCTCGGGAGTCACGGACCCCGATAAGGTCGTCCCCCTCCCTCATCGATTCAAAATGCCAGAAATTGACAAATTTGATGGGACCGCCTGTCCCCAGACTCACCTCAACGCCTACACCTTGGCGATGAGGGCGAAGGGTTGCACCGTGCAGCAAATGGCTGATCACTTTCAGTTGTCCTTAAGGGGAAATGCACTCAAATGGTTCTTCAACTTAAAGTATGAGTCTCGAACCACATGGGACCGGATTAAGGAAGCATTCCTCACCAAGTACCGTTCTAACTTGGAGTGGGAAACCAATCGCACCGATTTGCAAAGCACACTGCAAAAGACCGAAGAGCCGATCAGTGAGTTTTACAAAAGATGGAACTACAAGTCGGGAGAAATTTCCAATCCTCCCACCGAGGATGAACAGTTGGATATATTTCAGTCATGCCTGAAACCCCAACTGCGAGCTTTGATCAGCCATCACTTCTACCCCAATCTCCGAGCCATGGTAACCGCAGGATCTAAATTTGAGAAGGCTCTTAATGAGCAGTCTCCGGCCCAAAATAACGGAAACTCCTATAGGTACCGCCCTCCGACCACCGGTAAATGGAAAGAAACCCTGGGAACGGTTAACAGCATCCAAGAAGGAAGCTCAAGGCAAGCTCTCAAAAGGGTGGGACTGCAGAAAGGCGTCAGTATGTAAGGTTTGAGGATTTCGGAATGCCTATGAGTAAGGTGTTCGAAGGGTTAGTCAAGCAAGGCCTTGTAAAACCTTTGGTCAACTATCAGCCAAGGAATCCTGAGAAACCCCTTGACCAAAACAAAAGATGCGCCTTCCACAATTATCATGGCCACGATACCAATGATTGCTCCATGATAAAACGCATCATCCTCGACCTCATTGACAAAGGGAAACTTGAACACCCCCGTGGCCCGAGCGTGATTAATAACCCTTTCCCTAACAACCAAGGCATTAATATGATTAAGTTCGAGGAGCCTACACCTGTGAACCTTTTGGAATTCAATGTCCCAATGGCTCAGATTGGGGAAGAATGGAAGGAAGCTTTATGGGCATGTGTGCAAGAGGGAGATATGAGATGCCCATCCGACTTTATGATCGCCAATGTGATGAGTGCAAGGGTACCCCACCAAAACGCCGATGAATTGGTCGTAATAACAATCACCGAACATGATTTAACGTTTAAACAATGCATGGAGGAGATGGAAAAGTCCATTAAGAGTACGTTGGACAGCGAAAGCCAAGGCTCGAATGGGGATAGCCTTTCCCATGATGATTGCTTCCATATCATTGAGGCATGTAGTTCATCTACGGGCAAGAGGACAATTAAACGAAACGGGTCTGAGATCGCAAAGATCCCAGAAATGATCGACTATGAAGGGTATCTCACCCAAATGAAAGAAGCCGTTCGTTCTCTACCTCACAAGGAACTCCGGATCCTATGTGAAAGTGATGATGATGAAGTATCCTCAAATGTGGCTCCTTGTGTTTTCTCCCCGAAATTGGAAGAAAAGGAATTTCCGGCCCTGGATGATTTCTTAGCTTTGCCACCACTATCTCCGCCACCGCCGCTGTTTGACGGATCAGCGTTCCCAGATAATTATTGTTGCATGCTCACCCTGGAAAAGCTCCGTGAAACTGTGGGAGCCGGAAAGAGCCAGAACCACCACCCTATCTCCCTAGGAGAAATTTGTGGGTCAACATCCACCCCAAAACGAATGGTCACGGTAAATGAGTTAAGGAGGGAGGCATGGCCGTACGGTACCCAAAACCCTCCGCCTATCGGAGATGAGATGATAAAAGTCGATGACTCCTTGGAAGTGAGTGTATTAACTCGATCAGGGCAAGTGCACACGGAGAACCCTAAGAAACCTCCGCCACCGGAACACCGAGCGCCTCCCCTTCTTGTTGACGAGGCGAAACCCCCAGGTTCTGGAGAAGAGGATCCCATCTTAGCCCAACTTAAGAGGACACAAGCTAACATATCTTTGTGGTCCCTCCTTACTTCCTCCTACCCTCATAAGCTCAAGTTGGAGGAATGCTTGGCCCACACTATGGTACCCACCACAGCTACCCCCGAGGAAGCCATGCAAATGATCGGAAGTGTTCAGTACGGAAATATCATCACATTCACAGATTTGGATTTGCCGAAGTTTGGGGCTAGCCATAACGAGGCCCTTTACATCACGGTACAATTGGATGATCGCCGCCTCCCTCGGGTTCTGGTCGATAACGGCTCTGCCATGAATGTCCTCCCCGCTAAGATGATGGATCTACTTGGCCTTGAGACAACCGACCTAAAGCCTTCCGTGATCACTGTCAAAGCTTATGATTCCACGGCCCGCTCAGTCTTAGGGGTGTCCACTTTGAACCTTTGGTTTGGGAAACAAATGATGCCGACTGACTTCCAAGTGCTTGACATCCCCATATCCTTCACTGCCTTATTGGGACGCCCGTGGCTCCACAAAGTCAATGGGGTCGTCTCCACTCTCCATCAATGTGTGAAATACGTGCAAGGGGGTAACTTGACAACTATTTATGGGGACAGTGTGACCACAGAAGGAACCAACACCAATGGGATTCCTGTGTTAGAAATTAAGCATGAGGGAAACGGCATGGTTTTGACCGACTTCACAGAAGTACCACCCAAAACCCACATTTGTTGTGTAGATCTCACGCTCACCAAGGATAAGATTCCTCCTGCGATGAGAATGATGCGTCTGATGCGCTACCTCCCAGGGCTCGGACTAGGAAGGAAGCTCCAAGGGACTCACAAGATTGTTGAGATCAAAGAGCAAAACACGCTTCATGGCTTGGGATACAAACCCACCCCCGGAGACCTCAGGATGGATAAGGAAATGGCTCGGGAGAAAAGCCAATCCAGGGCTCAAGGGATTCTGTTTAAAACCCCTAACCTTCATCCTTATACCATTGATATGAGCCGTTACTTTATGAAGGGGGGAGTTCAAGTCGAACCCCCAGAGCCAAGAGAGCCGATGATGACCAATTGGGATAAGTTGCAAGAGGATCTCAAAAGGTTCCGAGGGGTGGTGGCAAACCCTATGAGGAGGGCATTTCTGGATACGCCCAAGATAAAAAATCCTACCGATACTACTATCAGCCACGAATACACCTTCAAGGGGGTGCCCAAAATGGTAAAAGAGTTTGAAACCTTGTCTGTGACGGGAGCTAGCAAGGAAAGGGGATACGTCTGGGGACAAAATGGCGGATACAAGTTTGAGGAGGTAGTTCCTAAGGGCGCCGCCAAGGATGCTATGGGCAATGAGTGGAACGGTGTGGTAATGCAAAGAATGTTCGGAGAAGACTTGGTTGTACCTGACCTAATTGACTTCGAAAAGGAAATGATTGCCGTGATTGAAGGTGGACCTCTTGCAACCTTTGACCCACACACTCTTGCAAAGCCAACGGACATGCCTCTGAAAAATTGGGTAACCTTCTCTGGACCGGTGGCGAGCAAAGAAGAAATGACCGCGAAACTTGGACTGGTCCCTCGTGTTGGGTTATGAGCAAACATGCGCAGCGGAATTAAAACCCAAAAGCCTAGATCCGATCACGATGATTAAATTAATACAAGGATGAATTTAGAACACTAACCGTGACGGAGCTTTAAAATTCTGAGATCTTCAATCTTTGTTCTTCGCGCTTCTTCGAATCACGAACGCAGGAACGACCGTAACACTTGGATCACGAACTTTGAAGGAGTTGATGCCAACGCCCTCTATGTTTATCCACACGCGAACGAATATCTAGAACGATTCTAGATCTGGATTGCTAGATCCATTAGAAAACACGCTTTTCTAATCTTCAAAGGCTATATGATTTTATTGGTGTTCTTGAGCTTTTGATTCTCAATCTAAACTCAAGAATATGTTTCTCAAACACATGGAGGCTACCAATAATGATACAATATCAATCCATGCTGATTTGGGTTAAGAGAGAGGTATTTAAACTCATTAGTCCTAAACCTTTTAGGAGAAATAGGTCAAAACCCGTCAAAACACGAAATCAGATTTTTGGGCCCAAACAGGGCCTGCTCGGCCGAGTCTTATAAGGTGCTCGGCCGAGCACCTCTGTGTCAAAACTTTCTGTTTCTCATGCTCGGCCGAGTCCTTTGAGGTGCTCGGCCGAGCACCAGCAAAAAGTCATTTTTAGCCTTTTAAACAATTCGTTCTTTTGTGTGTGACCCCATAGGATTATATTAAGTTGGCAATGAGTCCAACCAAGGTCAAACTCATAAATCATGAGCGGACTCTAGCAAGCCATCATGACTACCCAATTAATACAACTTAAAGAAGTTCGTAATCCTCAATAGAATATATCACAATCCTTTTGTCTCACGATATCATATTGAACATAAGTCATGGTCCATGTCAACTTATATTGTTCAATGCTTTCTCGATCTTGAGTAGATTGATAATGAGCAAATGGTATTGATCTCATCAATTCATTTGAGCGCGGCCACGCATTTCATCAATCTCACTCTACGAGAGGCCTAAGCAGATATCTCTCTTGAGAGAGGGATAAATCCCATATTGACTTATTACCTTTCCCTACATGAATCCGATTATGTCAATCGTAGCCTTTATAACCACCCGGTTAGGAGTGACGTTTGAGTACGTCAAACATAATGTTCATCATGTGGAAGACTGTAATAATCTCAGGTCTAAAGATATTAATGATATAACTATTATGAGATTTAATTATGACATTTGACCATGACATAAATCTCATAGGTGGGTCATGTCCATTACATGGTCACCATCATGTACCCATAAGCTTAATCTGTATCTAATACACATGATCATCACATGATCATCAATTAAACTTATACTAGTTCTTCATAAGTTCTAGGGACGGGGATTATTATAATAAACATGTAAAACATATAATAACCTAAGGTTGTTATCTCCAAAACAAATGATGTAACGTAAGGCCTTTCTCAAGAGCCTAGAGCATAATTCCAACAATCTCCCACTTGCACTAGGCCCAATCAACGTGTATCCAATACCCATTGAGCTAAGTTATGATCTCCATCATTTTGCAAGTGAGCACATGTAAGATGATTGTCTTTGTTATCATCATAAGGTATTTTGCATATTTTTGACACTTCCCATGTCAACGATTTCTCGTAGAGATGGAAACGTCTGAGCCCGTGTTTGGATCATAGATGAGCCCTTGGCACCTTAGCTTGTGCAATAACCGTTATTTCACAACAAGGTCCATTGGATTAGTATCACTATAAACTATTTCTAGTTTTACTAATAACATCTATATTCAAACAACTCTATTAGCTACAACTCTTGTAACTAAATACTCAATTTTATTCGTAGAATAAATTATAGTGTATTTGCTTGGAACTATTCCAACTAATAGCACTTATTTTAAACATATGTTTATACTGCGATTTAAATTACCCTTGTCGATGTGGAAGCATGTATCTATGTAACCATTTACTAGATCATCTCCCATTCCAACAACCATCAAGAATGCATCCTTAGTTCTTCTCAAGTACACAAGGATATTCTTGATCATTATCTAATGACTTTCACTAGGATACGATTAGTATGTTCTCATCATACTCCAAGTATACGAGTTATACCGTCTAAGTACATAATATGACATTCATGATAGATCCAATTGCCGAAGCATATGGAATCCTAATAATGTATTCTTGCTCATTAATCTTCCACTAAGACTAAGTCTTTCCAAGAACACTGTCATTAGACAACTTCGCAAGTTCTTCTCCAAGAGTCTTGCATACTGAACAATTCAGTACATTGTCTCCATAAGTACTTTAACACAAACCAATCAACTTCCTAGATTAATATCAATAGATATTAATTTCAAGGATATAAGCGGCTTATTCCTAAGTCCTTTCATTAAGAAACTCTTTCAAATGAACTATATGTTAGACATATATTTAAGACTAGGAATTAGACTATGCTCCCACTAATTTCTTAGCAAACACAAGTCTCATTATTGATGAATTTCAAACGATTTGAACGCTCCATCAAAATGATTGTTTCAACTCCAAGAAGCTTGCTTCAATCCATCTCATGGATTTCCGCAACATACATACTTTATTAGAATTTCTAGACTATCAAAACCTTCAGGTTGTATCCAATACATCCTTAAGTGAGTTCCCGTTAAGAAACGTTGTTTTGATATCCATTTGTCAAATTTCATATTCCAAATATGAAGATATGACAATGAGAATTCTAATAACTTAAAGCATGACTTCAAGTGAGAAAGTTTTATCATAGTCGAAATATGAGTCAACCTTTTCACATTTAATCTTGCTTAATTAGTATGTTCCTTTGCTACCCATGTTAGTTTTCTCCAAGAAAACTTGATTCCATCATTTGGTTTTTACACCTTAGGTTAGAAAGATCAAGTTCCAAACTTGATTAATATACATGGATTGCCTTTTAGATTTTATGACTCCAGGCCATTAATCTAAAATGGAGCGGACATTGCATTTTGATAGGAAGTAAATATACAATTCTCAATGAACTTTACCTCTTATACTTTCTTTAATAAGAAATCCAATATTTCTCATTATAGATTGTATCCTATCATATATGCAATTAACTTGTGTAATTTGAACGAATTTCCACAACTCCTTGCGAAAGTTCATTAAACTTCCATCTAAGGTTCTATGTTATCTTCTAGGTCTCGAACCATTCGAGATATATTTTACTCCCACTGATTCTTTTAGAGATAAACAATTTACCTAGAAAAGTACCATTACAAGCAACAAACAATTTGTTTCTTAGAAGTAAAATAATATCCTCAAGTTTCCTTGGGATATCCCATGAAAATACATTTATTAGATTTAAGTGTGAGCTTGTTCCAAACAAGTCTTTTCGCAAAAATTCTCACCCTCTTAAATCTTTATGAAAGACAAACCAAGTTTTCTTTCATTCCATATCACATATGGTACCTTTGAACCTATTTTAATGGAACTTAAATTAGTGTAATTATAGCGGTTTCCAAAACATAACCCCAAAATAAATAATGGAAGATCAATTTGACTTTATCATCTAATGAACCATATCCAATAAGGTTCTACACCTCCACGTAGACACATCATTCTAAATGGTGTTCTCGGTGGAGTTAATTTGTGAAACAATTTCACAACCTAAAGATGATTGTCAAATTCTTGGTTCAATTATTCATTATCACGATCGAATCGGGATTTCTAAATAATTTTGCCAAGTTACCAAAATCCTCTTTTAGCATTGCTACTTAATGAACCATATACATCGACATGTATTAGGTCTAATAAGATATCAGCCTTTTACTACTCCTAGTAAAAGTTGTCTTAATCCAAGTAAATAAGATTTGCATAAATCATATGATTCAAAATCGTATGACTTTAAAACTCCGTCCCATGGAATTTTAGATATGCGTTTCTCATTTATTTGATCAAAACAATAATGCCTTGAGAATTTAATTATTTATGTTATAGTTTTATTTATTATTTTGTTCTTCAAGATTTAGGATATGAGATTTATTTATATGATTTAACAATACGATAAAGCAAATCATAATAAATAAAGCTCTTTCTTATTCCAAATAAGAAATAAATATCCTTCATTATCTTATAGCAAAATAATACTTTCTACTTAATGAGCAAAGCCACTTCATAAGTGTTCCACGAACAATGTTGCAACTCTTGCATCATTATCATTCGCAGATTAACTTTACCTTTTATAAATAGTCTTTCTTTTTATTAATTGTTGCACATTTATACAAATGTGAGATCCAATCCGGTATCCAATACCCAATGATTAAAATTAGAAAGATTAATTTTATAGCATAAATATCCTTTGTGGTTGTCTCACTACCATTCACTTTTTATTGATCATCCAAAATTTTGATTGCAATTTTAAATGGTCAATCAAATTGCCACATTACCAAATTGCATTATTCAGAGTCATAATTTTAGCCACAATTATTTCCTTTAGGTTTGACAACGTTTGTCTTACCTTTAGCTTTTAATCCTTCCTTTTAGAAAATCATAAAGTCAAAATCGAATTTTCGACTTAGGTCATCATCTTTCCGCATGATAGTTCAGATATTGAGAGCACAAACCAATGTCTCATCAATTCGACTAACTTCAGCAATCAAGAACAATTCAAGATTCTAATTTTAGTTTATCTGAATTCTTAATTGACATCACTTTTCAGGAAACTTGGTTTCGCAAACCAGCCGTCTGAAATTAGATTCAATCCCAGATTAATCTTGAACTTGACATTTAATTTCAGGAAACATGGTTTCTGAAACCAATCATCTGATAATTAAATTCAACTCAAAATATTTATCTTAGAAGCGGTAGATTTTAAATTTCCAAATTTATCCTATAATTGCATTTCTTGATTCATTTAGGATTTGGTGCTCATGGTGATCAAATCACCATGATTATCAAACCAAGAATAAACAATTTATTCATGAATCTAAGATCATCAACAAGTTAATCAAATTAAATTTTGATGATCCTACGGAACATATTAATCAAATTAATATTGCAATTTAGGTTACTCAGGATTATTAAGAATGTATAATTTCCATTCTTGCTTTAGAACAATTCTTAAGCTCATGAATAATTTCCATTCTGAAGAACAGATCGCAGTAATAAACATAATTAAAGTTTAAGAAAATATTCTACACAAATATGCAAATAAATATACACCTATATTTCATACCAGTCATTTAAGAGATATATAGATTGTATTTCATAAATACTCCCACTAAATTATATAACCTTCATATACATCCAATGTATAATATAATTTGAATGGGCTAAGATCCATATTTCACTTAACTTTGAGTCGGCTAGGGCACGACTGCTCAAAATAAGTTATTTAGGTAGACAACTCCTTGTCAATCATATCGTATATGACTCTTAGATCTTTTATGAGATTTTAGATATCGTATATCTAACATGTTTTAATCTCATCTGTGCCTTAGGCCCAAAACTGTTTTGATAGCCTAATTAAGTTAAACCATTTTAAAAGTATAGGAATCATTGTTTCCTCATCTTGCTCATAAATGGATAGAATCAATGCACCTACGCTAGGGCGTAACCCACACAAAACTACCCACGTACTTACAAGTGTTTTAATCATGGACTGGCACGGAACTTAAATTTTAAAGAAGGTTCACAACATATAGCATGGTAAATGTTTATAGTCAAATAATATAAACACATAAAGCAACGGTTAATAATTTAACTAATCTCATTAATTAAATTAAGATTTCATGTGATTGATTTATGGGGATAAATTCTTTAACACATTATTGAGAGCACGATTGTACGGTCGAAACTAAGCCATACGGCATCCACAATCCCGTACCAAATTTAGAAACTAGAAGAAACAACTATGTAAGGTCGAAACTAAGCTAGAAGGCATCCACAATCCCTTACATAAAGTAACTCGATTCTAAATTCTTTTGTCCCATCAATTTATTACTTTGACCTTGAAATTTGTTTTCAGGTAACACGGTTTCTCAAACCAGCCATCTGACAAACAAGTTCAATCCAAAGTGATTTCGAACATGCCTTAATTTCAGGAAACACAGTTTCTAAAACCAGCCATCTGAAAAACAAATTCTGTCCAAAATCCTTCTGCTCGGCCGAGTCCTTTGAGGTGCTCGGCCGAGCATCTTTGTGTTCCAGAATCTGTACATTCTGATTCAATCTGCTCGGCCGAGTCTTATGGACTGCTCGGCCGAGCACCATGATCAGAACAGATTTTTCGAATTTCAATTCTCAAATTGCTTTCTCGATTCAATTAGGGTTTGATGTTCATGATGATCAAATCATCATGTTCATCAAAGCCTTGAATAAACGATTTATTCATGAATCAAAGATCATCAACAAATCAATCCAATTAATTTTTGATAATCATAAGGAACATAATAATCAAATTATTATTGCAATTTAAAATCCCACATAACGTATTTAAACGGTGCGATTTCATGATCTCCATATATCACATATATATACATAAAATTCAAATCACATAAACATCAAGAATCCAAATTCAAATAACATGCCAACACATATAATCCAATTATATTATTAACATGATATTATTAAAATAATCATGATGAACGGGGCTCTGATACCACTGTTGGGTTTTGAGCAAACATGCGTAGCAGAATTAAAACCCAAAAGCCTAGATCCGATCACGATGATTAAATTAATACGAGGATGAATTTAGAACACTAACCGTGACGGAGCTTTAAAATTCTGAGATCTTCAATCTTTGTTCTTCGCGCTTCTTCGAATCACGAACGCAGGAACGACCGCAACACTTGGATCACGAACTTTGAAGGAGTTGATGCCAACGCCCTCTATGTTTATCCACACGCGAACGAATATCTAGAACGATTCTAGATCTGGATTGCTAGATCCATTAGAAAACACGCTTTTCTAATCTTCAAAGGCTATATGATTTTATTGGTGTTCTTGAGCTTTTGATTCTCAATCTAAACTCAATAATATGTTTCTCAAACACATGGAGGCTACCAATAATGATACAATATCAATCCATGCTGATTAGGGTTAAGAGAGAGGTATTTAAACTCATTAGTCCTAAACCTTTTAGGAGAAATAGGTCAAAACCCGTCAAAACACGAAATCAGATTTTTGGGCCCAAACAGGGCCTGCTCGGCCGAGTCTTATAAGGTGCTCGGCCGAGCACCTCTGTGTCAAAACTTTCTGTTTCTCATGCTCGGCCGAGTCCTTTGAGGTGCTCGGCCGAGCACCAGCAAAAAGTCATTTTTAGCCTTTTAAACAATTCGTTCTTTTGTGTGTGACCCCATAGGATTATATTAAGTTGGCAATGAGTCCAACCAAGGTCAAACTCATAAATCATGAGCGGACTCTAGCAAGCCATCATGACTACCCAATTAATATAACTTAAAGAAGTTCGTAATCCTCAATAGAATATATCACAATCCTTTTGTCTCACGATATCATATTGAACATAAGTCATGGTCCATGTCAACTTATATTGTTCAATGCTTTCTCGATCTTGAGTAGATTGATAATGAGCAAATGGTATTGATCTCATCAATTCATTTGAGCGCGGCCACGCATTTCATCAATCTCACTCTACGAGAGGCCTAGGCAGATATCTCTCTTGAGAGAGGGACAAATCTCATATTGACTTATTACCTTTCCCTACATGAATCCGATTATGTCAATCGTAGCCTTTATAACCACCCGGTTAGGAGTGACGTTTGAGTACGTCAAACATAATGTTCATCATGTGGAAGACTGTAATAATCTCAGGTCTAAGGATATTAATGATATAACTATTATGAGATTTAATTATGACATTTGACCATGACATAAATCTCATAGGTGGGTCATGTCCAGTACATGGTCACCAACATGTACCCATAAGCTTAATCTGTATCTAATACACATGATCATCACATGATCATCAATTAAACTTATACTAGTTCTTCATAAGTTCTAGGGATGGGGATTATTATAATAAACATGTAAAACATATAATAACCCAAGGTTGTTATCTCCAAAACAAATGATGTAACGTAAGGCCTTTCTCAAGGGCCTAGAGCATAATTCCAACACCTCGTCCCCTAGAGTCAAATGTCATAGGATCCAATATAGCTGATTCTCCCCAATCTCTTGTCTTTGAATTCGAGTCTGTCTCCTCCGAGGGCCTCACGCCCGAGGATTATGAACTTGTAGCCAACGTTGTATTCCCGTTTGCATTGAATGAAATGATAGACCTTTCCGAGTATCCCCTCATTGCCAACTTATTAGATTATAAATTAACTAATAATCTGAAAATGGTTAATAATGAATCACCTAATAATGCAGACGCACTAAACCATCCAAACATTAAACAGTCATCAAAGCAGGTTGTTGATCAAGAGGAAAACCGTGCCCAAGCTGCCGAAGAGGTTTTGACTAAGGTGAATTTGGGAACCGAAAATGAGCCGAAGGAGACACAGATTGGGGAATACTTCAAAGGGGCCGAAAGGGAAGCTTTGGTTGAGCTACTCAAAGAGTATGTAGATGTGTTTGCATGGTCTTATAAGGATATGCCAGGGTTGGATGCTTCGATCGTGGAACACAGGATCCCCGTGGACCCCGAGGTGAAACCCGTTAAGCAAAAACTTCGGCGGATCAAACCAGAATGGTCCCTGCAGGTCAAAGAAGAGATTGAGAAGTTACTTCGGGTCGGATTTATAAGAGTGATAGAATACCCCTCATGGCTCTCCAACATAGTAACGGTCACAAAGGCCAACGGAAAGGTTCGATGCTGCGTCGACTTTAGGGATCTCAACAAAGTGAGTCCCAAAGATGACTTTCCCCTCCCAAGCATCGACATGCTTGTGGATACAACCTCTAGCTTTGAGGTTAAGTCTTTTGTGGATGGCTTCGCCGGATATAACCAGATTAAGATGGCACAGGAGGACCGGGAAAAAACTGCCTTCACCACCCCATGGGGAACCTTTTGCTATACCGTGATGCCTTTCGGGTTGCGAAACGCTGGGGATACCTACCAAAGAGCTGCGACCGTACTCTTCCACGACATGATCCATAAGGAAATAGAAGTGTATGTCGATGACATGATCGTGCATTCTAAGGGCTCTAACGGGCAACATTTGATAGACTTGAGAAAGTTCTTTGACAGGCTTAGGAAGCACTCCATGAGACTTAATCCGGCCAAGTGCACTTTTGGGGTTTCTCGTGGAAAGGTTTTGGGATACATGGTCACCGAACGGGGCATCGAAATTGATCCTCAAAAGGTCAAGGTAATTGTGGAAATGAGGCCGCCTCGCACCCAACACAAAGGTAAAAGCCTTCATAGGAAGATTACAATACATCAGCCGCTTCATAAACCAACTCACTCCCATTTATGAGCCCATCTTCAAACTGCTAAGAAAGAATGCCGAGGTCAAATGGAACGGGGAGTGCCAAAAAGCCTTCGACAAGATTAAGGCCTACCTCATCCACCCGCCAATCCTATGCCCTCCGCACAAAGACAAGCCACTCTTGCTTTACCTAACAGTGACTGATGCGTCGATAGGAGCAACGTTGGCCCAAGAGAAGAAATATTCAAAGGTGGAAAATGCCATCTACTTTGTGAGCCGTAAGCTACAAGGAAGCGAGCTCAACTACTCCCCAATTGAGAAGACTTGCGCAGGATTGGTATGGGTCGTGAGAAAGTTAAAACATTACATGCAGGCTCATCCGATACAACTTATTTCCAAAATAGACCCCAGACCAATGGCGCGGTAGAAGCCGCCAACAAAACGCTTGAGAGGATCATTAGAAAGATGGCAACACGGGGAAGAGATTGGCCCGAAAAGCTACACCTAGCTTTGTGGGGCTACCGGACTTCGGTCAGAACAGCCACAGGAGATACTCCTTTTGCTTTGACGTACGGAATGGAAGCCATGCTCCCGCAGAATTGGAAGTACCGTCACTAAGAATTTTGTTGGAAAATAAGATCCACGAGGTCGATTGGCTTCGAAGCCGACATGATGAGCTGGCCGTGTTGGACGAACGTCGCCTGAGAGCCATGGAACACATCCGCGCCTACCAAGGGAGAATGGCGCGAGCCTTTGATAAGAAGGTAAAGCCCCGAGAGATTCGGGCAGGAGATTTAGTCCTTAAGGAAAAACCCCCGGGGAGGTCTAATCCCGATGGAAAATGGGAACCCGTGTGGATTGGTCCCTTTGTGGTACAAGAAGTTTTTTCAGGGGGTGCAATGAGGCTCGCAGACTTGGACGGCAACCCCTTTATGCACCCAGTCAATGGTGATAAGCTCCGTCGTTACTTTGTTTAAAAAAAAAAAAAAAAGGGGGGGGGGGTGCTAAAAGAATATACCCACCTAGATTGAAAACCCATTTGGGCGGTCTAGAGAAAAAACAGGGTCGCATCCTAAAAATTTGTGGAGAAATGAACTACGATGACCTGAGCCCCTTAGATTTTCATTTGTAAAAGGGGAACGTAGGCAGCCAATCTTTGGTCCGGTCTAAAAAATAAATAAAAATCAAATTTGGACTTGAGCAAGAGCTCCATGAGAATGCAAATTGGCTTCATAAGTAACCATTTTCATTACAGTTAAAACACTTCTTTGATGAGTTCAAGCACGGTCTACTCTCGACCCAACTAACATGCTTAAGACATAACTAAAATACCTAAGATAAACTAATGTGTCTGCAATGGCAATGGGTGGATACATGGAAATCACTGTTCTTCGTCCCTCCACTTCTTCTTTTGACTTCTTCGGGTCTTCTTTTTCTTCACCTCAAAGATGTCAATTCCATGATCAGAGGCTCTTCCAACGTCATCTACAAGCCCGGTCGCCCTCAAAGCCGCATTGGCAGCAACCCGAGCCCGAAAATCCTCCATTCATGCCCCCGCCTTAGGCATCACGGCCATCCTCCTGTCTGCCAAAACTCTGTAGTCCTCAACAACGTCTCCAGTAATGTTATGGCCACTCGCCATAGCTTTGGTCTCCCTTAGAACCCTGCTAGGACCATAAGTCTCACCAAGAATAGCCTCACTCCTCTCCTCAATGAGCCTCTGAGTCTGTCCCATGGTCTGTTCATACCAGTCCAAGTACACCGTGGTCAAAACCATGCTAGCCGCTCGCCCAAGAAGTGCCCGAGCTGGAAAGAGGGAATAAGTCCACGACCGATACAGGAATGAAACGGTGGAGGAATCCCACATAGACAAAGATGGAATCCTCAAGTGCTCTGGGTTGACACCCGACCACTCCAACAGTGGAGTCTGCGGTAACCCAAACTGACGACGGACCAAAGAAGGGATATAATGAGATGAACCCGAGAGTCCTAGCACCCGAACAAAGGGGGAATTATCTTGATACTCCCGCACCGAGCCAATACGCTAATGGGGAACTAGCCAGCGTATCTCGGCAGTCGTAAGGCGAGCCATGTAAGCCTCCCAATCACTCTGAACTAGGTCCAAGATAATGCCTCTCAAAGAGTAAGACCAAGGATTGTGAGAGATAGGAGCCTCTGGAATGGCCATCAACCTCTCCCTCAACCACAAAGTAAGCAAGGCAGGGCTACCGCTGCGCATGAAACCATCCCCCAAAGCCAAGTGGTCCATACCGTGAAGGGTCTCACCCAAGATCAAGGGGACAATATCCTTCCCCGCACGGTACTCCTCGAGGACACTCAATAAAACCCGATGGCAGGTGCCCTTGGAACTGACCATGTAGAAAAAAGCAAGGACGCATAAACCAAAGGCATTCCAAGAAGCCTCATCCGTGCGATCCATGAACTTCTCAGGGACATCCGAAATATCAATGAAAGTGTGACCAAGGACCATGCATTGGGCCTCTTCCAAAGAAATACCAAGAAGAGAAACCAACCTCTCAACACACATGGTGTCATCAACCAAAGGAAGAGAAATGACCTCCGTGTCTACGCCGCCCACCAAAGCCTTGAAATCCTCATAAGTAGGAGTGATCTCATTGTAGGAGAAACAATAGACATGCCTCCTAACATCCCAAAAGGACGCAGCGGCTCTCAATAGCTCAAGATCCGGAATGAACTCCTTGAGAGACCAAAGGGATTGAATGCCAAACATGGATTGGAAAGTTCCCTTGTGATTCCTCATGTGGGACCGCATCCAAAGCCTAAGGTTGCCCTCGAAACATTCTTGATGAATTTTGGACAATTTTGGTGGTTTCTCCATGAGAAAGGGTTCCATGGAAAAAGGAGCTTTCGAAATGAAGAAGACGAACTGATTGATGAACTCAGGACTGTGGCATTTAAGTAGATGACCAGGCCTGGAACAAAATTGAATGAAAAAGGAGTACTTCCTTCCCGAGCCGTACGGCTACTTTAGCCCTGTTAGAATTGATGATTTCTTGTTGAGAGTTAGCTTTGTGGTCTAACCCATTTAAATCCCCTTCCCAACCAATGTCATAAATGCAACCGAGAAATTCCCTCCTTGGCTCATGCAACTTGAATTGAACCTAGAAAATTTAGGTTCCCGAAGTCATCACAGGCAGTCCTAGCGACGTAAGCCCAGCTTTGTGAAATTAGTTATGGCCGTCCTCGACGTAAGCCCAGTTAAAATTTGGAAATGGTCTTTTGCTTAATGCTTATTATGGTCGTCCTCGACGTAAGCCCAGTTAAAATTGAAATGGTCTTCTGCTTGATGCTTATTATGGCCGTCCCCGACGTAAGCCCATTAGCTATGACTTAGAATAGTCGTTATAGGCTAGAGCCTTTGTCCGGCAGTCCTTAGAGGGACGTAAGACCAGTTTTCCCGTCAATCTCCCCAAAGATGGAGTTGACCCCGTTCAAGCTTAGACTTAGAATAGTCATTATAGGCTAGAGCCTTTGTCCAGCAGTCCTTAGAGGGACGTAAGACCAGTTTTCCCGTCAATCTCCACAAAGATGGAGTTGACCCCGGTCAAGCTTAGACTTATAATAGTCGTTATAGGCTAGAGCCTTTGTCCCGGCAGTCCTTAGAGGGACGTAAGACCAGTTTTCCCGTCAATCTCTCCGAAGATGGAGTTGACCCCGGTCAAGCTTGGACTTAGAATAGTCACCATAGGCCGTCCCCGACGTAAGCCCAGTAAAAATCTGTCCCGTGTAAGTCAACCCTCTCCTATAGAGTAAAGTTGACCATATCCCCAGCAAGTCAACCCTCTCCCATAGAGCCAAGTTGACCATGTCTCGCCTCTGACCCCTAGAGTCATGCCTCCTTGCGGACCTAAGTAACCCGCGTACCTCTGAACTACGTTAGGCTTGATTCCCCGCGAACGGGATACGTAGGAATCCTATACCACTAGGTCCAGCCATGCAACCAAAATCGTTTAAAGCCGTCGTCCCGTCAGATTGGGATGCTTATTTCTATCGACAACCCCGCTCCTTCAAAGCGACGTTGCCGAGGGGCTCTGTAAGTACCCCAATCTGAAACCGACCTATCTTAGAGGTAGCCTTAGCACCGTTTCAGGGATAAGCTAATAGGCCAGGACCTCCCTAGGATAAGCTATAAATTCCAGGACTACCCTGGTATAAAATTGGAAAAATCCAGAAGCTCGCCAGGCTGAGCCGTACGGATGCTTTGGGTACTAGAGGGGCCTAGCCGTACGGCTGGTTTGGGCACCCTCAGTCCCTATAAATAGAACCCCTTGGTGATCATTTCAGGGGGGGGGGAAACATTAGAACTAAGGTAACGCTGTCGAATTCACCTCAGAATAGTGTGAGTAAGAGTGAACAAAGAGTGAAAGAGAGAAAGGAAGATTGGCCTAAACCAAGATAGGTAAAGCCACCTCCTCCCCCTCCCTTCTCTTCATCCAAGAACTCTATTTATCTTTGATCTTGTCATTTATTGTTGATCTTTACATTCTTGCAAGTCTTGTCCATTCAAGCAATATACATATATCTATTATTATTTATATTTCCTAGTCCAAGCCATGAGATGATCAAAGGTGCCCTCCATACTTTGTGTGGAAGAGGTTCAAACCTAGTTTGATCATGGCTTGTTGATTGTTCATTTACATTCTTGTCATGGATGATGCTTTTGTTGTTCATTTTGCTCATTTTAAGCTATGATGATCATGTTGAGGATAAAGTCTCAATCTTTATCCTCATCACCTTGATCTAGCCCAAAATTCCCAAGTTTGGGTAATAAAGATCCAATATTTATGGTTTGTTCTTGTCCCTAAAGGATTAATCTTGCCTAGAAGAGCCATTTTGATGGTAAAGTTTCAATCTTTACTCATCAAATGGTCACTATGGCTCAAAAGGGCACATTGGCCACCTTTTTCATGTTTCTCCCATGATTGGCTTTAATCATGCCCAAACTCTTGTTTTGGGAGGTTCTTTGATGATCAAATGGCATAGGAATGAGTTGTTAATGTTGTTTTGTGTTGGAATAACAAACTGGAATCAGAACAGTTTGGTCCAGTTCAAGTAGAATGCTCTGTTTCTGCCTGGAACTGAACTGTTGCTTGAATAAACTGTAAAATCCCAGGAGTGGTCTCCCCATCCATACGGC
The DNA here is from genome assembly GCA_026119855.1 of Campanula takesimana. Lineage (NCBI taxonomy): Eukaryota > Viridiplantae > Streptophyta > Magnoliopsida > Asterales > Campanulaceae > Campanula > Campanula takesimana. The sequence goes on along the minus strand of JAOWBW010000438.1, from coordinate 471,448 downwards.
TACTTTGGCCGTATGGGGAGATTGACCATTTTGCCCCTCTGTCTTCTGTTTTCTTGTCAAACAAACCCTTTTTCAGTCGAAAAGATAAATAAAAGTTAAAACAGAGATTTTCCGTTAAAACACACACACACACATGCACTTTTGTTTACTAACAAGGGAGACTCGGCTTTGTCCGAGGCAACTTGGGAGGACGTAAAAACTCTTCCCAAGTTGTAACCTGACCTCCGAACCTTTGAACTCGAACCTTTGTCATTTTGTTGGGTTTAAAATTAACAAAATGTGGCGACTCCGTTAAATTGGTCCGGTTCCCGCGTTTGGTATTTCGCCCTTGAAACGTGCTCGTGTGTGTTTTTTTTTGGGGAGGGATCCTTACAACCATGCGCAGCGGAAACGACATATGAAAACAAGTACAAAACCCAAGAGCCCATAGATCCATTCATGATGATTAATTAATATGAGAAAGAATTTAGAATACTAACCGTTGTTATGCTTCAAAATTATCTCCGGATGATCAAGTCTTCAATTCCAGGATCATGAACTTTAGGTGCCAAAGCAAACACCCTCTATCAGTATCCACACATCGAATCGGACTCAAGAACACCTTCTTGATTGGCTGCTAGGTCTAGGCTTTGAAAAACGTGAAGAAACAATTTTTGCTTTGGATTATTTTGCCTTATAGAATTATGTAGTTTTGATGATTCCAAATCATAAAACTAATAATCCTCTATCACTATATGTTATTGTTTCTCAAACAATGGCTTTTGATTTCTAAAATCAAGCTCTCAGTTTCTCAAACCCGAATTGTTGGTGTTGTATGCTCTAGGCACGTTATTTGAACGATTAATGTTGTCTATTGATTATTTCTTAATAAAGATATTGAATGTTGATTATTTTATATCTTGCATGTTTGTTATAATAATCATTGTCCCTAGTACTTATGAAGAACTAGTATAAGTTTAATTAGATAATCATATGATGATTATGTGTATGGGATACATGTTAAACTTATAGGTATGTGTTGGTGAACATATATTGGACATGACTCAAAGATGAGGTTTATGTCATGGTCATAATGTCATAATTAAACCACTAATAGTTATATTATTGAATACTCAAACTTGAGATTATTACATTCTTCCACATGATGAACATTACGTTTGACACATTCAAACGTTACCCTTAAACGGGTAGCTATAAAGAAAGTGATTGGCGTAATCTCATGTAGGGAAAAGTAATAAGTCAAGATGGAATTTGTTCCTCGTCAAGAGAGATGTCAAGCTTTGGCCACTCGATGAATAGTATTGATGAAATGCATGTCCATGCTCAAATGATATTTGTATTATCAATATATTCAGAATCAAGAAAGTATTGAACATTGCAAGTTGATCATTGACCATGGCTTACGTTCAATGACATCGTGAATAAAAAGATTATGATATGTTCTATAAAAGATTCACGAACTTTGACAAGTTATATTAATTGGGTAGTCATGATGGATTTCTAGAGTCCACTTATGATTTATGAGTACAAATGTGTTTGGACTCATTGGCAACTTAATTTAATCCTATGGGGTCACACACAAAAGAACGAATTGTTAAAAAGGCTAAAATTGAATTTCTGCTGGTGCTCGGCCGAGCACCTCAAAGGACTCCGCCGAGCATGGGAAACAGAAAGATAAAAATTAGAGGCGCTCGGCCGAGCATCTCAAAGGACTCGGCCGAGCAGGCCCTGTTCGGGCCCAGTTTCCTGATTTCGTATTGTGACGGGATTTAACCAATTTCTCCAAAAGGGTTTAGGTTTAATGAGTTTAAATACCTCTCTCAATACCCTAATCAGATATAATTGATACTTGATCAATTAGAGAGCCTCCAAGAGAGTAAAATCTGTTCTTCTTATTCCCAAGAACAAGACCAATATTTTCATATAGCCTTCATAATAGAAACATGTTCTATTGGGTCTAGCAATCCGGATCAAGAAGAGTTCTTGAGATTCGTTCGCGTGTGGATAAACATAGAGGGCATTGGCATCAACTCCTCCAAGTTTGTGATCCAAGATTTGAGGTCGTGTTCATGCGTTCGTGATTCAAAGAAGCGCGAAGAACAAAGATTGAAGATCTGAAATTTTAAAGCTCCATCACGGTTAGTATTCTAAATTCATCTCCGTATTAATTCAATCATATTGAATGGATCTAGGCTTTCTGGGTTTATTCCGCTGCGCATAATTGTGCAAAACCCAACACGAATGCCCTTTTTATATAGTGAGTAGTGACCTAATTTTGGTAGGTTTTGGACATCTTTTCGTGCAAGAGAAGAAAACCTAGAAAAATCAGTCACGGGGCGAAAGTGGCCGCGTGGCCAACATTTCCAGAAGGCAAAAGTGGCCAAGTTCTCCTCTAGGCAAATGTGGCCGCGTGGCCATGTTCCTCCCATGGCAAATTTGGCCGCGTGGCCAACTCTTCCCGTGTTATTTTTCAAGTCTTTTCAATCCGGTTCTGCGTAAGTACTAGGGACAGAGATTATTATGTGTATCATATACACATAATCATCACCTGATTATCTATTAAACTTATACTAGTTCTTCATAAGTACTAGGGACGGAGATTATTATAATAAACGTGCAAAATATATAATAATCCAAGGTGTTATCTCTATAACAAATGAGAACATGACATAACGTAAGGCCTTTTTCAAGGGCCTAGGGCATAATCTCCAACATTTCTTGTGTTTGTGCTCAAGGAAAATCATATTGTACTGAAAGAACAACCACTATTGCTACTTCTAAAGAAAGTGTTACAAGTCATGACTCAGAGCTGTTTGAGATCGAGTAAACACCTTGGCGACATAGATGAAGATTTTTATTGCAGATCTGGGTCGATCTAAGTAGATCTGGGTCGATCTAATGCAAACGGCCACGTCGGGAAGAAATCGAGATCGCCAGAATTTAAAGCATGGAAGGCAGAGATATACTGAAGTTTGAAGCGTGAAACGTAGAGATACGCGGAGTTTGAATCTAGCTTGTTTTGATGAAGACGGTCGGCAACGGAGAATGATGGCCGGAGATGAGGGATGGGAGGGGTTGCCGGAGATTGGAGAGTGTCACCGGAGGTGGGGGATGATGAGAGATGCTCGAAGGCAGGGGAAGGGATAGTAGAGAGATGGAGAAGAAGTACGTGTTTGTATCTGGGACGAAAGGGTGGGGTTTTGATTAGGGATAAAAGGTAGTTTCAGAATTTTAAAATGTTTAAAATGGGTTTAAGGATTGGGTGGTAATTTATTTTCAAGACTTGGACTTGGTGATAAAAAGAAATACTATTGAGTTGGATTAGGTGGTCGTTTGGCTTAGGAGGAAGGACTAGGTGGTAATAATTCCTATTAATAAATAAATTCAAGGAAAATAAAAGAATTAGCAACACTTCCATATAAGGCCTACACGTTTGGAAGCAAAAAAAAAATTTCATTAACTGTTTGGTCGTTACATTAACAGAGTTCATCCATTTCTTCGTCAGCTGCTCATCATCACACTCCCCAATTCTCTCTTTCCATCCCTAGGGTTTCTTCCAACTATGGCCGGACTTCGTATTCCGCCAGAAGACAGTGACGTCTCACAGATGCGACAGCCGTCCGCCGCTGATCTGATCTCCGACGACGACCGCTCCGTTGCTGCCGATTCCTGGTCCATTAAGAGCGACTACGGAAGTACTCTTGACGACGATCAGCGACACGCCGACGCATCTGAAGCTCTCGCTGCTGCTACTTACCCTGCCGCCTCCGATTATAGGTCATCTTTCCCTCCTCAATTTTGATTGTCTATTAGTCAATACAGTTGTGCTTATTTTGTTGGAGTCATGATCTTTACTAATTTCTATGAAGTCAACCTTTTTTCTATGAACTCAATACATTGTCTTCTTGGTGTAGCAAATGTGAATTCACAAGTTAGTTTCAATACGAATGAATCGGATGCTGTAATTATGTTTTAAAGAATGGTCATACTTTATGATAAAATGTTTGTGTCAACTGCCAAGTAACCGGGAGAATGGAAATGATTTTTGAACATAGTATGATTGTAAAAGTTACTTGCCTAAATGGTAGGGATTAGCAGCTTGTGACTAAGTTGCTATCTATTTCTATTGTTTTCTGAAAGTATTTAGAGTATGTTTTAAATTATGGTTATCCTTCACTGCAGTGTCAAGTAGGGTCTATAAAGTAGGGTCTATTCCATGGTGTATGTTGTTTGCAGATGATATTGTGCTGATTGATGAGACAAAAGAAGGTGTTGAAAATAAATTGGAGTTGTGGAGACGCACTTTGGAATCTCGAGGTTTTAGGTTAAGCAGAAGCAAAACTGAATATATGGAGTGTAAATTTAGCAAAGTTGGAAGCAGAGAGGCAGGAGTGATCACATTCGATGGAAAGATTGTCCAAGCTTCTGAGTTCTTTCGCTATCTTGGATCTATTATCCAAAAAGATGGAGAATTGGATGGAGATGTGGCTCATAGGATTAAAGCAGGTTGGTTGAAGTGGAAGAGTGCCACAGGGTTTCTTTGTGATCGTGGCATGCCAAATAGATTAAAGGGAAAATTCTATCGTACGGCAATTAGGCCTGCACTGCTTTATGGCACTGAATGTTGGGCCGTGAAACAGTGTCATATTCATAAGATGAATGTAGCGGAGATGCGTATGCTACGATGGATGTGTGGGCATACAAGAAAGGATCGATTGAGAAATGAGGTGATCAGGGGTAAAGTAGGAGTTGCGCCCATTGAGGATAAAATGAGGGAGCATCGTCTAAGGTGGTTTGGTCATGTGAGACGGAGACCGAGTGATGCACCGGTTAGGAGGCCTGAAGAGTGGAGAAGTGATAAAATGGCGAGGGGTAGGGGAAGACCCAAGCAAACTTGGATTAAGGTGATTGAAAATGATATGAGTTTACTCGGAGTGGATGAAGATGTGGCGTTGAAGAGGCCGGAGTGGAGGGCGAAAATTCATGTGAATGATGGGGGTTGATCGTACTTTTTATTATTATTATTTATTTTTTTATTTTATTTTATTTTCTCCATCTTTTTCCTCTCTTTCTCTCTCTCTCTCTCGCTCTCTCTCTCTCTCTCTCTCTCTCTCTCTTTCTCTCTCTCTCTTCCTTTTATCACGATGACATATGAGGATTCATGTTAGCCGACCCCAAATTATTTTGGGACTAAGGCTTTGTTGTTGTTGTTGTTGTTGTTGACAAGTTTGACTTCTTATTTTACATTTTTTGCTGCTATATAACTCCTATAATTTGCACTAACATGGAAAATCTTATTGTTTCATGTGTAGTAGAAATGCCATTTCAAAAAAAAAAAAAAAAAAGAGTAAGAATTTCTTTTGAAATTAAAGTTATCATATCAATTAATAATTTTAATGTGATTATATTTTTTGGGATGGCGGAAGTTGATCATTTGAAATATTACTGACCAACTATGTACATTGTCTTGGTATCTAAGGGATTTTGCTACAGCTGCTTAAATGCCAAAATTGCTAAATGATGATGTATATATTATGTGTATTGTTCTTGAACATCAACATATTCTCTTTAAACAGTTCTGATAAGGAGGATCCTGATGGTGAAGGAATCACATCGATGCTGGGTTTTCAGAGTTACTGGGATTCAGCATATGCAGATGAGTTAGCAAATTTCCGTGAGCATGGCCACACTGGTGAAGTCTGGTAAGCTGTTTGACTCTTATACTATGGCTTTCTTAATACAAGCTGTATCATATTCTTTGGCTTCGATGATTTGCTATCATGTCACATGATGCTGGGTGAGAAATCATCCTTTTGTCTCTGTCTCGTATGTGAAAATTGACAAGTCTCAGTACAAAACCGGTCTTGTCTTTTGTAGGTTTGGTGCTGATGTCATGGAAATGGTTGCTTCCTGGACAAAAAGTTTGTGCTTTGACATATCTCAAGGTCGGTTGCAGAATCACGTGAATGATACCAATGCTGAGACTGCTGGGCAAGATGAAAAGGATTTAAAATCTTGGAGTATACTTGACGTTGGTACCGGTAACGGATTACTTCTTCAGGAGCTTGCTAAGCAGGGGTAATGTGCCTGATTTACCTTATTAACTACAAATTTAAGATAAATAGCTCCGTCAATGGTGAAACACAAACCTCATTCATTCTCTCTTTCACATTAGTGAGATTAAAAAATTGGACTCAGTTTCTGCAAATATAGCATTGGTCCTTATTTGTATTTTAGCATCATTTTTCTATCTCATATTAATTATCTGCTGAATAATTGTGCCTTGATGATTTTTATTAGAGTCATCATTTCTGTGCAAAACCTTTTAGATTTCACATCTAATTGATTGATCATAGTGATTAGATATTAACAATTTCAGTGGCATGAACTCTTATGCGGGTCTCACGTTAAAGGATTTTTGGGAGATTGTAAATTAGGCTATTAGCTTGAATGCGAATGGAGGCGTTACCATTAGGAACTAGTTTTATAATGGATGTATGATTTCTTTGTACCTTAAACTATATGACTTTTGAATTTGGTGTTATTCAAGTGTGTTTATCCCTGCAACTTGAGGTACACTATTGAAAAACTTATTTTCCACTCTGTTCTCCTAAGCTATATATTTGTAAAGTACACTTGTTGAGATCATTGTTAGTTATTGTTGTCCATGCTAGTTTTCAGCTTCCTCATCTTTTGCAAATATTGTTCATGTTTTGATATGATTAATATCACTCTTTCCAACGGGTTTGAACATGCTTGATATGCATTTTTGGTGCCCTCCTTCTAACTACTTAAGCTTTAGATATTTTGGTTGCTTAACATGTGTATAAATCTCAATCATTAAGGTCTTGGGTTTGAGGCCCTCGTTTGGCATCTGTTTCCTTTGATGTTCTGAGGAGTGTTTAGACTTGACATAAATTTTTGGGCTTCTCTTACTTCAAGCTTTTGGACAAGTTGTAGTATGATTTACTTTTGCATGGCTCAAACCATAAATATATACTCCTATGTGTTTTGATCTATGATGCTCAGACTCACCAATTCACCCCCCCCCCCCACCCCCTTACCCGTGTCGACATGGGATATGGGTTGGACTTGGCAAGAGAAAACAGACTCGGCGGTGATGGCCGTCGGAGTCTCAATAGATGGTGGCTGTAAATGAAGAGGAGACTGAAGGGGCGTCCATGGGGGAGGCAGAGGAGAGAGAGAGAAGTGTCAAAGAAAGAATGTTAAACTGGGTAGAGGAATGTACATACTTTAAGGGAATGGAATACGGAAAGATGGGTTTTGGGCTATGGGAAATGGAAGTTTACTTGTGTTTTTGAAATTTAAAAAAATTACTCCCTCCGTCCCAGAGTAAGTGTCTACCTTTTTTGCATGTTAGCACGAAGGAACTTTGAGCAATAACTTTAGGTTGATTTAATTATCTTAATGAAAATTTAAAAATTGTTATTGATAGTATATATAATGGTGTCTAAGAAACAAGTTTTATATTTTCATTATGATAATTAAATCAACCTAAAATTATAGCTCAAAGTTCCTTCGTGCTAATATGCAAAAAAGGTGAACACTTACTTTGGGACGGAGGTAGTAAAAATTATTGACACACTCGGTAGTAGGATACAACGCATCTCCTTCCCATATTTTAAATCCATTCAATTTAAATTATAGCATCTCCTTCCCTTATTTTAAATCCATTCAATTTCATTGATAGTAGGCAGATTCTTTGTACATTTAAATATTAAATTGCATTGGGACTAAGGCGTTGTTGTTGTTGTTGTAAAAGAAATTAATACTCTCTCCGTCCCAATTTAAGCTTCTTAGTTTAACCTTGCACGCTTATTAAGAAACCAATAGAAAATGGGCAAACAACTATAGTGGGTTGAGGGTATAATTATCCAAAACACTATGTGTAAGGCAAATGGGTGAAAGGTAGGTTAGGTAAGCTTTTTTTTTTTTCCTTTTTTGTAATTCTATAATGTTAAGAGGATAAAGTAGTCCAAAACATTGTTCACTATTTGCCATTTATGGAATAAAGCAAAGTAAGAAGCTTATAGTGGGACGGACCGAAAGGAAAGTAAGAAGTTTAAATTGGGATAGATGGAGTATAACTCGGATCCTTGATTTGAGATTTCCAGGATCCGAATGTCGTGACTCGTAATCGAGTCCGAGCATAGTGTTTAGCTGTATTTATTTTCATTAACACATTACCTGTCCAACGTATGTAATTTTAAGCTGATTTGTTCCAATTTTATGGAATCATGAATGATATGATTAGCACATTCTCCGTCCACTCTTTGTCAAAGCATTAGTAAATAATGCATATTGGAAACAAATTAATAAGTGATGAGGGAGGAGAAAACCTATATTAACTGTTTGGGAAAAAATGTTTTTAACAGTACTTTTGTGAAACTATAAGTGACTATAATTTTATGCACGAGAGAAGAGAAATTGTGAGTTTGACCTATTTCTTAGCTTTGCCTTAGATGCAATTGATGATACAGAAACCACCATTTAAAGTTGCAGAGTTGGGACGTAAACATATGTGTAGAGTGCGACGTGGTGATTTTCCATAATTTAGTACGTGCCGGAGGGACAGGACCATGAGGAATAGGATCTGTGTGCTTAAGGGCTAGATTACAAAGAGAGGAAATGCAAAAGCACCAATTGCAGAGTACTCTCAGAGCTGAGGGCTCTCAGATATGCATTTATAGAGTCGTTCTCATGAAAAACGTGTTTTACACTAAGAGATGGAAAAACAGTTTTTTTTTGTAATTGCCTACTCTAATATTATCATGTGTCTGTTCTAGTATTAGAAAGTGTCTGTTTTAATATAACACTTACAAAACATTCAAACGGCACTTATAGACATTCAATCAGACACTTTTAGTGGTAGTGTTAAGGATTGCTAGTGGTAGTACTAGTGTTAAGGATTGCCGGTGGTGGTGTTCAGGATTGCCTGTCCTAGTGTTGAAAAGTGCTTGTTGGAGTACTGAAAATGCTTGTTAACAATGTCAAATGTGAGTTTTTATAAGTTCTGAAACAAGTGCGTGTCATAGTACTAAAAATATTGATAAATGCCTCTTACAAAGATACCACTACGCATTATAAAAACGTTCTTCTTATTCACAAAAATGTCACTCCGCATTTTGAAAACACGTTTTACGCCAATACAAGTGTAAAACACGTTGTTTAGGAGATTTTCACAATATTATACTCTCTCTGTCCCGTAAAGTTTGTCCCATTAATTTTGACCGTACGTTGATGTCAATCTCACAAATACAATGAAACTATAAAAGTTGTTATTGGTAAATCACTAAATGATTTATCAATTACAATTTTTAAAATTTCACTAGGATGATTAGATCGACATCAATGCTTAGTTAAAGTTCATTGGTGGTGCCCATTAAGAGTCAAAATGGGACAAACTTTCGGGGACAAAGAGAGTATTATTTACTTGTTACATAATTCACTATATCCTATTTGTATAACAATTAGTGTGACCTCTATAAGTTTTGGTACTTCACTTGAAGAGTGATGTCTAGTTTATCTGGTTTGGGTCAATGGTACAAATTAAAAGGATTCTTTTTCGAGGATATATATGTGATGCATCAATAATCTCTTATCTACTCCCTTCGTCTCAAAATACATGTCATTTTAAGAGTTAATTTTTGTCTCAAAATACTTGTCGTTTTACTATTTACAACGCTTTTTTCTTGTTGTATACGGATTATACCCTTATTAATGATAGTGAACTATCTCTTGCATAAGCATTTAATTGCCTATGTAATTGGATTACTTTAGGGGTATACGAGACTTTTTCACATGCATTAATTGCATTTCTTAAGAACTGTGCACATGCTAAAAACGACATCTATTTTGAGACGGAGGGAGTACATTAGTTTGTTTTGGGTTCACCCTTCACATGGCATTACTGTCAAGACATGTAGTAAGAAAAGTAATACATGCCACCGTCTTGATCCCCTCTGTAATCCTGTATCTGTTGCATTTTCCTTGCGATTGATAAAAACTACTAGCATCTTCCATTCACTCAACTCCTTGATAAACGACATAATATTCTCCCAAAACTATCTTGATGGGAGATCAGAATATCAATTAGGATGATAGTAAAACCTACAAGTCTCTCTGTGTGTTGGGATTTGTGAAAATTCGACAATCTCTGGCAAATATGCGCTGCTTATTTTGTGATTTATGTCCCTGAGTCTAATCCTTCCCCTGCGGATATGTGACTTAAATTGTGTTAAGTGAAGGCTCCTATTTTTAGATGAGATGGGCAGGTTATCATTCATGTCTATTGTTTAAGATAATATTAGACCTTGAACTGGGATATATATGAATCATCCGCCTCAGTAAGTAAGAGGCTTATAAAACAGCTCCATGGACCATGCCTGTTGATGGTTGGTTAGATAACCTGGAAGTAATGTGTGATAGAGTATGAGAGGTGCTATGGGCCTGTAATGTTGCACTTTTGAAGGATGGATATCTAATGGGAGAAGTTTATGGTAAAAAAAAAAAAAAGAACATTAAAATTTATTACAGAGGGAGTTGCATAAAGGAATTGGAGAAAAGTCACTTTTATAGTTCTAGTTTCTGTCATTTGCTTAAGTAATGACTGTTGTAGTTATTTATTGAAATTTATAAGGTTTATTTTCTTGGATCTTTTCTCAAAATAACACTTTCTGGAAAAGTATTTCCCAAAATGTCACACTTTAAAAAGTATTGCCCAAAAATAACCAGGTTTGGAAGAAATATGGTTGGCAACCGCAATTTTTAATTTTTATTGATAAAAAAAAAACGCAGTGGCAACTGCGTTTCCTTAAAAAAAAACGCGGTTGCTAACTACGTGTTTTTTGTTGCAAACTTGGTTATTTTGGGCAATACTTTTTTTCCTACGACATTTTGGGATATACTTTTCGAAAAGTGTCACTTAATGAAAACAAATACATATTCTTGTCCATGTCTCTTTTCTTTTTTCCTCTGTAAATTTACATTCGATTTATTCCAGATAAAAAGGACTTTGTCCATTATGTTACTGTAGTACTTTGACATTAAAGGCTGAGTATTTAATCAATTAGCATGGGCATAAAAAGCTCTGATGCAATTATATTACAATAACTAATTTGACTTTTTGTTGGATTAGGTTTTTTGATCTCACTGGAACAGACTACAGTGAAGGAGCAATTGACCTTGCTCGAAACCTGGCTGATCGTGATGGATTCACAAATATCAAATTTTTGGTATGATGAATAGGCACCACTCAGAATGCAACATATTCTCCTGTATTATCATGTGCACTGCTGTAGAAACAAAACATTTTGCGTAGTTGTTGAATCTTATCCGTTGCCCTGCATAGATGGCAATTAGTGCCAAAAGTTTATTGTTTCAGCAGTAAGAAAAGTAGTATGGCAATACCTGCAGTTTGAATAATTGTTGAAGCCGAAAAGTTGCAGTTACCATATACTCCCTCCGTCCCAGCTCACTTGAGACTTATTTCCATTTTGGTCCGTCCTGCTCACTTGAGACCTCCCCAAAATTGCCAACTTTTAATAAATTTATATTGAATCTACCCCACCACTCAATCTCTCTCTTCATTTTACATCACTCAATTTATTTAACCAACACTACTATTTACCCCACTCATTCTCTCTCTTCATTTTCCATCACACATTTTCCTTATTTTATTCTTAGTTATTGTGCCCACCTCTTAGGTCTCAAGTGAGGTGGGACGGAGGGAGTATTCAGATGGAATATATAGAATAATTCCGTACAAGCTTTACTTGAGTTCTTGTGGGGATAGGAGGCTAAATACATCAATTCTTCTAGATTTTGGTTTTTTTCCTACCATAGATGTATACTTAAGCCATATTATTTTTTGATTGGCCTTTTTGTTTCAGAAGAACATTTTTTATTATTCACCAAAATGTAATTGAATACAGGAAAGCATGGACATAAATTAATTAAAACTGCATGCAGGATTCAAAATAATTACCTGTTTTTTACTTGAATGGAAGTCACCAATTTCCTTCTAGGGTACATAATGGGTATCCTTTCTCATCAATGTACACCAAGCAGCCACTTAACTACTGTATATCAGTATCTTATCAACCACGTTTATTTTTACCTTCTCACATAATAACTATTACTGGCCTAGTATGGTTTTTCCAGAAAGTGAACCTTTTCTTTCGCCTTCTGTATTGCTTCAGGTTGATGATATTCTCGAAACAAAGCTAGATAGGACGTTTCAGCTTGTTATGGATAAGGGAACTTTGGATGCTATTGGATTGCATCCTGATGGCACTATCAAAAGGTAGTACTCATATATCATATTTAGAGAAGCGGTCCTTGTATTTTGGTTGTGGTGGCTCATTTGGTATGTGTAACTAGTTAGTGTCTGACTACCTAGTATCTTGTAAGACCAGTTATCCTTTCTCGTCTAAGATGCTCCTGCATGTCTTTTCAGATGATCATCTTTCCGTCCATTGAACTAAAGCAATAAAATGGACAATTGGATGGAGAAATTACTGATATTCATTAACCTTTTTCAGGATAATGTATTGGGATTCAATCTCAAGACTTGTCGCTCCAGGTGGGCTTGTGGTAAGCATTTTAACCGCACCCTATCACGTCAAATGCCTTATATCTGATACTCCCTCCCTCCCCCCCTCCCCTCCCCTCCCCTCCCACCAAAAGAACCCCAACACAAGTCCTTATTTCCTTTTGAGGAAAGGCTAGAATTGTGGTGCAAATTCAAGAAGGTAAGAGCCAATAAAGCATCATCCTTTAAAAAGTTTGATGTGTCAAATTGGGCTATAGTATAATTTTGGAACAGGGGAGTGGTATATTTCTCATGCAACTGTTAATCCCCCAAGATTTGTGTGTATGGTGCCTGACATTTTATGTAAAAAATAATTACTCTACCACATGATAAACATTCTTTTTTACTGATGGAGACACTTCTCCAGTTGTCATTGTGTTTGGTATCATGCTCCTCCGTCTAGAGACATCTTCAGAATGTTGTCTCATTTCAATATAAAAAATAACCTAATTTAGGCAGGCATATAGGTCATGGATGTCACATGATTTTGTGCCCAAGTTTAAACTTTAGGAAGATGTCAGTAGATTATGTCCTAGCCAAGAATTATGGTTTCAGTTCATTGAAGTAAAGGATGCTAACACATAAAGATTACAAGTAAATTAAATATATGTGTGTGGCCGTAGCCTGAATTTCTAAATCATGAATGATAGATACAAAGTGGCAACAATGTTGGGGAATTGGGGGGGGGGGGGGGGATCTCCACATCCGCTAGCCCATACTAGCAGTCATCAATATGGAGAAAATAATCAACACATGATAATAATATGAAAGAATAAATAACACCGATGTTTGATAACCCAGTTCATCAACACATGACTACATCTGGGGGCACTTAGCCAGGATATCATTATAATAATATATGTAAAGATTACAACTTTAGCACATGCGCTCACATAGATCTAGCATGGCTACTCTCCAATAATAATCTCTCACCTATACATTATTATCTCCCCTCACCCAAGAACATACAAACATAGTCATGGCCGGGTTGTAGGATCGCCCCCCATAGCTCTCCTAGGCCCCCCGGCCCCCTCCTATACACTATTTTGTATCTCTCTCTTGATATCCTAACTTTCTCCTACACAAAGTAAAGTACAAAATATTATGGTGGTAGTCACAATATATTTATAGGGATACAAAACTTAATCCTGATCAAAACCTAATTTACCCGAAGTCCGGGACGGAAAGAGTAAAGTACTTTTCCTCCAAAAATTCGTGGCTTTAGGAAAGTCAATAGTATTAGGAATTTGGGAATTAATTCCTTTAAGGAATTAGATTCCTTTTCCCGCACCAAGACCAACTTCCATAGCCAGCAGCAACTTCACGCCAAAGTCCTCCCAAAACTGATGATCCGGTCGGGTCACACTGTTGGTCCGGCCGGATCTTCACCCTTTTGCTCCGTCTCGGTTTTGACTCCTCGCTCTTCCGCGGTTTTGACCTCCTCCTTGGTTTTGACTCCATTCCCAACAAACAATTATCTTAGTGGAGACTAAAGAAAGAAAATAAGCATACATGTATCAATCTGTTAAGGTAAAGATACTTGTTGTGTGAGCATGTAATTATCTAGATACACGATTTCAATCCAAATCACACCTACCTTTTTATGGACACTCCTTTCGGAAAATGTTTTATTTTCTTTGATACTAGTACATTTTAGAGAGAAGGGTGTTCCGTTAGAATTAATATTTTGCACATTGCTATTCCTTCAGCAAATATGAAACTTAACATGTTATATTTGTCTACTTTTGGTTATGAGTTTAGGTGATTACATCATGCAATAATACTCGAGATGAGTTAGTGCAAGAAGTTGAAAATTTCAATCAAAGAAGGGTGGGTCCTTCTGATGACCTGGAGAACTCCACGGAACCTGCATCAAGCCAAGAATCAGCACCATTCCGCTACGTAGATCATATTCGCTCCTACCCAACATTCATGTTTGGAGGATCAGTCGGTTCTCGTGTTGCCACAGTTGCATTTCAGCGGACCTAGAAGTGTAGATTGGGACCATTATTGGGTTTTTTTTGGTCTGTGTGCACTCCCTCCCTTTTCCTTGGGCTGTCATGGAAAGTTTCTGATTGTTTAGGAAAGAAGATTATGATGAATGTGGAAGATGAAGTTTACTGGTTATGTAAGAGTAGATTGTTATTTGGACTAATTCTGTGTAAATTTAACATGTCAAGAAATGGGTTTGGATCTTGTGATGAATACTGACACGAAACTTGTGTTATCTTAGTGCTGTTTTCAACCGACGATGGATTATTTTTTGTCGGGGTGAATTTCTTATTATTTCATTACCTAGTTTATCAATATTTGGGAAAATCTATGTTATTTTGGGGACAAAATTAGATGTAGACTCTTCGAAAATCATTCTCGGGGGTGGTAAAGGTACCTCATATAACTGTATACATGATGTTGCTTGAAATTTGGACAGTAAGCGCCACATTTAAGCCTAAATTGTAGATATGTGAAGAACTTTTCGGGACAATGGAAAACGGCAAATAAGAAGATCATTATGGGACAGAGGGAGTACAATTTATACTAATTCTAAGCCTAAATACAGACAAAATACACGAGGATTAAACTAGTTAGGTTGGTGTTGGAATTGTTTTCTTGAGGACAGACCTGTTCAACTTGTGGTTTTCAAATTACCGTGATAACCATGTCTTTCTGAAACAGACGGGACAAATTAACCTCCACCGTTGATCTTTAGCAAGAGGGTCGTGTCATTGTCTCTGTCTTTGGTTGCAGCGTAGCAGGAGATGCCCCTGCGCTGGAGGCTCGAGTAATCCATAGAATGAAACACGGAAAGAAAAACTGTTTCCAGAAACTGACTGCAAATGCAGAGGAATCGGAAGTCTTTTAGCAAGACAAAGTGAAGAAATGTTTAAAATTACAAGGACTAATTAGTTTTACAAAATAATTAGGGGTCGGGCTGGGACTCGTCAATGAGAAGTGTTAAAACAATCAAAAAGTGAAGAAATTGGTAAAACACGGTAGTTACAAAAATAAACAATATAATTATACTGAGTGAATAATGAATTTTAGCAAGAAGGGTTTAAAAATAGATATACTTATATGATATGAAACCCTAGCTGCCAGTATATAAATTACAAATGGAAATGAGCCATGAAGGACACAAGGCAGAGCAAAGCAGTTGCACTTAGAATGGTAAGCCCAGAGATTCCACCTGCCAACCCTAAAATTTGAGACAAATTCTGTGCATGTTTCTTGTTTTTATGATTTAAATTATATGCACTAGTAGTAGAACAAGTAGGTACATAGTTCCATCCATATTCATCCCTTCTGCAACTCATCCTCTCCTTGGCCCTCACTTCTTCTATCCTCTCCTTCAAAACCTTCATATTCGAGTCAACCAGATTGCTTGATCTCCCTGTTGACCCGAAAATAATTAGCTATAAACACATTTTAAGTTTAATTCTTTTAAAGAAAATACAACACTAAATATGTGTATACATACACACTGATACAGTACATATATAGAAATATGGGTAAATGATAGATTAAGTACCTTCATCCCTCATGCTCTGAGCTTTAACTTGTAAGGATCTGTTATAAGTATTCTTTTGAGGAGGCAGAAGAATAACTCTTGGGACGGATTGCAATGAATATGAAAGCATGATTTTTCCGGTTGATTGGTATAGTTATGATGAACAAGTAACGCTAGCGAGCACAGATATCTCTTGATTGAGACGGAGGATATGTATATATATAGCTAATGTTTTACCTTTGTTATGTTGAAGGCCTTGTACATTTTATAGAAGAGGTCAATAATTTTTTTTTTTTTTTTTTTTTTTTTTTACAATATTTATTTGGTCAATTGCTCCAGACAACTTTGAGTTCTTCCAACTTTACAAATGATGTGAAAATAATTTATTTAAAATATGAAGCAGCAGTCAGTCCATGCAATTTTCGACGCAATTTTCATCATGGGTCATCTGGAAACAGCCTCTCTGTGCTTTAATACAGGGTCAAGGCTGGGTACATCCGACCCCCCCTTACCCCACCATAGGTGGGAGCCTTTGCGGCACTTGGGTAATGGTATTGTTGTATGAAAACAGTAAAATAAAAAAAAAGGAACGTTTATTGCTGAGGCGGCTAGACTTTGCTATTTGATTATTGGATACTCCTTCCGTCCCCAAATGATCTTCACGTTTGACTATTCAAACTTTTTAAGGATATGAACACTTGTTTCACTAGTCATGTTGTTTTTATGCACATTTAAACCTAAATTCTAGAAATTAGAAGATCATTGCTGTGAGAATACCGTAAGAGAAGTTGATTGGCTGATCTTAAAAAAAAAAAAAAAAAGAGACTTGACCAGGTATTACCTCAGGAAGCTCACATGCCCGACGAATAGTTTAACACATCATTTCATATTTTATCGTTTCGTTTAAGTAATGAGATGCTTTTTATTTATTTATTTTATTACGAAATATAACTCTTGACGCGTTTTTGCAATGCATGAAGACGAAAAATAAGTCGATGCATTTGCAATGTTCATAGGGACGTCCATCCATCCTTTTTCTTACCATGTGAATAGTTTTCTATGATCATAACATATACTCCCTCCGTCCCACTTGAATTAGGACAAATTTCCATTTTGGGTGTCCCATTCGAATTAGGACAACCAAAAAATGGAAGTGTTTTATTTAATGGGACCCACATTCACACTCACAACAATTTTCCACTCATTATTCTCTACCCCACTTTCTCTTTCCTACTTCACTTTTTATACTCACAACACCTACTCCACTAACACTTTTTCCTTAATCACTGCACCCAAACCAAAAATCCTAATTCGGGTGGGACGGAGGGAGCACTATATAGTTTGATTGACAAACTCGAGTTTTATCAAAATAATAAAATCAAGGTGTTAAATGACCAATAAATTTGCTGAGGCTGATGCAAAGAAGACAGCAAAGGAAAAAACAAAGAAAAAAGTTGGACATAGTAATGCCAACCAATTGGTCAAATTATGTTCATAAGAACCAAAACACACATTGCTTATTTTGTGCAGATAATTATATAAATAAAAGAAACAATGGAAAAAAAGATGAGATTGAAAGAAATAGGCGGCTAGGACTGTTCTGAAAAACAACCACTTGAGAGTACAGTTGTGCTCACAAGTGTCAAGACAGTTGTCCTGTCAACTGTCAAGTCAACTGTCGACGAACAGAGATTAAATGCAGCGGAAATTAAAACTCAGAATTTAAACACTTCAGCAAGAATTACTTGCTGGAAAACTTTCATTAATAAATATCTTGCAGAATACAAGATTATGAAAGAAACAAAAACAACGAAAAGATCAAACCTATTCTAGATCTCTAGAATAAACCAAACACTAAAACAGTTGAAGTCTTTATGAATAAGAACTTCAAGAAAACAATGACTCTCTCACAAAAAACGAAATTCTCTGAATGAATGCACAGAATCGGTGATGAATAATGGTCGGCTCCCTCTTCTTTTATAGCCGCTCCATTCCTTGTTATGTGAGAGACCTACATTCCTAAAATACAAAAGCGATAACTACCAAAGATAAACATTAGTAAGTTAGTCAACTAAATGAAAATCAATATCCTAAAATAAACTACTCCTAATATAAACAATTATTAAACTATAGTTGAATTAAACTAAATATACACATAATTCCTAAATTAAATAAACTCTAAATATATATACTAAATAAATCAGAATCACAAAGATACAAAATAAAATATAAGAGTATTTCATACTCTTTCAATCTCCCCCTATCTTTGTGGTTCTGATCAAAACATCCAAAACAACAATCTCTCCCCCTGAATTTGTACATTGGATTCTACTCCCCCTGAAAAAATCCTAGAACACATCTTTCTCTCCCTGAATATGAAGACCACATATTTCTCCCCCTTTTTGAGAAGAACCATCAAACTCAAAGAAAGAAAATTATGAATATCTTCCACTCTCCCTAAATTTGAATCTCCCCAAAATATAATTCTAAGAGCATTATCAATCTCAAATCATATCGTAGAAAACCTTTAGAGACCAGAGAGTTCTGCAGAAGATGTACTTACCTCTTATAACAGTAGCAGACTTACCAGTTTACTGTCCAGTTGAGTGACCAGTTGTCCGCACAGTTGCACGAACAAGTTGCTTAGCACCAGCTGGATGCTTAACAAAAAATGCCTGAGCTTGATCAGAGCAGCGGCAAACAATCATTTTGTGTCACAATCACTCAGTGTTTCTCCTGAATTCTCGGATATATCTGCAAAAATGTTAGAGAGAGTGCATTTGCAGAATAGGAACAAGATGAGATGAGAGAAATATAGCTAGAAAACATGAGGAAGAGAATATACTAAACCATAATTCACAACCAGATTTGACATGGAGGAAATATCAAGGAAGGACATAGATTCTTCCTAAGAACCCGGATAGGCCAAAGAGTAGGGAGAACCGAGAAACATTGAAGTACCCATTTGAATTCCAAAACAAACAAGGATTTTGATTTTAAAATTCAAACTTTTCCCATGTTTTGTGATAAATTGTCCGTCCCAGAATTAAAACTTTCCAAATTCATCTGAATCCATTTATCCACAATGTACCATAAATTCCACAAACTGCACAATGAAACTTGAACATCACGCCATTAGACTATCGTTAATCATATGAAAAGCATCAATCTTTAACACATAAGAACAACAATTCAATTTGCCGATGGAAATACCAAGGAGAGAAGAAACCTAGAAAAAAATTATGCCTAAACATACAAGTGAAGATTGTCTCAATTTTGGTGTGACATAGTATGTTCAACTCAGTCCATGACTTAGTTTCAACTCACAGGAATTCAATGAGATTCACCTTCAATCATGCAGCCTCTAGAACACTCTCTTTGAAGGCTTATGACTTATGAATCAGTTACGGGGAGGAGCTTTTCACTCTCACAATACAGTGTTACACTGATTCTCAAGTTATGTATGAATACATGTCAGCACATTGCCTAAATGAGTAGTAACTTCAAAGATTGGAGGCAGCTTGTTTTCCCCGTAACCTTAGATTGAATGTCCACTCCATGATAACACAAGGAATTGACAAGATAATTTTATTATCAAGTCAAGAAGGGTCTCACATTCAAGGGTTAAAACTCGGAGTCAAGAAACTTAGTTGACCAAGTGATCACAAGAGACAATCGTGCAATAAAATGAATGCAGACTGCTTTTTGTTTTTTTTTTATTTGTGTTTACTGTAATATACAATTATATAGTTATGCAGTTAGTTGTCTGCACACTTGTGCAGTCAACTAGTATCACACAGTCCGAGGGACTTCTTAAGTGAATAAAATCTCTCGAAATCCAAAGCCTTGGTAAAGATATCAGCAATTTGATCCGTTGTGCTTACATGTTCTAGAGTGATGATTTTTTGATCAACGAGATATCTAATAAAATGGTGCATAATATCTATGTGCTTTGTTAGGAAATGTTGTACTGGATTCTTGGCAATATTCTGGGGACTTAAGCTATCACAAAATACAGTTAATGTTTTACTTTTAAGACCATAATCCTTGATTATTTGGTTCATCCTCAACAATTGAGTACAACAAGTAACAACTCCCATATATTCAGTATTAGATGGCCTACGAACCAAGAACCTAACATTTTTCCTTTCAAATTTTACCACTTCCTCTTGCATGATATTGATCAAATTATTAACTTTTAAGGTTTCTGCATCATCATCATGCTTAGAATTAGCAACGAAACAACAAGAGCTTACCTGATGGTACGCGGATTGCATGCATACCAAACCGTCTAATTTTCGGTAATTTATTCGTTTTCCCCTTGTTTTCATTCCTTCATCCACTCCCCCAATGACCTGGGAAGTTGTATGATCTCCATGTATCCTTGCAGCAGCATCAGTGCCTCTGCTTTCCTGATCTTCAATGATTTCAGAATCTGAACTGGAATCTGCTGCTGTCTGACCATCTGTCGTGGCAGTTGACTGTTCATCTGGTCTGTCAACTGACCTCACAAGTGTTAAATCTGCAGATTCTTTTGTACTCTTCTGTTCAGATTCATCATTAATCTGTTCAGGCTCCCAAGTGCGAACTGTAATACAATTCTCAACATAATTGACAATAAGATCAGGAGCATTATCAAAAATTGAGTTAAAACATGAATGATTTTCAACCAACTTGTAACAATGATCAGAGGATCTTACACCTTTCAAAACACATCTGTTTGAATCATCGAAGACCTCACAGATCTTCTTATCAAACTTGACATGTAGATCATCATCACACAATTGGTTTATGCTAATTAGGTTTACCTTTAACCCATTAACATGCAAGACAATATGCAAGTTAGGCAAACCATTAACATTCAGTGTACCTTTGCCAATTACCTCACCTCAAGCACCTTCACCAAAATCAACTTTTCCACCTTTAAAGGCTTCATATTCTTTGAAATGCTCGAGAGAGTCAGTCGTGTGGCGGGAGCAGCCACTGTCAAAGTACCAAGATCCTTCCACACTTCTCTTGAAGGAGGTAAACACCACTTGACACTTTAGAGTGTCCTTTCTTACACATGTGGCTTTTGGAGCAGACTGCTGTTGACTGGGCAGTTGTGTCTCTAACTGTGCCCACAACCGTCCTGTCAGGGGGCCGCTGTCTTCTCCAAGCCAAGTTCCTGTTTCAACTTGTAACAAAATGGACGTATATGTCCAGGGGCAAAACAATGGTGACACACGTATCTCCTTTTTCTATTTCTTCTGTTTTTGTGAGGAGACACGTGATTAGCATTAAATCTCTCATTGTTTTTCGAAGTGCCTTCACCTTTTTTAACAAACACTGGATCTCGATAGCCTATACCTGATCTTCCTTGATTCCCCATGTTCAAAACTTCATCTAACTTAGCCTTACCATTGTTAAGCTTTGTGAGAGTATTACTTTCTTTTTCAAGATTGCTTTTATACTTCTCACACTTATTGTCCTTTTTGGTAAGCATGATGTAATACCCGCAATTTTTTTTTTATTATTTTAATTGGTAACATTAATTTAGTTAAAAAAAAATTAGAATTAATAAGTTAATTAATGAGTGGGCCGAAAAAGAATGGGTTGGCCCGAAAGTTTTAATAAATAAACCCAACCCAATTAATAAACCATTCAAAGTATAAATACTTGGGTTAGTGAAAATTAGGTTATTCTTCTTTATCACAAAAAAAAAAAAAAAAAAAGGAAAACAAAACCCTAAATCTACCTAGCAGCCGCCGGCGAAGAAGGAGGAGGGAGGAGAATTTTCGGCATTGTTGTTGAATCTAATCCGATCATCTTCAAGGTAATACCAAACCCCACCTCCTAAAATTCATTTCATTGGATTTGAATAAGTAAATCTTAATCTATGCATGATTAAAGGAAATAATCGTTAGGGTTTTGCATGCTAGAAAAATTAATGGTGGAAATTTTAATGGTTAAATGATTAGCTTTATTTTAAGTTTGATTCTATGATCATGAAAGGGATAAATTCATATTTTATGATGTATGTGAATAGTAATCTGCGATGAATAGTAACTTACGCTGTGAATAGTAAACTGAGTTAAAAAGCTGTGAATAGTAATCTGCGATGAATAGTAATTTACGCTGTGAATAGTAAACTGAGTTAAAAAGCTGTGAATAGTAATCTGCGATGAATAGTAATTTACGCTGTGAATAGTAAACTGAGTTTAAAAAGCTGTGAATAGTAATCTGCGATGAATAGTAATTTACGCTGTGAATAGTGAACTGAGCTGGGAATAGTGTTTCATGCGATTGATGAAATCCTAAAAGCCATATGAATTGGGTATTGATTCTTGATTGAGAATGTTAAGAATTGGGATGGAAAGTTAGTATTTTCGTTAAGTTTATAATGAAAAGAAACCATAAACTTTAATAGAATTGTTAGAAAGTTAGAAAACTAACTTGAAAGGATGTAATAATTACTTGGAAAACTTTGAAGGTTAGAAAGTTAACGGAAAGAAGGAAGATTACAAGATTTCAGTTAGTTTCCTAACGGAAAAGGACTAAACTGAAAAAGTTAAAGTTAAAAGGAGTAAAAAGGAAAAACCTTTGAAGTTGAAGGACCAATCTACAATTAATCCAAAGAAAAATGACTAAATTGCAATTAAACTAAAGTTGAAGGACCAATCTGCAATTAATCCAAAGAAAAAGGACTAAATTGCAATTAAACTAAAGTTGAAGGACCAATCTGCAATTAATCCAAAGTTGAAGGACCAAATTGCAATTAAACTAAAGTTAAAGGACCAATCTGTAATTAATCTAAAGTCGAAGGACCAAATTGTAATTAACCCAAAGTTGAGGGACCAAATTGTAATTAACCCAAAGTTGAGGGACCAAATTGTAATTAATCTAAAGTTAGAGGACTTAATTGCAATTATATCAAGTTAAAGGACTGACTCGTAAATCAAAGTCAGAAACTTAAACATAGGAAAAGAAGTAACGAAGTAAAGAAGTTAAACGCATCTCTCAGTTAACTAAGTAGAAATAGTTAACAATGTTGAGAGTACTAAAGTAAATTACTCCGTGCCTTGTAGATTTGCACAGAGAGGAGATTGCGAGGAAAAGCAAGTCAGGTAAGGGATTACGTTCCTTACAGTATTTGAACTCCTGTTTATTGGAATTCCGTATTTTTCTAAAGTTAGCTATCAGTATGGCATGATAGTATTTGAATGTACTCTGCGTGATTGAACGTTCCTTGAAAGAATCTATACTTAGTGATGTCCCCATTGATCTACTAAGTATTGAAGTTTGAAACTTGTATCACATACTTGTACCTTGGTATGTTCTCATTTTAACTTGTAAGTTAACCACTTACTTGTTAGAGTGGCCAATGTCCAGTTAGAAAAGACATTGACGGACAGTCCAGTTAGAAAAGACTCGTCCTTAAACTAGGGATTGCATGAGTGATCACATGCCTTCTCTCAGGAATTGTCTGATTACAAGGATGATTCTAGACCCCGAGCATATATGTGTGGATACCATATATGTTACGACCCACACTATTGGCTTGAGAAGCTAGGTGTACAAATTGTACCTTTGGCATTGAGGTTATAATGTACGTTACCCTGGAATTGACGGAACTTGAATGAATCCCTTTGGATTGTAGTGCCATAATCCTTTGAAAATAAAATCTTAAAAGTAATACGACTGTATTGTTCTGCAGTCTCGAATCCAAAAGTAACTGAACCTATCTTTGTAAAAGTTATTCATAGTATTCGTTCTGGTCGTCTCTCCTTAGTAACCGGAGAGGCCACGTATGAATTTACTGAGCATTCGTTCGCTCATCCCTTCTCTATAAATTTTGTTTTCAGGATTTAAGTAGAAGGACAAGACAAGGAAAGCAGCCGTAGGAAGACGGTGGATTGAAGATTCTTAATTTAGTTGTTTTAAGTACGTTTATTTATTTTAATGTAAGTTGAAGTACATTGATGGTTAGGGTTGTTTACCTACCAAGACAGGTTTAAGTTACGCTTCCGCAATTGTTTTGAATTTATGGTTTAAATAAGGGGCCGTTGTGAACCCTAAATTGAGGTATTTATTATTGTTATTTAATGCCATTAAATGCTCATATATTATAAGAAAATTCGGGGTGTTACAGTTGGTATCAGAGCTATGGGATTAGAGCTTAAGGGATAGGAACTCTGATATTGAATAGGTTTGATTGAGCGTTCTAGGAAGACTAGGGCTGCTTGAAGTCAAACTTTCTATTTAAGGAAATTTTCTATTTCAAAAAACTTTCTATTTAAGGAAACTTACTATTTTAGGAAAGAACCTAAGATAGAACTCCTCGAGAAATGTAGAGGAATATAAGTGAACTCTTGGAAAGTGAAACTTGAAGGATTATAATAGAACGTTAATCCTATAAGTTACTTATGCAAATGATGACTGTGGTCTTATATCTTTAAGTTATATGACACTGATACTGGTCATGACTTAATCGAGGTTATGGACGGATATAGAAGAAACTCGAAAATGAACTTGAAGTATAGAATGGTTAAGCAAAGAGTGATTTAGAAGTATGTACTCCAAATCCTGAAGCTGAAAGGAGAATTAAAAGATGAAAAGGTCAAGGTGAGTCTTGCATTGGGAAAAGAGATGCGAGATAGAAAAGCGACTATGAGTCAAAATGAGAGGGACTACCATGAGGTCAGAAAAGAGGCCTATCAATGGTATTATGAACTGGAAAAGTTCAAGGAAGAAGAGGCTAGAGAGCTTAAACCAACCACACTTATAGGTAATGAAGCACCAAATGAGGAAGAATTAGTAGCTGATGATAAAATCGAGGAAGTAGATATCAATCTTGAAGGCAATAAAGCTAATCCAATTGAAATTGATAATGATGAACCGCCAATGGTATCGGTTCGTAGGTCCAGAGGAAGACCAAGAGGATCTAAGAAGGCTTCAAAGGTGCCTAAGTGAAAGACCTAGGGGAAGGCCTAGGAAGGTGTTGTTCCATGATTGAAAAGTGGAACGTAAAGTTATTTTATGGAATTGATGATTAGTTTTAGGCTAGAGGGAAACGCTAGAATTTTTGTTTTGCTTAGATTCATTCCAGAATATTCTCTGCAATAAAAGTTTGATTATTTTATGCAAATGACTTTGTTGACTATTCGTTCTTAAATAATTAAGCGTGTGAGCTAATCTAGAACGAGAAAGTATTGGTCGAGTGAAAGGACCATGAGTATAATTGGCGTATTGAAACGGCCAAGTAAAATTAGTTTTGGTCTAGTGAAACGATCGAAACAAGAATAAAGTGACCTATTGAAATGGTCAAGAGAAAGTATTTGGCTTATTGAAACGGTCAAGTAAAGTTAATTTTGATCCATTGAAGCGATCGAAACAAGAATGAAATAACCTAATGAAACGGTTAAGTATAATAGTAATTGGCTTAGTGAGACGGCCAAGTGTGAATGAAAATAGGTCTAGTGAATCGACCTGATAATAAGTAAAGTCTAGTAAAATGACTTCGTTAAGTAGAATTGGTCTATTGAAACGACCAAAGATCTAGTAAACCGATCTCTTGTAAAAGTTACGTCTTTTGGGGACGGCCTATTTATTTGAAAGTATTAAGCATAGTAGCAATGCTTGTATTAGCGTGAGTAATAGTGTTAAAAAAATGCAAGTTAACCTGGAACAAGTAAGAATGGTCTATTGAAATGACCGATGAAAATAGTAATGGTCTAATGAAACGACCAATAAGTCTAGTAAAGTTGACTAATTAAGATAGTGATGGTCTATTGAAGCGACCAGTGGTTTAGTGAATGACCTATAAATTGAATGTTAGTCTGTAGAGACGATCGATAGTATGAGAGTGCGTGAAAACGTCTCGTATTCATGATAACTAATGATAGTATCATATTATCCGAAAAGTGTTCAAAACGCCAGAGTGGCTGAGTTATGATGCTAACTCAAGGAAGTATGACGGTGAACGACTATGGTGCTAGATTCACCGAATTGCTAGAAGTTGACCTAACGCTCTTCGATGATGAAGCGCAAAAGGCTCGAAAATTTGAAGCTGGTTTGAGCAACCGAATCAAATACAGAATTACTCCATTAATGCTACCAACCTTTGACCAAGTATTGGATAGGGCAAGGATAGTAGAGAAAGAATCAGAATAGTTATCGCGGTAAGCGAGAAGAGAATAAGAGTCAACTGAGAAAGAGTCGACTGAATCTAAAGGATGGGAATAATAATAAGCGGGCGGCTACTGACGATCGTGAAAAAGAAGGTAGTACAAGTAAGTACCAGAATAAAGACTGCGGCAATAGAAATAATGATAATAAGAACGACGCCAAAGGGCAATGTTCTGATAAGAAGTGCCAAATGATTGCTTGGCTAGGAATGTGAATTTAATTCCTGATGTGTTAGAGAATTCTTTAGTTATGGATATTCAAACTAGAGAATTGATCCCTATTACGTCTATATCTAGGAAGTGTCCTTTGAAATTGGACGAGAAAGAACTTGAGGTTGATCTCATTAGTTTAGGACATTGAGGAATTTGATGTAATCTTGGGAATGGACTAGTTGGCTGCATGTGGATTGTTTTAAAGAAAGAAGTCCACTTCAGATTACTATCTAGAAAAGGGTGATGTTCTCAAGGAACGAAACCTAGAACCCGATCGAACCTTATATCTGTAATGAAGGCTCGTAAACTATTAAGAAAAGGGTGTGAAGGATTCTTGGCATACATAGGTGAAACAGAAGAGAAGGGGGTAACCTTAGAGTCACTTGAAGTAGTGAATGAATTTCAAGATGTGTTTCCTGAGGAATTACCTGGTGTACCACCAGTAAGGGAAGTAGAGTTCTCCATCGATATAGTACCAGAAACCACACCTATTTCGAGAGCACCGTACAGGATGGCTCCAACAGAGTTGAAAGAACTAAAGGAGCAGTTGCAAGAACTCTTGGACAAGGGATTGATTAGACCGAGTGTATCACCATGGGGTGCACCAGTACTATTTGTGAAGAAGAAAGATGGATCTATGAGACTATGTATTGACTATAAAGAATTGAATAAAGTGACGGTTAGAAACCAATACCCGCTGCCGAGAATTGATGATTTGTTTGATCAATTGAGGGGAGCCTGTTATTTTTCCAAGATTGATCTTAGATCCGGATATCATCAGCTGAGGGTCAAGGATGAAGATGTGGCGAAGACAGCGTTTAGGACAAGGTATGGGCATTATGAGTTCGTCGTGATGCCATTTGGGTTAACGAACGCACCAGCTGCATTCATGGAGTTGATGAATAGAATATTTCAGGAGTACTTAGACAAATGTGTGATAGTATTCATTGATGATATTTTGGTGTACTCGAAGACAAAGGAGGAACATGCTGAACATTTGAGGATAGTACTAGAAATTTTGAGGAGACAGAAATTGTACGCGAAGTTTAAGAAATGTGAATTCTGGTTGGAAAAAGTAGCATTTTTGGGACACGTAGTGTCGAAAGAGGGAATTTCTGTGGATCCAACAAAAGTGGAGGCAATAATGGATTGGGAAAGACCGACTACAGTAACCGAAATAAGAAGTTTCTTGGGTTTAGCTGGTTACTACAGAAGGTTCGTAGAGGGATTTTCAAAGTTATCAGGACAATTGACGAAGCTGACGCAGAAGGCAGCTAAGTTTGTTTGGTCAGAAGAATGTGAGAAAAGTTTTCAAGAATTGAAGAATAGACTAGTATCTGCACCAGTATTAACACTACCGACAGGGACGGAAGGTTTTGTTATCTACAGTGATGCGTCGTTGAAAGGACTAGGATATGTACTGATGCAAAATGAGAAGGTGATAGCTTATGCATCTAGGCAGTTGAAAGTGCATGAAAGGAATTACCCGACCCATGATCTAGAGTTAGCAGCAGTAGTGTTTGCCTTGAAAATTTGGAGACATTATCTGTATGGCGTGAAATGTCAGATTTTTACGGATCACAAGAGCCTTAAGTATATCTTCACGCAGAAGGAATTGAATATGAGACAATGGAGGTGGCTAGAACTTCTCAAGGACTACGACTGTGAAATACTGTATCATCCTGGGAAGGCCAACAAGGTGGCAGATGCCTTAAGTAGGAAAAATCACGGAATGTTGGCTACGTTGATCTCTAAGGGGGTAAGCATATGAAAAGATGTCAAGGAGATGAACTTGATAGTAAAAGTAAGCGGATACTTGGCTCGACTGACGTTACAACCTACATTGTTGGGCAGAATTAAAGAGGCACAAGAATTAGACGAGGAGAGAGAAACTCTAATCGGAAAAGGACAAGCAAAGGACCTTCACGTGGGCGAAGATGGAATTCTGAGGTACCAAAAGAGAGTATGGGTGCCAAATAATGATGAAATTAAGAGAGAGATATTGAGAGAAGCTCATTGCTCAAAGTTCTCTGTACATCCGGGAAGTACTAAAATGTACAGGGATCTTAAGGAGTCATATTGGTGGAATAATATGAAGAATGACGTGGCAGAGTATGTGCATAGATGTCTGACGTGTCAACAAGTTAAGAGTGAACATCAGAAGCCAGCAGGGTTGCTGCAATCATTACCAATTCCCGAATGGAAGTGGGAGAATATTGCTATGGATTTCGTAAGTGGGTTGCCAAAGACGGCAGGGAAGTATGACGCTATATGGGTTATAGTAGATCGATTAACGAAGTCAGCACATTTTCTGGCAATCAAGAAGACTGATTCGTTGGAAAAGTTGGCCAAGTTGTATATCGACGAGATAGTAAGGTTGCATGGGATCCCGGTCACAATCGTGTCTGATCGAGATGCTAGGTTCACTTCGAAATTTTGGAACAGCCTACAGGAAGCATTGGGAACAGAGTTGACCATGAGTACGGCGTTTCATCCACAGACAGATGGGCAGTCGGAAAGGACTATCCAGACACTGGAAGACATGCTGAGGGCTACTTCGTTAGATTGGCCCAATGCATGGGACGAACATTTACCTTTGGTGGAATTCGCATACAACAATAGCTTTCATGCCAGTATTGGGATGGCACCATATGAAGCATTATATGGGAGGAAGTGTAGATCACCGGCATGTTGGGACGAAGTCGGCGAGAGGAGGTTAAGTGGACCGGAACTTGTACAAGTCACGGCAGATAAGGTACAACAGATCCGAAAGTGGTTACAGACTGCACAGAGTAGGCAGAAATCTTCCGCAGACAATAGAAGGCGAGAACTGGAATTTCAGCCAGGGGATCGAGTATTCCTAAAAATATCACCCACGAAGGGAGTTATGCGTTTTGGGATTAAGGGAAAGTTAAGTCCACGATATGTGGGACCATTCGAAATTCTTGATAAGATCGGGGAAGTGGCTTATCGATTGGCGTTACCGCCGGTATTAGCTGGAGTACATAATGTGTTCCATGTCTCCATGCTAAGGAAGTATATTCATGATCCGAGTCATGTGATAGAATACAAGCAGTTAAGAGTTCGGGCAGATTTGACGTACGATGAAGGACCAATCAAGATCGTCGACAAAAAAGACGAGGTCGTAAGAAAGCGTACGGTTCCCTATGTAAAAGTGCAATGGAGCAATCACTCAGAAAGAGAAGCGACATGGGAACAAGAAAGTGAAATGCGCGAATTGTACCCGGACATCTTCTCGGATTAAGACTGGTCAAAGTTTGAGGACAAACTTCTTTTAAGGGGGTAAGAATGTAATACCCGCAAAAAAAAATTTAATTATTTTAATTGGTAACATTAATTTAGTTAAAAAAAATTAGAATTAATAAGTTAATTAATGAGTGGGCCGAAAAAGAATGGGTTGGCCCGAAAGTTTTAATAAATAAACCCAACCCAATTAATAAACTATTCAAAGTATAAATACTTGGGTTAGTGAAAATTAGGTTATTCTTCTTTATCACAAAAAAAAAAAAAAAAAGGAAAACAAAACCCTAAATCTACCTAGCAGCCGCCGGCCAAGAAGGAGGAGGGAGGAGAATTTTCGGCATTGTTGTTGAATCTAATCCGATCATCTTCAAGGTAATACCAAACCCCACCTCCTAAAATTCGTTTCATTGGATTTGAATGAGTAAATCTTAATCTGTGCATGATTAAAGGAAATAATCATTAGGGTTTTGCATGCTAGAAAAATTAATGGTGGAAATTTTAATGGTTAAATGCTTAGCTTTATTTTAAGTTTGATTCTATGATCATGAAAGGGATGAATTCATATTTTATGATGTATGTGAATAGTAATCTGCGATGAATAGTAACTTACGCTGTGAATAGTAAACTGAGTTAAAAAGCTGTGAATAGTAATCTGCGATGAATAGTAATTTACGCTGTGAATAGTAAACTGAGTTAAAAAACTGTGAATAGTAATCTGCGATGAATAGTAATTTACGCTGTGAATAGTAAACTGAGTTTAAAAAGCTGTGAATAGTAATCTGCGATGAATAGTAATTTACGCTGTGAATAGTGAACTGAGCTGGGAATAGTGTTTCATGCGATTGATGAAATCCTAAAAGCCATATGAATTGGGTGTTGATTCTTGATTGAGAATGTTAAGAATTGGGACGGAAAGTTAGTATTTTCGTTAAATTTATAATGAAAAGAAACCATAAACTTTAATAGAAGTGTTAGAAAGTTAGAAAACTAACTTGAAAGGATGTAATAATTACTTGGAAAACCTTGAAGGTTAGAAAGTTAACGGAAAGGAGGAAGATTACAAGATTTCAGTTAGTTTCCTAACGGAAAAGGACTAAACTGAAAAAGTTAAAGTTAAAAGGAATAAAAAGGGAAAACCTTTGAAGTTGAAGGACCAATCTGCAATTAATCCAAAGAAAAATGACTAAATTGCAATTAAACTAAAGTTGAAGGACCAATCTGCAATTAATCCAAAGAAAAAGGACTAAATTGCAATTAAACTAAAGTTGAAGGACCAATCTGCAATTAATCCAAAGTTGAAGGACTAAATTGCAATTAAACTAAAGTTAAAGGACCAATCTGCAATTAATCTAAAGTCGAAGGACCAAATTGTAATTAACCCAAAGTTGAGGGACCAAATTGTAATTAACCCAAAGTTGAGGGACCAGATTGTAATTAACCCAAAGTTAGAGGACTTAATTGCAATTATATCAAGTTAAAGGACTGACTCGTAAATCAAAGTCAGAAACTTAAACATAGGAAAAGAAGTAACGAAGTAAAGAAGTTAAACGCATCTCGATGTAAGTATCATGCATATCTTCATACGTGGCACTCTCCTCTTCATCCTGTTTGGATTCTTCAGATTCACCTGCAGATGTGGAGTTAAGGCAGGT
Organism: Campanula takesimana; assembly: GCA_026119855.1. Taxonomy (NCBI): domain Eukaryota; kingdom Viridiplantae; phylum Streptophyta; class Magnoliopsida; order Asterales; family Campanulaceae; genus Campanula; species Campanula takesimana. Next base: position 440,032 of record JAOWBW010000438.1, on the reverse strand, counting down.
ATACACGTTAGTACCATCTGAGTAGTCAGTTGTGAAGTCAGTTGACAGCACATCCTCACTATCAGATTCACTGTCAGAAAGGGAGGATTGTGATGATCGTAAAAATGACAGGTTTGCTGTCTGATCGTCATCATCTGAATCACTTAATGTTGCAGAAAAACTCATCCCTCTCTTTTTGAGTGTGTTAGTACACTCATTGGCATAGTGTCCAAATCTTAAACACGCTCTACACTAAATGGACTCAATAGATCTTTTGTTTTCAGAAAAAGGTTTGTTCTTACTTGTTTCTTTCTTGAATGATTCAATCTTAGGGGAAGAAGCAGCAACCTTATAGGGAAAATTTTGTTGACGTTTTTTGTTCAACATTTTGTTAAATTTTTGAGTGATTTGAGTCACATTCATCTTCCTCTAAGTTTGAGTCATCAATATCCTTTGATAATTCTACAAGATCTTTGGACACAGTAAGAGCACTAGCAAGAGCAATTGAATTTACTTTGCTAGATTGTTGCACTTCAATGTTCAATTCAAACATAGTTAGAATACTTAGAACCTTTTCAAGACTCACAGTTTGAGTATCACAAGTTTCTTCAATGACAAAGACTTTGATGTTAAATTTTTCTGGGAGAGTTCTTAAAACTTTACTAACCAACCTTGCATTGGAGATGGGTTCTCCTAATGCAAAGGATTCATTTGAAATATCCATTAACTTAGCAGAATATTCTTGAATAGTTTCATTTTCTCCCATTCTTAAATTTTCAAACTCTGTCATCAATCTCCTTAATTTTGTTTGTTTGACACTATCAAACCCTTCACAATGAAGTTGTAAAATATCCCAAGCAGTTTTGGCAACTGTATGGTTAGAGAATAACCGATACAGATTGTGATCAACATGATCAGATATGGCGGCCATTGCCTTTGCATTGTAATTTGCAAGGGCAATTTCTTCCGCATTCCATTATTGCTCGGGTTTTGGGACAATTTTTTTTCTTCCTTTTCTTCTTCTTCAGAAGCAGAAGCTTTTGCTTTTGGATCAACTATTTTTATAGTAGGGGATGTATATCCCACAAGAATACTGACCCACGCACGATGATCAATGTTTTTAATGTACATGATCATCTTAGCCTTCCAAATGGTATAGTTTGAACCATCTAGAGTAGGCGGCTTACAAATATGAGTACAGTCCATAATGACTACTTTCAAAAGATCGATCTCAATATGTCGAGACCAGGCTCTGGTGCCAATTGAAAGAAATAGGCGGCTAGGACTGCTCTGAAAAACAACCACTTGAGCGTACAGTTGTGCTCACAAGTGTCAAGACAGTTGTCCTGTCAAATGTCAAGTCAATTGTCGACGAACAGAGATTAAATGCAGCGGAAATTAAAACTCAGAATTTAAACACTTCAGCAAGAATTACTTGCTGGAAAACTTTCATTAATAAATATCTTGCAGAATACAAGATTATGAAAGAAACAAAAACAACGAAAAGATCAAACCTATTCTAGATTTCTAGAATAAACCAAACACTAAAACACTTGAAGTCTTTATGAATAAGAACTTCAAGAAAACAATGACTCTCTCACAAAAAACGAAATTCTCTGAATGAATGCACATAATCGGTAATGAATAATGGTCGGCTCCTTCTTCTTTTATAGCCGCTCCATTCTTTGTTTGGTGAGAGACCTACATTCCTAAAATACAAAAGAGATAACTACCAAAGATAAACATTAGTAAGTTAGTCAACTAAATCAAAATCAATATCCTAAAATAAACTACTCCTAATATAAACAATTATTAAACTATAATTGAATTAAACTAAATATACACATAATTTCTAAATTAAATAAACTCTAAATATATACACTAAATAAATCAGAATCACAAAGATACAAAATAAAATATAAGAGTATTTCATACTCTTTCATAGATGCTTTCAAAGCTGCATACATTATTCAATTTATTTGTTTTTTGGTATTTTTATACTACCATAATATTTTCTTTGCTATTGATCTGCAAGGCTATCTGCAAAATGTAGCATAGTGTAGCCCATACACTCCCTCCGTCTCACCTCACTTGAGACTTAAAGAGGTGGATACAATAATTAAAGAAAAATAATAAAATAAGAAAAACGTGTGGTAGCAAATGAAGAGAAAGAATGAGTGGGGTAAATAGTAGTGTTGGTTGAATAAATTGAGTGGTGTAAAATGAAGAGAGAGAATGAGTGATGGGGTAGATTCAATATAAAATTATTAAAAGTTGGCTATTTTGGGGAGATCTCAAGTGAACTGGGACGGTCCAAAATTGAGATAAGTCTCAAGTGAGATGGGACGGAAGGAGTATATATACACACCTACACATGCGCGCGCACACACACACATATACAAACCCAAGGTTCTAAAAAGCGCTAGGCGCCGCAGCTGGGCCTAGCGCCTAGGCGGGACCTAGACGGGATCTAGGCGGGGAGGAGACTTTAAACATAGCTATAATATCTTAGGCGGGACCTAAGCGTTTCATCAACGCCAGGCGCCCCTATGCCTAGACGGGCGTATTTTAAAACACTAGTACAAACACACACAACCTTGTCGGTAAAATGAATTTGTAGAAAGGACTTGCAGTTGATACAAAAAGCTTGGCCAGCTAGTTAGAACAAAGTTCCTCATGGACTAACTTTTCTGCATCATAATCAATCCATCTATTCAGATCATGATAAAATAGCATATGAGTATATATTTAAATCAAGAAATAGCTAGAATCATTAAACCAATATTAAATTCACTAATCACCTCGGATTAGTCTTAATACAGTATTAACCACCACTAATTGTCCCTTTTCCATTAACTTTTGGGCTAACGGGACTAACGGACATAACGAATTCCATTTATAGGGACTGACTGAGAATTTTCAGAAATTATTGAAAAACAACCCCATTATCAATTAAATAATCAAATGAATTGATTATAATTAAATAAATATCCTTTCATCACACTAAATTCTCAATTAACCCATAATACTAAAATATATTTCAAATAAACTCATTCAGGGACCTGGGAGGAATTTCCCAAATTTTCAGAACTTAGGAACAAGCAAAACTAGCCCAAGCAAATCATGAGACCTCCTGGCGCGCACGCATGGTGCTACTGAGCGCATGACTTGGGTAGCCAGACAGGCGACTCGCGCGGGCTGTTGGTCGTGTGCCGGCGTGGTGGCCATTGGCCTCCCAAGGCTTTTCAAGGCAGCATTGCTGCACAATTTGTGCATGTCAAGCCTAAAAATAGGCATCTTAGGTGTCATTGACACCAACCAAGCTCACAGATCTGGAAACTGACTTTGTCGCCCGTGTTGACTCAAAAAGTCAACAAAACTCAATATTTTCCAAATTCAAGTCAACTCAAGTCAACCTGAAAGTCAACATAAAATTCATAACTACTATGAATTCTCATATACTCCCTCTGTCTCGCTTGCTTTAAGGTTCTTACTTTCTTTTTGAGTCTGTCCCAATTTAAGGTTCTTACTTTGCTTTATTACTTAAAATGGAAAGTGGGACCCAATTGTCATTCTCACAACAAAAACTCCCTACCCACTTTCACTCTCCCACTTTACTTTTCATACTCACAACATTTACTTTTTCTTAATCTCCGTGTAAAGTCAAACTAAAAACTTTAAATTGGGACGGAGGGAGTAATTCAAATAAATACTACACATTTTTTCCAAAATTTCATGATTCACATGAAATGACCATTTTGCCCATAATTTCATCTCCAACCCATATGAAGTAAATTCCGGGTGAACACAAGTCAACCCAATCTCTATAATTCCCTACTTCATATCAACTCTCTTAATTTAAATAAAAAATCTCAAATTCCACAGTAAGTCTTGATTACCATCGCTTATGTGTAAGCACATACATGTTCACGTCAATGATGCATACATTTCACATATTTTCAAATTAACAAGTCTCAAACCTTCATGTAACATTGCTAAAAATAAAAAAAATAAAAACCTTCATGTAACATAATAAGAAACCTTAAACATTCTCATGCCTAAATTACCATTCAAATTCACATCTGACACGTTGAGTGCAAACCTCCTACAATTTACACCCTCTTTATTCATATTCACCATGTTTCATCATTTATTTCTCCATTCTCATTTCTACATGATATACAGCATATGAGATGAGAAGCACTAAATATTCTCATTCTATATCTCATTAACACAATTTCACCCCAAGTTCAAGGGCTAATCTCATTTTAGTACCCCTCAGGTTTACATGTAGTATCAAATGGGGGTCTGTGGTATAATTTTTCTCATTTTAAGGCCCGAGGTTTTATTTTTGTATCAAGTCGGGACCCATGCAAAATTTCTGTTAGATTTTGGATGGAAATGTTGCATGTGCCATCCAACACCTAATTTATCATCGGGTTTTGGTCAATTCACAATGGGCATAAAGTGTAATTACCTTAGGCCACCATCTAGTTTATACTGTATTAAGATAATTAGGTCTATCATTACTGCTAATTGGATTTACGGGCAATTGAAGCAATGAGGAAGGAACAAGTGATGTTTTTGCATAGGTGATTGAAAGAACACGAAGCATGCGGTATACCTCAATATGGTAGAATCGATCTTCTTTATACAGTCAGATTTTTCTTTTTGTGTTTATGGGATTCATTGTAATTATGATAATCAATTTTGAAGAATTGTTTGCTAATTTGGGGTTTAAGAAAGTATATACTTTCCGATGCTTTCTTTTGTTTTGAATAACGATTTATATAGTGTCATGTTTAGTATTGCTGGAAACTGTAAGTATTTGATAACGAAAGTGAGTGATGGAATATTTGGATTATTAAAATTATTTATTTTAGAGTAAAACAAAAGCATATTTTGTTTATTGCATTTTTTTGCTTTTAAAGAAGGAATGTCAGTTTTTTAAAAACAGAAAGAAGTCCAATTTTTTTTTTTTAAAAAAAGCAGAAGATCAGTAAATATTTTTGCTAGTGTATTGTTTCAATTTTCTCAAAATATATGCTCATATAAATAAAGTTCAATTTTACAATGATACAAATGTGTAAAAAACAAATAAAGCATGAGCTTTAAAAATATTGGACATATGAATTGACCAAAAACCCATGATAAATTAGGTTTTGGATGACACATGAAACATTTCCATCCAAAATGTAACAGAAATTTTGCCTAGGTCCCGATTTGATACAAAAATAAAATCTCAGGCCCTAAAATGAGAAAGATTATACCATAGGCCCCCCATTTAATACTACATGTAAACCTCAGGGTACTAAAATGAGATTAGCCCCAAGTTCAATTAACACACTTATCACATCAAATACACATTTAATCATGTCAATTGACATGTACTCCCTCTGTCCCAAAATGTGTTGGGGAATTGGGGGATCTCCGCATCCACTAGCCTATACTAGCAGTCATCAACATGAAAAAAATAATTCAACACATGATAATAATAATATGAAAGAGCATAAACACCATGAATTTGTTCACCCGGTTCACCATCCCTATGGCTACATCCGGAGGCACCAAGCCAGGATATCACTATAATAATAATATGTCGATTGTTACAATTTACACATACACTCACACAGATCTAGTATAGCTACTCTCCAATAACAATCTCACCACATATATTATTTCTCCCCCAAGAACACACAAACAACACGGTCATGGCCGGGTTGTAGGATCGCCCCCATGGCTCTCATAGGCCTCCGGCTGTTGGGTTTTGTGAAATCATGCGCAGCGGAAGACATCACATGAGAAACCCAAAATCCTAGAGCCGTTATGTTCAATAATTCATAATATGAAGATGAAAGAAACTAACCCTTGTAGATCGAAATATGAAGCCTTGCTAGATTTATTTTACCTTAAACACTTATATTTAAAGGCTTGCTATGCCTCAAGTGTTTGAATTTGGGAAGCTTGTTTTTGCCTCAATTGCTTATTTAAAAGAAGCCTAACAATTTGCCTCAAGTGTTGTTAATGAGGATTGTTTTGCCTTAAGTTCTTTAAAGTGAAAAGTTTTATCAAGGGGATATTTGACTTATATATTTTCCAAAGTGTTACCATCATTGCCAATAACACATTAGTATGTGCCACATTATCTTTTTATTTATTATTTTTCTCGGAATTAATTTTTAAATTTTGAAAGTCCGAAAGTCCTTTATAATTTGAGGAGTTTTTTTGATTTTCAAAAAGTCTTTATTAAATTCCTTTTTATTTTTGGTGAATTTAATTAGGTAAATTCATCCCTAAAATTTTGGAGTAAAATTTCAAATCAAACTCAAAAATTTGTGGGATTTGGTCACCTATGCCGAATTCTCCTAGTTATTTTTTATTTTTCTTCTTTCTTTTATTTAAAAAAAAAAATGCTATTTTTGGGGATAATGGACGGTTGTTTTTGTTTAAAATGTGAGTGATGTGATAGAGTTAAACTATCTTGCTAGAAAATAGGGGGAGTTGAGTGTTTTTAGGAATACGAAGAGTTATCTTATAATGAGTATTTAATTTCCAATTGAATACTTCCTAAAAATATCCTAAAGCCTCCTCCCTCCTCTCTCGCCGATCTCTCTCTCCCTCGTCGGTCTCTCTCTCTCTCAGTCTCTCAATCCCTAAAAATCCATCTTCAAAATTTCTTCCTTCTCTTCTCATTTTCTTCAATGACTTCTCCATCCAAACCCTTTTCTGAGCCTATGGAAGTTTCCCCAAGTGGTGGTGAATCTAGGTTTTTCTCTCCCATGGAGACATCACCGGCGACAACACCGCCTTCTCTAGCGATTGTGGTGTTCGGTCCTCCTCCAGTTCCAATCGCCCAAGCTCCGCCCACCATGGCTCCTTCCCAACCTGTTGAAGCAACCACCAAGGCCACCAAGAAGAAGAGAAAAGCCCCTTCTTTTTCTCAAAAACCGGCAGCCAAAGCTCCAAGAAAGAGGACATCAAGCAGACTAAGGGCAATGTTCAACAAGGCCAACACCAACACTCCTTCTAATCCAGTCGAAGTCTCGGATGAAGATTCTCAAAGCTTGTCTTCTCTACATGCTTCGGATGAGAATTACTCTGTGGAAAAAGAAAATCCCGATGATGACTTTGATGATTGGGTGGATGAACAAGACAGTGAAACCCTAGCCGCTGCTAAACAAAGGCTGGCCAAAGGAAAATGTATACAGAGTGCTGACCCAAGTGTTGCCAGGAAGAAAACAGCACCTTCGGCAGCAACACCTCATCCAGCTCAGACTCGATCAAAATCCCAGGAGGTACACCACTCTTCTCCTCATGTTTCTGATTCTAGTGATGAATCTGATTATGAGACAATTCGTGTAGAGGATAATGATGCTTTTCCTTTACCGCACTTCTCTCTAGAATTTTTCAAAGACTCGGGTATGTCGTTTTGGCTAAAACTTAGAAAACCCCCGTTTTGAGAAGAGAAAAATATTGATGAGATTGATTTGAAGAACAATGGTGTGTTTCAGTTCCTTGAGGACCGAAAATTTTTTATTCCAAATATCCAAGCCAAAGCCTTTGTTGACAAAATTGTGAGGAATTTTTATGCCAACTTGAGCCCTAATCTAGACAATGATCTCTCTCCTGAATTTGGTAAGGTTTTTGTTAGGGGTCGAGTGTATCTCTTTAACCCAGAAATCATTAACAAAGCCTTAGGTATGCCCAATACTATTGAGGAGAGTTTCTATTGCAATAAAGATGTGATGGCCAAGTTCTTAACTCACAATGAAGTTCGTGAGTGGCCAACCGATCCCAAAATCAAATTTCCCGCTTCTAAGCTTACTTCGCTTTATTCAGTTTTGCACAAACTTTGCTTGTTTAACTGGATTCCTTCCAAGAGTGATCAAAATCTTACCATAGAACAAGCCAGAGTTTTGTATAAGCTAGGGAAAAACAAACCTATTAAATTTGGGAATCTTGTATTTAAACACCTTGCCACTTGGCCAAAGAGGAAAGACCCATCTTATTTCCCGTATCCCTCCTTGCTCTTTCGAGTACTCACTTTCCAAAAACTCCCCATAGAAGCCTCTGATATTTTCACTTCCGGTCCCGGTTTCTATGTTGTGGATAATCAATTAAAGAAAGGAAATAGGTACAAAGATCTACCTTGGTCCAAACCGTCCCAAGCCTCAGGTTCCAGTTCCATTCCTTCTCAGAGTACTCCCTCGCAAGCTCAACCTTCTGCCCCAGATTTTACCTTCCCAATTCCTACAGGTACTGCTGGTGCTACCCCAAGTGTTTTCCACACTTCTGATAGCACTTCTGTTATGATTCCAAAGGCAGAGGTAATACAGGTTCTTCAAAGGGTTATTGGGAATGTAGGGCATCAAGTGCAGTCCTGGATGAAAATGGGTGGTCATCAAAACAATTTTTATGATAGTTGTTTTAAAAATTTGTGGTGGTTGTCATTAAACAATTTTATTTGTTTTTGTTAGGTGGTTTGTTAAACAATTTTCTTTTGGTTGGATGGTTGGTTGAAGTGTGTTACACTTCGTTCTATTTGGATGTTTTGACCATGAACTATGTTGGTCAAATAGTTTTTAGTACTTTGTTTTTAGTACTCGGTTTTAGTTAAAACTATTTTAAAGTCATTGTTTATTTCGGTTGACTCACCTATTGAGGGGGAGTTAATCTTTGTGAGAAGACCTTATGCATATTCTGTATTGTTCTGTATTGTTGGCTAACTTTGACTTGCAGGTACTCAACATTATTTAGTTTGTGAAGAAATATCCAATTAAGGGGGAGATTGTAAGTGCAGAACGTGGTGATACCACAAGTGCTGCCAACACTGTCCCAGTGATACCGACAGACTGTCTGGGATTTTATTTGGATATTTGATTCATAAATAATTGCTGTACTAATGTCTAATATTTATGCAAGTTTAGTGTTTATGTTGGTCCAATTTTCAGGTATATACTATGCTAATTTTGCAAGGAAGTTAAAGAAGAGTTATGGATAAAAGAGGATTTTATTCATAAACATGTGGGATTTTCTCAACAAAAAACACATGGGATATTGACCCATTCAAAGGGTTGATTGTTGATCAAGAATGTACAAGGCTTCCATAGCTCGAAGGTACAAGTTGGGTATGCTTGGACTTGGGCACCAAGAATTAGCTCCTACAAATATGGACATGTGGAGAAATTTATCCCCAAGGCTCGGTCACTCCTCTCCACCACTCCACCACATTTTTCAACAACAACCCAGCCATATTTGTGTATTCCCTAAGTATTCTCAAGCTTATAAATAGCAAGGGAGGATGTGTTTGAAGATACAATACTTGAAGCAAATACAACACACATTCTCACACAAGAAAGGCTATACACTCCTTGGTTCCTATAAACCCCGTCTTCCCAATCTCCATTCTTATAATCTTTGATTGTAAGTTTGTCTTGGCTAGGATAGGGTCTCGTGTATAGACTTAGTCGTTCCATTGAGCTTAAATTGTAATAGCTATAGGGAACTCTCGGCCTTGTACTTCAATTCATATTATTATTAAAGATCTCGCCTTTTGAGGCATCCCTCGAGATATATACATTTATATATCTTGAGAAAAATAATTCTTGTGTGATTTTTCCGCTGCAAACTATTTTCAGAATTTGTTTTCTGTTCGTGTGTGTTAAGTGTTGCTAGAAGTGATATCGTTGTAGTGACAACACCTTTGATATCACTTTCTTTCTGGCTTAAGTCATCGACTTGCTTTTTCAGAAACAATGAATGGCGATTCGGGGGCAGCGGCTCCGATATTATTTTCGACCACCGTCCCAAAATAAATAACTACCCACATCGCCAAATAATAATGCCAGTGAAGGAAAACCAACTTCACTCCAACTCTCATTCTGACAAGCGAGTGAAGAAGACCAGCTTCACTCCAACTCTCATTCTCACATGACTTGTTCTGGTATTTTTTTTCTTTCCATTTGAGCAGCATTACTTGGTTGAGTTAATTGTGTAATGTCCAATGAATGGAATTTAGATATCCAGGTTTGTGTATTCTCGTGATTTACTCACCCTGTCCCAAAAATATTAATCATATTTTTAGAGTTAGAATGTTCAAAGTGTATGAACTTTCAAAGCTTACTCCTTGTTCAAAATCTGAAAACCACCTGATTTGCAAGAACTTTGTTACTGTCTGCAAGTGTTTCACCACCTGGCGTGAGTAGGGGTGGCAAATTGGGTATTTTGAATCTACCCATTTATGTTAAAAACACCCGGGTATCCAATGGATTTTTAACTTTAATCGGTAAACCCATAATACCCAATTTGCAACCCCTAGGCGTGAGCTACTTTCAGTTACAAATTTGTATTATAAATTAGAATAAAATTAAGATAAATCGTGTCTATCAAAAATTAAAACATGAAGAAAAAGAAAAATATGATATACATTTGGCACGACTTTAAAACTAATCTTAGAATGAACAATTAATATATTAAAGAAAAGTTAATTTTGAAAAAAAAACCATCCTCCTAGTGCGTATAAGCAGATTTTTTACTCGTGAGTAATATTTTTTATTTCATTATTGAATCATAAATCACACTGAATATTATGTTGTGAGAAACGAAAATAAAATAATATACCATTATGAAATATAAGAGATAGAATAGAAAAGTCAAATATGTATAAAATTATCTATTAGTTTTAATATGCATTTGATTTTAAAAAATAAACTTATGTTTCTTAAGAATTTCAAATAGATAATGTAATCATTTCAAATCTTTAAATATTTTAACAAATCAATCTTAATCTAGTTGCATTTCTATTTTTATATACTTTTGAGAGTGTTAAATTTGAATTAAGACGTAAACAGTCAGCATAATTGATGGAAGCCTATTGGAAGAGAGTATGTAGAATGCCACATGGAATTCCACGTCATAATTCCATGTGGCGCACTGTGGAATGAGATAAAGACTCTCTTTTATTATATATATATATATATAGAGAGAGAGAGAGAGAGAGAGAGATTTAACACAAAGATTCATATATAATTTTTTTAGTTTGGAAGTATTAAGAGATTAGTAAAAAAAAAAAAAAAAGAAGAAAAAACAGTAATTTTTTAAAAAAAAAATCATTCATTTTGAGATAAAATTTTATTAAAAATGGATATTCGTTTAGAGATCGAGAGAGTGTTATCATTAGTTTATACAAAACACATCAAATAGGAGTCCAAATCCTGTATACCATTTTGTGTACCACTTTATGTGCCACAACTAATCTAACGACTGACAATTATTGAAATTAAAATATTATTTGATATATCCAAACATGTTAACGATTGTTTTAGAACTGGTACATGAAGTGGCACACAAAAGTAGTATAAGAGATTATGTACTATCAAATAGATAATGGTTGAGATTTTCCAAATGAGTATCCTATCCTATGACCAGGATATTTTTTAGAAATTGACACTATTCCCCCTCCAGTTTTTTTTTATAGAATTAATCCCTTCAATTTTGGACACTACACTTAAACCCCTATCCTTTACTTTAGTTTCCAATCAGCACCTCAACTTTCATAAGTTACATTCTGCCTCTTACTCTTCTCATTTTTTATAAATAAGTCTAAAAAAAAATCTAAAACTAAGGAATGCTTAACACTTTGGAAAGTAAAATAGCCTGTGCCTCTGCACACGGGGAAGATACTAGTGATTTTACAATAGTATACAAATAAATGAAGTATTTTTTTTTAGAAAATAAAACATTTATTTTAAGGTAATACTGAGATTGACAAATAATACGAGCTAAAAATAAGAATTACTCTCTCTGCCCTTAAATGAATGTTCAAATTTTATTTTAAGTGACATTTGAAAATCTCTACGTTTTTACAATTTAGCGGCAAAGATTCATATATAATTTTCCAATAATATTCAGTTTTGCAAGTATTAAGAGATTAATAAAAACAAGTGGTAAAAAAAAACAAAGATATTTTCAAAAAATTATTTATTTTGATATATAATTTTATTAAAATTGGAAATTTGTTTAGAGACCGAGAGAGAGAGAGAGAGAGAGAGAGTACTAGTTTACTCATAAACAACAAAATAAAAGCACTATAGTGAAAGAAAAAAAAAAACTAGGGTTAATGTTTTAAGGAAATTAGCATAGGAGTATCTCATACACATTTCCCTTTCTACCCCAAACTATATAGCACAAGAGAAGATCAATCGAGGGTATTCTAGTCATACCAACAGTAGAAGAACCTAGAAAACCTGGCAAGATATATGAGCCGCGGCGAGGGAGAAAAATCACAAAAATTGAACGTCTGAGATTATCCCTACGAATTCAAACCCTATATATATATAAACAATCCCGAATAGACCGACCACTTCTCCATCACTTGTCCGTTTTACCACTACAGCTAAACCCTAATCAAAATTGTATTTTTTTTCCCCCCATTCTCTCTTCAGCTGTGGATTTGGGTATGTCTCTAATGTTATTGAATTGCTGCATTATTTTTGTTTTTGTGTTTACTGTTTGTTTGATTTTTTGTATATCGATATGCTATTGAATCTTGTTCCCTTTAGATTAGTATATCGAGTGTGTGTATATTAGATTATTGAATCTTGTTCCGTTTAGATTAGTATATCGAGTGTGTGTATATTAGATCCTAGCTCTGAATGTGTTGATGGGAGCTGATCACCCTGTTTTTGGATTGGATTTCTATATCGCTGTTTTCGGGAATCTGAGCCTCCGCGGCGGTGATGATTTGATTTGCTTTTGTGTTTGGAGTTTGTTATGTTTGTGTAGATTGAGTTTGATGTTCCATGCCTTCTCTCACTTTTATTAGAGTGTGACAGTGAAAACTTGGTGCATTAGTTTTACATAGATGGGCCCTTTAGTTTTTCCTATAAATCCCTCAAGTTACTAATAGTGGTGTCAAACTGACGGACTCCTTTTATCTTTACATTTGAACTCTTAGATTTGCACATGTATGACTATCCTAACATTTAATATTTACGTTTGTAGGTTTATTTACTGTTTGCACATTTGTACGTTAAAGCGCGTGAAAGCTAGAAGCGTTTTTTATGTCCGGACAAGCTATTCAGTACTTTGGGTGGATTGGGTTGCTGGGTGAGTATTGTCCTGAAAGAGTTGGCTGTATGCATCGTGTGCCATTTCAGGAATATCCGGAGTTTAGTGGTTGCAACAAAGCGCAGCCTTCATTTGCTGCATCAGATTTGTCTTTTCGTGCCAAAAAAGGCCAATCCCATACATCTATCTTTTCTTTCCTGTGATATTCTCCTAGATTGATTTTGCTCGAATCAAAGATGGCTTTACAGAACATTGGTGCAAGCAACAGCGATGATGCCTTCTACAGGTATAAGATGCCCAGGATGATTACGAAGATAGAGGGGCGTGGAAATGGCATCAAGACTAACATTGTTAACATGGTTGATATCGCTAAGGCTTTGGCAAGGCCAGCTTCCTATACTACCAAGTATTTTGGATGTGAGCTTGGAGCCCAATCTAAGTTTGAAGAGAAATCTGGGGTCGCACTTGTTAATGGAGCTCATGATACTCCCAAACTTGCGGGTCTTCTTGAGAACTTCATCAAGAAATATGTTCAGTGTTATGGTTGTGGGAACCCTGAAACGGAGGTCTTAATTACCAAAACTCAGATGGTTCAACTGAAATGCGCTGCTTGTGGTTTTATTTCTGACGTGGATATGAGGGACAAGCTAACATCTTTCATTCTGAAGAATCCACCTGAACAGAAGAAGGGTTCTAAAGATAAGAAGGCGATGAGAAGGGCTGAGAAGGAGCGTTTAAAGGAAGGTGAGGCAGCTGATGAGGAATTGAAGAAGCTCAAGAAAGATGCGAAAAAGAAGGGTCCCACCTCATCAGCAAAAGCCAGCGTAACAAAGAAGAAGGCCAGTGGTTCGGATGAGGATCGCACTTCACCAACTCGAAGTCATGCTGATGATAAGGAGGATCTTGATGATGAAGATGATGATGATGGTGTCCAATGGCAGACTGACACATCAGCTGAAGCAGCTCGTCTGCGCATACAAGAACAGCTTAGTGCCGTGACAGCTGATATGGTTATGCTCACAACAGATGAGCTGGAAAAGAAGCTTAAAACAGCCACTAAAGTTTTCGACGCCCCAAAAAATGAAGAAAAACCCAAGGAAGAGAATGGTAATATGACCCATGACAAGCTAGTTGAGAAAGTGAAAGCGGACTTGAACAAGGGAGTTCCTCCAAATGAACTTATTCCTTCTCTTTCTCTCACTGGGTCTGATCAGGAAGTGATGACTGCGTTTTACGAGGCATTATTTGATGGTGTTGAAAAGGGTTTTGCAAAGCAGGTGCTTAAAAAGAAAAAGTATCTGGTTGCGGCTGTTGGTGAGGTTGAGGGATCGCAGTTACTGCTACTTCGAGCAATGGAGAAATTCTGTATGGGGTCAAATTCAAATGCATTGAAGGAAGTGGCACTTGTTCTGAAAGCTTTGTATGATGCAGATGTGGTGGAAGAGGAGTACGTTGTGCAGTGGTTTGAGGAGGGGTTGGCGGGGGAGAGTAAGAGCTCTCCATTATGGAAGAATGCAAAACCGTTTGTGGAGTGGCTTCAGAGTGCTGAGTCTGAAACCGAAGAGGAATGACTTGTTTGGACGTGATTTGAAGGTGGCGTCTTAGTCAAGTATGATTGTTTTGTTACTTTTTCATGTTTTTGCATAAACTATGATGTTTACTTTTTTGTGCTGTCGTCGTGGCTAGTTTGTTTTGGTTTTGTTTTCGCCATTGCTATGGTTATGGTTGAAGTTATTGTCAGTTTGCTGTTGTTATTTTTGTTATTTAATAAAAGACAGATTTGTTGTTGGTATCAACTGTCGTGCTCTTATATTTATGTCGTATTTTAGGGTTGGTGTTAGAATGTTAGTTGTGCATATGTTGTCCCAAGAATACAATCTCCTGGTTAGTATGGACTTTGGATTGACACTGAGGGTACCCTAGCTTTGAAGCTGGCTTGGTGTTTACAGCCCTGCTTGGGCTCATTTCGTGTTGGGGTCTTAGGTTTGAGCTCGGTCTAAAGACAAGCTTAGGCCCAAGCTCGGTTTGTAATAGTCTGTATATACGAGGCAATGTTTGTACCAATTGTACATATTGTCTCAAATATGTTGATGGGCCGTTTCTTAGCTTCAGTAGTAGTAACAAATCATTCCAATCTATCTTATTCAAGTTTGCATTAGGTCCATTTGTTCCATTCTGATGTCTTTCCAAGCAATTAAGCACGGATGAGATGTGGCAAATCCTTTTCTTCAGTCTGATACATCAGGGGAGACGTTGCGAAAATCCTAACAACCAAAAAGCAACACGGAAGGATCAGAATAGGAAAGATTGAAGGACAAGTAATCAGTTTCTTTCTTTAGGAATGAGAGAATCAATTCATTCAAAGCTTGCTACCACTTTGGACATTCATATAGAACTTCAAAAAAGAATCAGCTTAATATGCCCATTAATGCAGAAACTCATCTTGGGGCATCTATTATTATTACACAATGCTTTGTGAAAATAAAATAAAAAAAATTGGTTATAGCCAGTTAGGTTTTCGCATTCCTTGAAACTAGTTGTAGACAAACATTGACAAATCTCAGGAAATCATACATATTCAATCTTCTATTTTATCATCAAATATATGCTCCATAAACTAGTTTTTCATCACTTCAACTTCATAACCACCTCCGGCCCCAACCCCTCACTTTGAATCGGAAACCAAGATCATCATGGTTAAAGGGCAAGTCTACTTAGTATTACCAATGAATTAGCTGGATCTCTTTGGTTACATACCTAGAACCGACAATAGAAAGGAATATAAAAAGGTAAATTTTAACTCCCGAATATCTCATCTTATTCGTTATTACTTACGCTAGTAAAAATCCAAGATAGGTACACAATAACGGGGACCTCCCCACTTTTAGGGAAATAACGAATGTTCTGCTTTAGTGTCAAATCTCATGCCTGAAAATTTATCAGGAAACCATGCTTGAAGAAGTTAAGTAAATTATTAGAAAGTTATTTATTTCTTATGTCTTATATTGAGGGGAAGTTATGTGAAATGTTAGTCTTAAACTTTCTGCGAGACAAAACACTTTTAAAGGCACAGGATAATATTTCTAGGATACTACTTCTGTTACTAAATCACTCTCGTACAAAAATGGTAATGGTGGTCAGTAGTAACCAAAATTTCCAGTACCATCCAAATGCATGTTAAATGCAGCAAAACAGGTACCCTCCGTCACAATAATAAATGTCGCACTTTCCTTGTCTGTCTGTCAAAAAATAAATGTTGTGTTTCTAAATAAGGAAAGAGATTTAGTTCATTTTTCTCAATGTACGAGGAATGTACAAACTAGTAAAGCACCTTTCTTAAACACGTTAGACAAGTCAAGTGCTGACCTTTTTATTTTGGACAGAGGTACTATATTTTTTCCTTTATATACATCTACGGACATTCAAACGCAATGCCATTGCCTTAAATTCTGCAGCAAGTAACCAAGTGAGCTTTCCCCAAAACTAATAGTGGGCCCAAGCAGCTTCTCTAAAATTGCTATATACGGGATTAAGATTAAATAAGGGTGTGCTAAAATCGGGAGAATGCAAATGTTCGTAATAATCTTGGGGGCTAGAGTACATTATATGTCGTGCACATGTTGAAATAAAGGAGATAACAGTGATGTTACCTGCTGTTGCCGACGATGTTGGATGGCTGTAAAAGCTCTAAACATAACAAATATTGGCAACAGAATCCCGATGGTTCTCAACATCAGTAACTGCAACACAACAACATTACACAATCATCACCCAGAATGAGAATACTCATACTCCCTCCGTCCCAAAATGATCTTCATGTTTGACTATTCAAACTTTTTAAGGATATGAACACTTGCTTCACTAGCCATGTTTTGTTTGTGCACTTTTAAAGCCTAGATTGTTGAAATGAGAAGAACTTTTTGGGACAATGAAACATGGCAAGGAGGGAGTAACTTTTTTCTTGATAAATGAGTAAGGTATTTATGGTAGCGATCCTCACAGTGAATAATGTAATCGAGTATTCTCCTTCTCCGTTAATGATAGTTGGTAAAGTATGGCGCAACACCAGGAGGACCATGAACTGTAAGCATACACAAAGAAAGGCTCAGTTGCAAAGGACTACGGTATGTAGATTACTTATAACATTTAACATCTTTTTTATATCACTTCAAAAGAATAAAGATTCACATAATCAACACACAGAGAGAGAGAGAGAGAGAGAGAGAGAGAGAGAGAGTACGATAATAGCAACTATACGGCAGTATATCAGGCTTCTTGAAGTAGAAGCAACCATATACTCATCAAAATCAGGTTCGAACGAGTTTCGATCAGTGGAAACCATTGACATAAACCGTGCATCATGCAAATCTCTTCTAGAAACTTCCCAGTTTCCCCTGTAATAAATTGAAATGATGAGATGATCAAGTAACAGATAACTGTAAATGTGATACTCTTAGTATTTACTACTTCCGTCCCAAAAGCGATCTTCACACTTTTTGATTTGAGCAAGAATTTTAGGTTGATTTAATTATCCAAATGAAAATCTAAAACTTGTTATTGATATTGATAGTTTATCAATAAAAATTTTAGATTTTGTACAATTAAATCAACCTAAAATTATTGTTCAAAATTCCTTCGTGGTTACGGCGGTAGAAAGTGTGATTATCATTTTGGGACGGAGGGAGTATAATTGTTTGGACAAAGTGGACACCTGAAGTTCATTGGAATGCCACCATAATGGAAAAGAGGAGGTGGAGCAGTGTAGCCTGGCTTATATGGCTGAACCTCGTACGAAAATAAAAATGAAGCTAAAAACCATCTTACACAAGTAGTAATAGTAAAACACAAGAACTCCAGGACGGCACAGTAAAATGATACATCTATCTTGCTAAAACTAGATCAATACCAACAAGAACTGAATGACAAGAATTGACCACTCTTAAGTATTAAGAAAAGGAGCATAAACATAAACAACAAACCTGTTGGCAAATCTCACAGATGGTGTTACCCTTCTCGTTGCACCACCTTTGGACACATCTACTATGGGCATACTGTTAAAGAAGAGAAGCCAAAATAGTTAGGTGCACAACTAACAATCAATGTGGAAATATTTTCTACCACCTGCAAACCCTAAAAAATAGATAGATGGGGTAAAATTTCAATTACGCCAACGAGCAATAAATACACCCATTTTGGGGATATAACTACTCCATATCTTTCCGTTTTAGTTCTGTACTTGGCTCACATATTTAGTTTTACTACCTCTGTCCCAAAATGAATGTCCGAAATTGTTCTTGATAAAGAGCAATTTCGGACATTCATTTTGGGACAGAAGGAGTAAACCATAAACCTGAACTAACCTTCAAGCTGCCACAGCATGAACAGTGTATGTCCATATTCGAGTCTTGATCCTCATCATGGCAAATCCTACATTCCACCAATTTCTTTGGTGACGACCCAATATCAAGATCCATTCTACTGGAAGAATAATCAGCAACCATATATTTGTTGGCAGTGGTTATATGAGGGAGCAACCTATTTCTACTCTCAATAGCAGCCTCAAGGGTGGATTCAGTCAGCAATCGATCCACCAACAACACAAAATGATCCCCCATCCTTTAATTACACTAAAACCCCACTCGGTTTCAGAGAAATAGGTTTGAAAAACATATTATCATAGCCAACCGTTATGCGATCCTTCTTCGTACAAAGGTCCAGAGTCTAATCAGAACAAAATCACCCTCCAACAATTTAGTACAATATAGAGTTATAAACCTTATGACAAACCAAAAAAAAAAAAAATATGCCAATTTTACAATACAGAACAATATTTGCAGTAGAAACAAAAACTTGCATGAAATAATACCATCAAACTGAGACTAAGAAGAAAATGAAAAAAGAAAGGTGAAAACCTACGGATTAAAAGAGGTAAAATCTTGATGATGATGATGATGATAATAGCATTATGAATAATGTTTGTATGATGTGGAGGTATGTGGTAAGGGAAAAAGAAAGCATTAGTATAGTATATTATAAATGCTAAATCCAGTTTCAAGAACCTTATCAAAGCACGGGAAACAGAATATGACTTCGAGCCCCCCCCCCCCAAAAAAAAAAAAAAAAAAAAAAAAAATGGAAATTTATGACAAAAGGTGGTGGTGATACCTTTATTCTATAAGAAAAGGTGGAGAAGATAATGCCTTCCTCAATGAGGAATAAAAAAATAAAACACCCAGAAACAAAATTAAAAGGAAAACAAAATGTAGTACTACTACAATTAAAAAAAATGGGAAAACCCAGATCAAAAAAATCATAGAAATGCAAAGGGGAGGGTGTTGGGGGGGGGGGGGGGGGGGGGGGGGGGGGGGGGGGGGGTTTAAAACAGATTAAAAAAAAAAAAAAAAAAAAAAAACCTGAGAAATTGAACATACTGTTGGATTAGATAGAAAGCTTACAAGAATGGGAATCTGAGCAAATTTTGCTCAAATTCGATTGCTTGGTTGATTCGTATTTAGGGGGATTGTGTTAAGAATGAAGCAAGAGATTTGAGTGTCGTCATCCATTACAACAAGAAGACGCCATTGATAACGATTACTATGTTTATGTTCTCTATAGACAAGAGATTTGTAATCCCACCACGACGACGACGACGATGATGATTTGCCGTTAATTTTAGTGCGACTCTTTTTTCAGTGGTTACTCCTCCCTCTCTCCCCACTCCCCGAAACTTATGTTCACCTTTGTTCACTCTTCAAATATTTTGTATGGTGACTTTCTAAAAAGCATACTCCCTCCGTCCCATTACAAAATGTTAGAACAAGCTTCTAAAAAGTGTTACGCGGGCGTTAGGAACCGTAGTTGGACCTAGCGCCTAGGCGAGGATTAGACGGGATCATGGAGGGGGCGAGAATTTATACATAATTATAATATCTTAGGCGGACCAATGCGTTTCATGAATGCCAAGCGCGTAGGCGGATTAGGCAAGCGACTTTTAGAACACTGGTTAGGAATAGAAACTAAGGTAGTGTAAGTGGGAAAGAGAAAGAAAGTGGGGTAAATAATAGTAGGGTAAAATACAAAATAGGGCCTAATATCCACGGAGCGGTTGCAATTTGGGGCCTGACATTCCAATTTGTCAATTTAGGGCCTAACTGCCATTTTTTGCACAATTTAGGGCTTTTTAACGATTTCCGTCCAAATCCATATTAAATGGTCACGTGCAGCGCACATGACACTCATTGGGGGGTTAATTGTCAAATTTTGAAACTAAAGGAAAGACTCTGAAGAAAAAAAAAAAAGACAAAAGAAAAAAAACATAAGAACATTAATTTCGTTCATTTCTCTCTCTCTCTCTCTATCTCTCTCTCTCAACCGACGCAAATCTCTGGTCGCTCCTCCTTCGACGCCGTTGTCTCTCTCCTCCACTCACTCCGACGAAACCTCCACCTCCCCCACGACAGCCACCTTCCCTTCTCTCTACTCCGCTCTAAATACCTTGTCTCTCTCCGACCTCTGAACCCTCGCCGCTCTTCTCGGAAACCGTCGCCAAACCCGCCGCCCCTCAGCCCCTCTTCGCCGTTGAATCGATCTGGTCTCAACAATCCTTCCCTTTTAAGATCTTTATTCGATTTTGTGGGTTACAAAAGATTGTTTGGAAATTTTGAAATTGGATTTGGAATTGGTAACTGGGTTTTGAAATTTTAGATTTTGTCTTTTGATTAAGAGTGTGGTTTTAATTTTGTGTTAATTCAGATCATGTTAAAGTGTGTTTTGGGATTTGAATTTGGGAATTAAAGTTGAAATTGAGTTCTGAAATTAAAGACTTTGTGTTTTCAAATTTGGGTGGTGGTGGTGGTGGTGGTAATGGGTTAGGGGGGGTGGTGGTGGGTGGTGGTGTTAGTCTTGTTGTACATATTTAATCTATGTACAAATAAGTATAGGAGATAAGTAGTTTTTCTGATCCTTCCTTTTATTATAAAAATTTTTCAAATGACCCCTCAAGTTATATCACATGCTCTGCGCGTGATTATTTAACATGGATTTGGACTGAAACCGTAAAAAAAACCCTAAATTGTGCAAAAAATTGCATGTCAAGCCCTAAATTGACAAAATTGAGACGTCAGACCCCAAATTGCAACCGCTCCGTGGATATTAGGCCTTATTTTGTATTTTACCCATAATAGTAAGTGGATAGTTGTATTGTTATGAGTAGAAGGAGAGAAAGTGGAAGGAATTTTTTTCTTTTTAAATAAGTGGGAGTTTCCAATAAAACACCCAAAATAACAAAGTGAGATATGGGACGAATGGAGTATATTTCGAAAGGTTTTATAGGAGAGTGCACCTATACACACCCGTTTGATTTCTATTCTAGGTTAATAATAAAATTTAATCCAGAAAATAATCCCTCAGTCTTATTTTAAACCCATTTTAGAGTTTTTACTTTGCTTTTTGATTTGACACAATTTAATGTTTTTAGTTTCTTTACTATTTAAAATAGACAATGGAACTTATTTGACATTCTTACAACAAAAATTCACTACCATTTTTTCTCTCCTGTTTTTCTTTCATACTCACAAGTGATCACAACAATTACTTTTTCTTATTTCTCGTTCAAATTCAAACTAAGAATCTTAGACCATGGGTAATAAGGTAGTTGAGGAGGGAGTTGAGAGGGAGTTAGTTAGCTTAGTTGGTGTAATAAGGGGTTAAGAGGAGGGATTGAAGGGGGAGGGATTGAGAGTTCTCAACCCGGTTGGAGAATAAAAAGGGGGACCACACATTGCCACGCGTCAGCTGCCGATTGGGCCAACATGCACGCGCAGACAAGGCGTGTTTGGCCTTTTTTTTTTTTTGCTGGAATTTATACATGGCGAGATATGATTGGTTCCCCATATTTTTAGATTCTATTTTGGGATTTTTACCAATAAGTCCCTGGGGGAATGTGGTATTTACCAATAAAAACATAACATTTCAAATTCTACCATAGGGTCCTTAGGTTCAAATCAATTTTACCAATAAATACCTCGCACCTTTTAAATGGCAAAAATACCCCCAGCCCAAATTAAATCCTCCAACACCTCTAACCTTTGACCATTTTGACTGCCACCTTTACATTTGACCACCACCGACCGCCGCCGCTGACCGCCGCCGCCGGACCTCACCACTGCCGCCACAACCATATGCAACCCCAAGTATTATAAATAAAAATTATTTGCTCTTGGGAGGGTTTGAACCCAAGACCTCTTGGTTTTGAGAAAGACTCCTAACCACTATGCCAAGCTTCTTACTTGTTTTTTTAGTAGACTATTATAGATTTAACACTACAACCTCACATTTGTTGTTGTCTATTTTTTTATTTTTTTTTGTTAGGAGTATTAATTCTTCACAATTGGACAATTACTCATTTTTAATAAAAAAAAGTAGATAAATTTATTTCACAATTGTTTAAAGACCATTTGACAACACATAGTTCTGAAAATGAGTATCCTTTGTAAAAACTGTGCGATAAATTTCTTAGTTGTTACACTCAACTCATGTGTTAACAACTGAGAAATAAATTTACCCATTCTTATATTAAACTCGTGTGTGAATAACTGATAAATGAATATTTCATTTATTATTATATTAACAATAGAGAAAAATTGATAACTGATAATTTCTTGTACTCAAATTCATATGTGAATAACTGAGAAATGAATGTCTCATTTATTATATAATTAAACCGATAAATTGAGTCATCAATTGTGAAAAAAGAGAGATGATTTTATCAGTTTTTACTCAATTATGAACAACTGTTAATGAATGTCTCAGTTATTATATTCAAATTCATGTGTGAACAACTGTGAAATGCATGTCTCAGTTATTATAATGATTGTGAAATCATACAAATGTGAAATCATACAACTATGAAATCATATAATTGTGAAATCATACAACTGTGAAATCAATTGAGAATTAATATTATAAGTGATAAATGAAAAATGACACAAGTGTGTAAAACTGAGTAATCATTCAAATGTGAAATTAATTGAGAAATAAAAATGATTTGTCAATTATTTACAAGTAAAAAATGAAGTTTTTATTTTTAAAATTTGAATCATAACTTGAATATACTTGTTTGATTCATTTTAACGATATAAATAATTCGGTGGTGCCAAATTATTTTTTCGACTTCTAGATTGCAAGATATACGTTTTTAAAATTTTAATGGGAAACAGTGAGAGAGAGAGAGTGGGAGAGGAGTGGAGAGAGAGAGAGAGAGAGAGAGAGAGGAGCGTTGTTTTTTTTTTTTTTTACTAAAGAAAGAGAGGAGAGCAGTATTGTTTTTTTTTAATCCAAAGAGGAGCAGCATTGTTGTTGGATGTGGGAATTATATAAGAGGCGTGGTGCTGTTTGGCGCGCGTGTCTTTGGGTGAGGAGGGGTAATTTGGTCCAGCAACAATACCAGGGATTTATTGGGGGGTTTTGTAAATATCAGTCCTTATTGGTAGTATTTATTTGGCTGAGTGATGTTTTGGTCACAGCCTCTTTTATTTTCAACCCAGATTTCCGAGCTCAATTATTTTACAGGTAATTTTTTTTTTTTTTTTTGCGAAAATTCTGGAATTTTTTTTCTCTACAAATTGATATAACTTTCATTTTATTTGGACACCAAAAAAAAAAACCTCTCTTTTCTCTCAAAAAAATATTAATTATCCTTCTTTAACCCCTTATTTTTTAAAATATTCATCATCTTTTTAGTGAAATGGATCCCAATAATCCTTATTTCAACACTCAGAATTCAAGTAATTTTCCATCAAATTACTACAATCCTAATGATTTTCAATCGCCAAATCAATTTTCTAACCAACCACGTCCTCAAAATGTCCCACAATTTTATTATCAACCAAATGCCATGCCTTCATCTGTACCTACCTGGAATCCATATTATGGTATGCAATTTCAACGACCTCCACCACCACCACCACCCTCTCAAGAATCAGAATATCCCGAATATTCAACACAAATGGTTCTGGGTAGCAATAGCGGTGCTGATGAAGCTACTCCAACTCCAGATGCAAGAGGTTCAACCACTAGTCGGAGAAAAATTGTCAAATGGAGCACGAAGGACAATATAGTGCTAATCAGTGGGTGGATTAAGTTTGGAACCGACAGTGTTGTCGGAAAAAAAATCAGAAGAGTGAAGCGTTTTGGGTAAGATTGCAGAATATTGTAACGAACATTGTGAATTTAACCCTCCCCGTTACGTTGTTTCATGCAAAAATCGTCACAATTATATAAACGCCAAATTGGGCAAATGGGTAGGTGCATACGATAACGCTAAGCGTATGCAACAAAGCAGGTGGTCGGAGAATGATGTTTTGGCAAAAGCTCACGAATTATATAAAAGTGCTAACAATAGCACTTTTAATTTGATGGAAGAGTGGAAAGCTACACGAGATCAACCACGCTACGCAAGTCAGGTTGGAGGAAATACTGGATCTGATAGCAGTGGATCTAAGAGAGCACGTGAAGTTGATGTAGGTTATTCAAGCTCGGTTGGATCCATTCCTCGACCTATGGGAAGGGAGGCAGCTAAGAAAAAGGCGGGAAAGAAAAAAGTGGGGTTATCACCGGTAAAGGAACAAAAGTGGTCAGAATTCAAACAATTCAGAGAGAAAGAATTGGAACGAATGGACAACAGAACAAGAGAAGGCAAACAATATTGCCCTTAACAATTGCAGAAGGATCTAGTAAAACACATATGGGCAATGTTCGGAAATTAGTGATTTAATAATTTTATTGTACTGTCAGTCGAGTCTATGTATCGTATGCTTATTTGTTTTCATCACTTGTGGAGCGAGCTAAGTTTATTGTAACTTTTCTTATTTTTAATAAAATTAAAAAAAATTCTCGTATTTATTCAATTGCCATTAAAAAAAATAATTAAGTGTGAATTAAAAAAATTAAAAAAATTTAAAAAATCTCGAATTTATAAATAATAATAGTAATCATTTATTTTTTAATTATATATTATTATTATTATATTATTATTATTTTATTATCATAAAATAAAGATTATAAATAAAATAAAAGTGGTGGGGTATAGAATGATGAGTTGGGAGGAGTTGAATTTTAAACTAAACTAGTTATTGTGGGGGGGGTGTAGTTGAGAGGGTAGTTGAATGATTAAGTGGATGGAGAGAGAAGATGAGGTGGAGTGATATTAAGATAGTTGAATGTTTTTGGGGGTTGAAACTATTGCTCATGGTCTTAAAGTGAGACGGATGGAGTATAATTTTGTTGGTGCTTTTAGTTAGAGTGTGGTGGGTATACAATTGATGCAATCAATAAAGTATCTTTACCTTATTTTATATATTTTGTAAATATGCCTTTAAATCAGTAAGTTTTATGAAGGCACGGACCAAGAATAATTTCAGAGTACCTTTTTGACATAATAAAAATAATAGAAATTGCTTATTCACAAGAGATACAAAAGTTGAAAGAGAAAATTGTCACCTTTATCACACTTTTGACAAAAAAATATTGCAGAAAATTTTAATATCTTTTTTAAAATTGCAATTTGTCATTAAATATATGGACTGACTAGTTAACAATTTCATGTTCTTTTCTATTAATAATTTGTTTATCTATTGTTGCATGTCAAAATTCCCAACAGACATTAATTAAAATAAGGCTATGAAGTGGGTAGCAAGTAGAATACTGAATGTTTTTCCCATAAATTTTATTCACATTCCTAATGTACTACTCTCTCCTCTACTCCATTTTCGCTTTAATTATGTTTTTCAGTCACACGCTTACGATTGATAATAATGTCACAAAAAAATGCCACGAAATTTAATGTACCGAATAATATATCATGATTTTGTTAAGCGCATCTTAACATTTCCATCTCCCAAACCACCCACTATAATCAATCGGTTTTTCTAACGTGTGCCCTAAAGGCACATGTTAAGCGATTTAAATATGGAATTCAACACTTTTATATGCTTCCATAAATATTTAAGTTTACATATATAAACAATATATTTCGTTAATTATGGAAATGAATGAGTTAAAGCAAGTTTAATAAACACTTCAATTTTCTTATTTAAATCACTTAACATGTGCCCTAAGGGCACATGTTAGAAAAACCGATAATCAAATATCTGACCCGATCAGTTTGGTTCAGGTTAAATTTAGTGTTCACTTTATTAAACGTAAGTGTCTACCTTTGAGTGCCCGCCCTTAAAGGTTTACCCTCTGTCTTGAATTGAATATCCCGTTTTTATTTTTTATAGATCGTGTTCAACGTACACGTGAACTAGAGCAAGAAATTGCGAAATTTCTTATAGATCGTGTTCAACATACACGTGAACTCGGTGGGACCCACAAAAATTGAAATCATCTTAGCCGCACACCCAACCGCTCGCCTATGTCGCCTTGATCGGAGCCGTTGGGTGGAGGGGTGGAGCTAACTTGGGTGGAGCGGTTTCGGGTCCATTATTCACAAGAGTAGTAGTAGATAGATATTAGGCTAGTAGCAAATATTAATGTGCACATGGCAAACATGTTACTGTATGATATAGGTTCACTTAAGTCTGGGCAAACAACCTCCCTCCCTCCATTATTAATTAATTGTCTCCTCTTGATGCCACCATCCATCCCTACTTCACTTTCTCTGTTAGCAAATACTCTACTACTCTTTCAACCTGCATAATCACAAAACCCATACATCAGAAAAACATGTTCCAAATCTCACTTTTCCTTTTAATCACCTGAAAAATGATAACAAGGCACGTACTCCCTCCGTCCCTCTTTAACTTACAAATTTTTGGGTATACCAATTTCTATTTTGATTTGTCCCACTTCTCTTGATACTACCTAAAATGGAAAGTTTTTATACTCACAACACCAATCAAATTATTGTTCCCTCCGCTCATTCTCTCTCCTACTTTACTTTTCCTACTCACAACACTTCCTAGTTCCTTCCACTAATTCTCTTTCCTACTTTTTCTTAGTTATTGTGCCCACCAAATTAGTATCAAGTGAGGTGGGTCGGAGGGAGAATATGTGTGCGTATATGAATGAAGAACCTTTGTTGTAAGATAGAAAATCCAGAACCAAGTGTAGAGAGGTAACTCGTATAGAAAATCAGGACATGGTTCTCGTAACATTAGCTATTAGCCTAGGAATATCACCATCGAGTGACAACTCCTACCTAATATAGTGGTCCAAGTCTAACCATTCAGGCGAGTCATTGATGAGTCCGAGCTCTTTCCAATCCATCGCTATGGACATGGACAACTGGTCCCTCTCTACAAAGATGACTAACTTGCAACCATAATTACATCCAACAAATTCTGTAATGAGTGAATTTTAGGTGGTGGTTGACATTTGTGCTTAGTATTTGGTCCTACTCTTGGTACAATCAAGTTTGCTTCAATTTTGCGTCCTACAATAAACCAAAAGGTCCAGCTTAATGCACGTCGTGTATATGAATTTAATACCAACCAAAATATTTGCCCTTATCAATCCCAATCAGCTTGCTAGGTTTCATATCAGGCTTATCAATCACTTCCTGGAAGGGCCCGGCCCAGGATACGTAGATCCATTTTTCACCTCATTTTACTACTGACTAGATGATGGCATCATGATTTCACAGTTGCACAATCAAATGATTTCAACTATCAAACACCTAAGAAAAGCTTTGTGCACACTGATAAGAATAAAAATGACTCTCCTAACCCTATCTCACCCGGCCCCACTCACTCGGCCACATCTCTAGCAACCAACTAGTATCTTGATAACATTTTGCTATTATCTTGTAACCATTCTTAGATAGTTTTCAAAGTATTTGTTAATATCTTGTATAGAATAATTGATTTGTGTAAATCTCTAGGATTAGGTAACCACTCTCTCTCTCTTGTATAAATACATGTTAATATCAATGAAATATTCACTTTTGCCAATTCTCTTTACACACCATGGGCTACTTGGTTTATCCAGTGCTTCACTAGAAAGACAGCTCGTGAATTCATTATATTACTGGCCTTCTTCGTTGTAAGCAACATAAAAGCAGACTTTGAGCTAAAACTAGAACTAATAGCACTTTTGTCAGGATGTCGTTTGAGCCCCTCTTAGCAATTCATATACATTCAGCTTTTAACATTATTAGTCAGGAAAAAGAACCAACTCGAAATCACAAGGATGGCTACCTATGTGGGGTGAAGCCATCTCCATAATCCTATCTTCATATTACATACTCCCTCTGTCCCGGATAATTGTCGTCCTTTTTTGACGTTAGTACGAAGAAACTCTGATCAATAATTTTAGGTTAATTTAATTATCTTAATGAAAATTTAAAAATTGTCATTAATAGTATTTATAATGGTGTATCAATAAAAAAGTTCTTCTAATCCAAGCATTTTCTATGGGATGTTTATCATTCATGATTTGCGGTTATGAACAAAAAATAGCCCACGAGAAAGTCACACTCAACTCAATGCTATTTGGACGACCCAAGGTTTCTAATGACAATAAAATAATCAACAAGGCACACCTTAGATTGAATGTTAAGTGATGCATCAAGAAGAAAAAACAAAAGAGATGATCAGAAACATAAACTTGCGAGAAATAAAATCAAGAAAAGTTGAAACAAACCTTATACATAAGAAAGCAGCAACTTGTAGTAGATGATTGTATACATGGAAAGAGAGAACAATGCGAAAACATGCTGCCAGAAGAGGAGTGCCGATGCTTCACTAACAGCATATCCCCTCAAGCTAGCAATTGCCCCAAACAATATGGCACTTGGTGTGGTGTATTGCAACAAAAGCACAAACTTGTACATTTGATCCCCTTGTATCAAAAAATTCAATATACCCGCCAAATAAACAACCCCTATTCCAAATAACGGAAGTACCAAAAGTCTTGCAATTATAATACCAACTGTAGTCCGTACCCCGAGCCTAGATTCATTAGGACCCTCAGCAATCATACCCCCAAGAACTAGCATTACAGAGGGAACCATAGCTCCAGCCAATATGTCTAAACTGTCGGTTATAAATGCAAGCGGAGCGTCTTCACCAAATACAAAAGATTTAATTGGAGGAACCATGCCAACTACAAAGGCCAAGAGGATAGCAAGTGTCGGGGGCTGAAGGATATGACGAACGGGTGTTTGCTCAACAACAATTCTCATTCTTCTAACCATTCTCGGCTCTGCCAAACACCTAATCGATCTAGGACTTTGTGGGCCCCCTTCTTCAAGAAAATCAGGGTCCGGGATCGAAGTTTGTGAAATGCTCGATACGCTTGCAAAGATTCTTGCTATGAAGGGGGTTTTACTATGCTCGGTTTCTTTATCTTCCATACCAGGCCATTCGGCTTCTACAAGAAGTGGTCTACTGAGATCATTACCATTACCATTACCATTACCATTACCATTACCAGTACCAGTACCAGTACCAGTACCAGTACCAGTACCAGGTAACTGCTCCACGATTTCAGTTTCAGCATTATCATCGACAACCTCGTAATACTCCAATGGTGGCTCCATCATATGGTAAACAAGAGTGTAAACAAGAAGGACCGAAACCCATTGAGCCATTGAAACATAAGCCACACCTGTTCTATAACAATCTGGGCCAAAAGGGTTATCTTTACTATGACATACCGACCCAACAATGGCCATAGGAAGATTACCCGTATTCCCAAATGCGGTGACAATGACTGTGAATCTGAAGTACTCTGGAGGGGGGCGGCAGATAATTGCTACTACTAACCCTAAAAGACAACCGATGATTGTACTGACAAAAACATTTACAGGTAGGAACCACCATCGGAGGAAATTCTGGAGAGAGATGGATTCACCAAGGTGAATGAAAATGGTGCAAGGCAAGAAGAGAGCGAAAACGAGCTTGCTAAGAAGCTTGAAAGTTGATTTGGGGACAAGTTGGGTTTTGGGGTTAGCAAGAAGAATACCAATAACAGTGAGACAGAGTAGCTTTAACAATGGAAGAACAGCATGAAGAAGAAGTTGACTACTGGAGTTGAATTTTGTATGATCTTGAGCAGAGTAGTTATCCATGATGAATAAACAAAGTACAGGGATTTACTAACCCTAAATTCAATACTACAAAAACCCAAATTTGAAAAATACTGTACCAATTCCTTGAAACCCAATTCAAAATATAAAGCTTAAAAGGCAATGGCACAAAAGAAACTAACAAAATCGAAAATTTTCAAAATCCCTGTACTGGTAAGTTGAAATTCCTGAAACCCAATTCAGATTTTAAAGCTTTTTCCAGATTAGAAATGGAAGTTTCCAGGATTCCTATTGTTAGAAGGAATTTAAATCACAACATAAACGGAAACAATTAGAATCTAGCAGAATTGTGAGTAGTATATAAAGGAGAGGGTTGACGTACAGATGGATACTCTCACTCTGGACTCTGGAGAATGAAAAACAATGAAAGAAATATTGGCGATTGGAGAGAGGGAGATTTTAAAGATATATGGGGATGGAATTTTTTATTTTTAGTTGATAATTATGCTCAAATTTTATAATTTTGGCCTTTTCGGGTTAGATTAACGCGTAACTTTTAAAGAAATCTTAAGGGTTAATTGCAATTTAGACCCTGAAGTATGTTACCACCCTTCCAATCGAGCCCTGACTGTCTTTTTTCATCAGATCAGACCTTGGGATAATTCATTTTCGCCAGTTAGGATTTTTTAACGGAATTCGTTAAGAACTCAGTTAAAAAGCATGTGCCATGCACGTGACTAACTGAATTAGGTTGTTTGAAGTTGATGTTTCTTTTAAGGGCTTAGTGAAAATTCCAAACTTAAAAGGACTGAAAATTAAAATAATTATTAAAATACTAGTAAATAAAAGAGTTTTTAAAGTTATTTTCAAAATATTAATAAAAAGGAAAATTATATAAGATTATTCTATAAACAAAATAAATCAAAATTTACATTTACCAAACAAAACTCATCCAATAAATATGCAACATTTCATAATTTATAATAAAAAATAAAAAAAAATTAAGATATTAACATTTTTACTTTTTCTCACCCACCTAATTTAATGTTTTCTTTTATTCAATTCTTATTATTTATCATATTAGCATTATTAAATAAGCATTTTTTTGAAAGATTGAATTAGCATATTAAATTTTAAAATAATTTCTTATTATTGTTTATCATATTAACATTATTAAATTAGCATTTTATTTTCAAACATTCAATTTGAGGGGGAAACCTCCACACAGGAGGGACAAAATTAGCCACCATTCATTTTTCTCTCTCTGTAAACACCACAATCAGAACACCACCACCATCACAAATGAATAACACCAACAATTGAAGCTTCTGAATCAAAGAATCAAGGATACGAAATGAAGGATCCTCTTAACCAAATTCAATCACAAAAGCACTATAAAAATTCAAGAACAAAACCATTTAAATGGGGCAAAAATCAAACGCACACTCAATTAAAAACAAACCGTTGTTCAAGCTTAGCACCGCTGCCATTGTTGTCGTACTCGTAGATCTTCCCGAAAATGCTCATCATTACATTGTTCAAGGACCTGAAATGAAGGATCCTCTTAACCTCAACCTCACCAATTTTCTCCATTAATCGATCGATTTGATTACCATATATGTTGATTCCCACCTGTTGACGGAACCCTCCGAAAGCAGCAATACGTTTGGGACTGAACAAATGGGTCGCCGATATTCTTCTCAAGTTCCTCCAGTAATCAACGTATGGCGCAAAACCCATTGCTCTATGAAACAAGAGCTCGTAAGAAGACTCCTTCACCGGCCGATCGGCGAAGTCGGAGCTGTTGAGAATCTCTTTCACGACGTTGAAGGTCTGTGGAAGAAGATTGGGGTTTATCTTTTCCATTCCCAGATCCACAATTAGAGCTTAGGTTTCTTTAACCCCTTAAAATTTAAAAAAAAAACACTAAACCCCTTAATACTTAGTCTTAATGACAAACTCATCCAATCTGTCTGTCATATGCAATGCACATGCTACTTAACTAACTTTTTTGATGAATTCCGTTAAAAAGACCCTAACTGGCGAAAATGAATTACCCCAAAGTCTGATCTGATGAAAAAGACAGTCAGGGCTCAATTGGAAGGGTGGTAACATACTTCAGGGTTTAAATTGCAATTAACCCATCTTTTAACTACAAAGTCCATAATAACTGAGTTCTAATATGCAACGTCAAGCAGTTCCGGAATGAATTGTAGTTGAATCCTCCCTCCTTTCCATTTCAAATCACATAAAATCGTCATTGACGAGAATTAAAGAAAAATTGGTAAAAGTGATATGTTGTGAATGTAGGTAGTTGAGTACGAGAGAAAAAGTAGGGTAAAGAATAATTGGTTTAGGTGATGTGAGTATGGCAAAAATGGGTCATACTAATTAAAAATTATTTAAAAAAAAAACTTTTAAAATTCGAGACCAAGGAGTACTCCCTATGTCTCAGAGTAAGGTTCTTAATTGTTTTACTACTTAAAACGGTCAATAGGGCCCACCTGTCATTTTTACAACAAAAACTTTCCACCCACTTTATCTCTTATACTTTTTATAACATTACTTTTCATACTCACATTTTTTTTAATCTCTGTGTAAACACATACTCCCTCTGTCCTAAAATGATCTCATTTATCATTATTTTTCATTGCCTCAAAAAGTTTTTATTTCTATAATTTATGTTTAAATGTACATAAACACAACATGACCAGTGAAGCAAGTGTTCATATCCTTTAAAAATTTAAATAGTCAAAAGTGTGAATGATTATTTTGAGACGGAGAGAGTACTAAATACTTGTATTAAATATTACTGTTGAAATATTGATTGATTTGTCCGACTGACTATAATTAGGAAAGTGACCGGCTTTTGGAATATAGTTAAAGGGTATTGAACGGGCCAACAAGGTCCCCACCCATTATAGAGTGATTAGAATACCGGTGGTCCATCTCACTCCCATCTCAATTCAAAGCCCCCACCTCCGGTGATTTATCATTTTGCCTAATGGATTCATCAAGCGACAACGTTTGTTTGTTGTTTTGTCCCTTACGAGGTTTACCTACCTACCTACCTACCTTCCATCCGGCTTTGCTGCACTTTATCTAAAAACGTTTAATTTTCTTTTTCATTCAGTCTAAATAATATTGGAAAAATTCCCCCCAATTCCAGATTTGATTACTCATAAGGAAAGGAAAGGCCCAGACTAAATCTATATATATATATATATTAAAGTTGGCTAAAAGAGCTATGGTATTGACACGTGGACAAACAATGGAGAAAGCTTGCATTTGGAGAAGCCACATCAACAACATACTAATAAATAAGTGACTTTTCATTTTCTTTTCATTAGCTAATACTATTAGCTAATAATAATAGTTACTAAAAAGGGTAACAATAATAGTTAACTATTATAGTAACTATTACTATTATTAGTAATAGTTAACTATAATAGTTAACCATTATAGTTAACTATTACTCTTATTAGTAATAGTTACTATTATAGTTAACTATTACTATTAATAGTATCAGCTAACAATATTAGTTACAATACAACAAGTTAAATATTACTATTAATAGTATTAGTTAACTATAATAGTTACTATTATAGTTAACTATATTAGTTAACTATTATTATTAATAGTATTAGTTAACAATATTAGTTACAATACAAGTTACATATTACTATTAATAGTATTAGTTAACTATAATAGTTACTATATTAGTTAACTATTACTATTAATTGTATTAGTTAACTATAATAGTTACTATATAGTTAATTATTACTATTAATATTATTAGTTAACCATAATAGTTACTTTATAAGTTATTTTTTACTATTAATAGTATTGGTTAACTATAATAGGCTACATACATTAACTATTACTATTATTAGTATTAGTTAATTATAATGGTTATTATATAAGTTAGATTATTAATTTTTAATATTAATTAATCATAATAGTTACTATATCAATTAACTATTACTATTAATAATATTATTTTATTATAATAATTATATTAATAATTATTATTATATAGACTAATCATTGCTATTAATATATATATTAACTATTACTATCAATGGTATTAATTAATTATAATAGTTATTATAATAATAGTAATCATATATATTAATTTTTATTATTAATAGTATTAGTTAAAATGATGATTACTATATTAGTTAACTATAGTTAAAATAGTTTTTAAGACATAGTATTGGTTTCCCGTGCAGAGCACGGGTTACCCGCTAGTACCAGATAAGACCATGTACAATAGTGTCAACTACCAAAAACATTCAACTACCTTAATATCACAACACCTCATCTTCTCTCTCCATCTACTTAATCATTCAACTACACTCTCAACTACACCCCCCACAATAACTAGTTTAGTTTAAAATTCAACTCCTCCCACCACTTTTATTTTATTTATATTATTTATTATTATGATTAATAAAATAATAATAATAATAATAATTTATAATTAAAAAATAAATGATTAATATTATTATTTATAAATTCGAGATTTTTTTTTAAATTTTTTTATTTTTTTTAATTCACACTTAATTAATTTTTTTTTAATGGCAATTAAAAATAAGAAAAGTTACTATAAAATAATTGAGCTCAAAAAGTTGGCATAAAAAATATGTATGAGACAAGTGTCCCAATTAGAAAAAAGAAAAAAAAAAACGAAAAGCATCAAACACGCCAAAAAAAAAAAAGCCAGCAAACAAGCCAGAAAAAAAGGGAAAAAGAAAAAAGGAAAAAAGAAAAAAAAGGGCAAAAGGCCGCCACACTCGCCGGCTTGGGAGGTGTGGCGCACTCTCCAAATTCTGGCCAATCCCAAGCTTCCACGTGGCTATTGGCGGGCCCCACCCGAACTTCTCAACCCAGTTGAGAACTCTCAACTCTTCCCCTTCAACCACCCCCTCTCAACTCCCTTATTGCCCACCCTCAACTAACTTACACCCCTCTCAACCCCCTCTCAACTCCCTTATTGTCCATGGCCTAATAAGGAGTTGGGCCGAAATTCAAATTCCCCTAGCCACCCCTAGCCACTCCTAGCCTTTTTTGACCAGTCAAATAGTTCCTAAATACCCAAAATAACCCCACCCTCTACCAACTAAATACCCAAAATAACCCCACCCTCTACCAACTCACGCTCTCTCTCTAAAATGCACACACACTACTCGTTCTCTCTCTCTCTCTCTACTCACCGACGTCATCATCTCCGGCGACGATGGCGGTGACCGCTACTCCTCCAGATCCGTCTCTTTCTCCAGCGCCAGAAAGAGTTATTCTCCGGCCACACTGTTAGGATTGGAGTCCTAAACTATGAGGAAGAAAAGGAGTCTAAGTCGGGGGAGTTGGTGGAGATCAAAAGAGGTTCAACCCGGAGGAGGAGTTCTGGGCGGAGGACCAGACGGGCGCCTGCCTAGGGCCAAGCGGGCGCTCTAGCAGGCAGTCCGTTGGCACGCCTGGGGAAATAAATTCAAGCGGGCGCTTGGTATGCGGCTGGGCTGATTTGTTTCCTATTTTGACACAATCTCTTCTTAATTTGATTTAGATCTTCCTTGTACTACTATATAAGCATAGTCACGACCTAGGACACATTGTAGAAAATTATTAAGGTGTGATTAATAATATATTGTCTTGGCAATTGCCCCCGGATGTAGTTCATGTGTTGAACGAACCGGGTAAACAATTCTTGTGTTCTTGTGTGTGTGATTCTTCCATTATTGTGCTTGTGGGTTTGTTGTTCTTTATCTAGATTGCAACGGGGTACCACTAAATTCCCAACAACTGGTATCAAGAGCTTTGGTTAGGAGGATTCAAAGTTTCATTAGTTGATTAATTTTGAATCACGTTCTTGGGGACTTTGTGAAGCAATCAAGATGAAGAACTCAATCGAGAAATTCAACGGTGTGAATTTCACGTTTTGGAGGACAAGGGTTGAAGATTACCTTTTTGTAAGGATCTTCATAAACCCTTAGGTGAGAAACCCGAAGACATGTCAAAAGGGGATTGGGAGACGTTAGATCGGAAGGCGTTAGGAGCGGTGAGGAGCGCTCTAACCGACGACGTTTCACGGAACGCGATGAAGGCCAAGACAACGGTGGGGTTGCTACAGATGCTGTCAGACATGTATGAGAAGCCGTCGAACATCAATAAGGTGCATTTGATAAAGAGGTTTGCGAATACGAAGATGTCAGTGTTGGGTTTTGAGCAAACATGCACAGCGGAATAAACCCAAAAGCCTAGATCCGATCACGATGATTAAATTAATATGGAGATGAATTTAGAACACTAACCGTGACGGAGCTTTAAAATTCTGAGATCTTCAATCTTTGTTCTTCGCGCTTCTTCGAATCACGAACGTAGGAACGACCGCAAAACTTGGATCATGAACTTTGAAGGAGTTGATGCCAACGCCCTCTATGTTTATCCACACGCGAACTAATTTCAAGAACGATTCTTGAACCGGATTGCTAGACCCAATAGAAACTCTTTCTATTTTGAAGGCTATATAGAAAATCAATGTTCTTGTTCTTGAGGAAGAAGAAGAACTTGTTTTTCTCTCTCTCGGAGGCTATCTAATTGATATGGAATCAATACATTCTGATTAGGTCGTTGTTAGAGGTTTATATACTTATTAGTCCTAAACCGTTTAGGAGAAATAGGTTAAAACCCGTCACAACACGAAATCAGTTTTTGGGCCCGAACAGGGCCTGCTCGGCCGAGTCCTTTAAGGTGCTCGGCCGAGCACCTTTGCTCCAGAAAATCTGACCTTCTGATTTCCCATGCTCGGCCGAGTCATATGAGGTGCTCGGCCGAGCACCACCAGAATTCCGATTTTAGCCTTTTAAACAATTCGTCCTTTTGTGTGTGACCCCATAGGATTATATTAAGTTGGCAATGAGCCCAAACACATTTGTGCTCATAAATCACGAGCGGACTCTAGCAAGCCATCATGACTACCCAATTAATATAACTTGTATAAGTTCGTGAATCCTTTATAGAACATATTACAATCTCTTTGTTTCACGATGTCTATTGAACGTAAGCCATGGTCAATGGTCAACTTACAGTGTTCAATGCTTTCTCGATCCAGAATGTATTGATAGTACAAATCTTATTTGAGCACGGCCATGCATTTCATCAACACCATTCTTCGAGTGGCCAAAGCTTGACATCTCTCTCTTACGAGGAACAAATCCCTTCTTGATTTATTACCTTTCCCTACATGAATCCGATTACGCCAATCACATTCTTTATAGCTACCCGATTAGGGGTAACGTTTGAATATGTCAAACGTAATGTTCATCGAGTGGAAGACTGTGATAATCTCAGGTCTAAAGATTCCAGTAATATAACTATATGAGACTTAATTATGACATTGTTACCATGACATAAATCTCATATGGGTCTGTCCAGTATTTGGTCTCCAACAAATACCCATAAGTTTAATTGTATCCCATACACCATAATCATCATATGATTATCCATTAAACTTATACTAACAATTAATCATAATTATCAGGGACGGGGATTATTATAATAAACATGCAAAGGATATAATAATCAAACATTCAATATCATTAATATTAATAACATTAATCGTTTTACAAAACGTGCCTAGAGCATACAACACCAACAGTCAGAGGGGCAGACAGCAGCGAGTCATATCGGCAGTTTCAAAGGTATGGTGGACCAATTGAAAAGTGTTGATATTACTTTCTCCGATGAAGTGTTAGCATGTTTTCTACTAAAATCGTTGCCTGATAATTGGGAGGTAACTGTCACAACGATCAGTACGTCGAAAACACCATTAGTGTATACGGAGGTTAGAGATCTCATCCTTCAAGAGGAGTTGAGAAGGAAAGAGAAAAGGGGAGAATCTTCCGCAGATGGGGCTGTACTTAGGGTGGAGAGAAATAGGGGAAGGGGAGGACCGAAAAAGGGGAAAAAGCCGGTCAAGTGCTACAATTGTGGCGCGATGGGTCATATCAGTTATGACTGTCCGGATAAGGATGGTGATGCACACGTGGTAGATGATGGAGATGTATTAATCCTGGGAGAGGAGCAGTTGGGTGAAGATTGGGTGTTGGATTCTGGAGCTTCTTGTCATGCTAGTGGGGATGCAGAAACAATGGAGCGATACACACCGGGAGATTTTGGGGTTGTTTATCTTGGTGATGATCAACCTTTGAAGATCAAAGGTAAGGGGGATATGATGATGAAGACACCTAACGGGGCTGTTTTACAATTGCACGATGTGATGCATGTTCCGGACTTGAGAAGGAGGGTGATTTCCGTGGGACAACTTGATGATGAAGGGTATGGTGTGACCTTCAATGGTGGGTCTTGGGAAGTCACAAAAGGAGCTAAGGTGATAGCTCGTGGGGTCAAGGAGAAGATGTTGTACTCTACCTACAATGTCGACATTCGCTCGGGTGGGAGCAAGAGGCTAAAGAACGGTATGTTAGGGGGGAGAAGGACACAAAGTTGATCAACGCGGTGTGGAAGTCCAAGTGCCCTAACAGAGAGCGTGTTCAGACCAAGAGAAAACGATGCAAGAAACAAGGTGTGTCCATGTTTCAAGGGGAAGCATTGCGAGGAAGGTGGGTCTGGAGGGAGAAGGCGAAGTTAGACTTGCGGAGAGAAATCAAGGTAGAAGCTGATTTGGGGAGGCAAGAACTATCTAACACGGAGAGGTTGAAACGTCGCTTGGTTTCAATTCGCCTTAGTACTTGAGCGGGAAGCTCGGTAATGTCAAGTCAATATGGGAGTAAAATGTGTTCAAAGGTTTCACTCCGTGGTGGCAGTTGATGGGTGTTTCTTTGCTTATGAGTTTAGTCTCCAGGTGGGAGATTGTTAGGATTGGAGTCCTAAACTATAAGGAAGAAAAGGAGTCTAAGTCGGGGGAGTTTGTGGAGATCAAAAGGGGTTCAACTCGGAGGAGGAGTTCTGGGCGGAGGACCAGGCGGGCGCCTGCCTAGGGCCAAGCGGGCGCTCTAGCAGGCAGTCCGTTGGCACGTCTGGGGAAATAAATTCAAGCGGGCGCCTGGGTAGACCCAAGCGGGCGCTTGGTATGCGGCTGGGCTGATTTGTTTCCTATTTTGACACAATCTCTTCTTAATTTGATTTAGATCTTCCTTGTACTGCTATATAAGCATAGTCACTACCTAGGACACATTGTAGCAAATTATTAAGGTGTGATTAATAATATATTGGCTTGGCAATTTCCCACGGACGTAGTTCATGTGTTGAACGAACCGGGTAAACAATTCTTGTGTTCTTGTGTGTGTGATTCTTCCATTATTGTGCTTGTGGGTTTGTTGTTCTTTATCTAGATTGCAACGGGGTACAACTAAATTCCCAACACCCCTAACGACGACGAGTTCTCTCTCTAGTCTCCTACCTCCGACCGCTCACAGATCTCGCCCTTCCCCACCACACCCCTGGCCTCTCCGGTTTTTACTTCCCCTTGCATGCGTTCGCCGACATAGATTCGCCATCCTCGTCTCCAATCTGTGTCGGAATCTTCAGATCCGGCTTCTATGTCTCTTGTGTACACGATGGATAGGAACCTTGGAAGGATTCCAGTTCTGAATCGTGAATGAAGGTGCAGTCAAAGATTCAACACTTTTCATAGACATTCTTGTTGTACAAATCGAGTACCCTAGTATGCCCATTTTCATTTAGCATCAATGTTCTGGGACAAATTGATCGTTTGTGGAGAAAAGATGAAAATGTGAACCACAAAGAAAGGCATGACCATTGACCAGCTAGCTTCCTTGAATGTTCAGAGAAACTTAACATCTATGCGTATACACCAAAACATTGCTTTCATTTTCTACCATAGCTTTTTCAATGATGGATTTTGATCGAAAATGGGAGTGATTGCTAAAGGAGACGGTTCTGACAAACGATGATACAACCACCTCATTTTTCCACACTTTACATTATTCTTATAATTTAATTATAAAAGTGATTTTTTTTAACTTTTATATACTCCCTCTGTCCCTCCCGAAATAGGATTTTGGTAGCTTTTTCTATACTTTGACCATGTAATTTAAATAAGAAAAAATTATCCTAATATAAATTTAAAAATTGTTATTGAGGGTACTATTAATTGTGATGCAATAACAATTTCTAAATTTTTATTTGGATTATAAGAGGAGAACATGTTTTATATGTCACTTAGAAGAGTTACTGATGTTTGACAAAATATAAAAGTTAACATTAATAAACTTGTCTTATACACCAATTATAATAGTTTGACCGAGTCTGACCAAATAATAT
This sequence comes from Campanula takesimana, assembly GCA_026119855.1. Taxonomy (NCBI): domain Eukaryota; kingdom Viridiplantae; phylum Streptophyta; class Magnoliopsida; order Asterales; family Campanulaceae; genus Campanula; species Campanula takesimana. Next base: position 399,651 of record JAOWBW010000438.1, on the reverse strand, counting down.
TAACTTTTTTCTTTAAAATACTTGAAAAAAATGATTTTTTTACTCTTTTATGTTAATTATAAGAGGCGGACAAGTCTTATGTGTCAATTATAAGAGTTAATTGATGTTTGACCGAATATGAAAGTCAACATTAACATGATATTATTATTTTTAATTTATTTTGTGAAAACTGTGAAAAATGACTCTTTTTATTAATGATAAGAAAAAGTGGAAAATAATACTCTTATACTTTAATTATAAGAGGCGAACATGCTTATGTGTGAGTTATAAGAGTTTTACTGCTCAACATCAATAAAATATTATTATATTAAATTTATTTTCTGAAAAAATGACTCGTACACCTCAATTATAAGAGGACAATGGGTCTTATGCACTAATTATAAGAGTTTGACCGAGTTTGACCAAATACTATTAAAAAAATTCTAAAGAAAAAAAAAGTGATTTTTTTTTACTCTTATATGTTAATTATGTGTTTGTTATAAGAGTTTGACTGTTGTTTGAACGAGTTTGACCAAATTGACCAAATATTATTATTATTTTTTTTCTAAAAAAGAATGAAAAAAATGAATATTTTTTTTACGCTTATATGTTAATTATGTGTGATTTATAAGAATTTGACTGCTGTTTGACCAAGTTTGACCATATAATATTTTTTTATATATATAAAAAAAATAATTTTTTTTTACTCTAATATGTTAATTATGTCTCATTTTTAAGAGTTTGACTGATCTTTGACCGAGTTTAACCAAATAATGTTATTATTTTTTTTCTAAACAAATGGAAAAAATGAAACTTTTTGACTCTTATATGTTAATTATGTGTAAGTTATAAGAGTTTGACTACTGTTTGACAGAGTTTGACCAAATAATATTATTATTTTTTTCTTAAAAAATAAAAAAATGAAAATTTTAGACTCTTATATGTTAATTATGTGTCGGTTATAAGAGTTTGACTGTTGTTTGACCGGTTTTGACCATATTTGACCAAATAATAATATTAATATTTTCTAAATAAATGAAAAAAGAGATTTTTTTTACTCTTATATATTAATTATGTGTAAGTTTAAGAGTTTGACTGCTGTTTGACCGGTTTGACCATATTTGACCAAATAATATTATATATTTTTTTCTTAAAAAAAATGAAAAAAGTTTATTTGACTCGTTTATGTTAATTATGTGTCAGTTATAAGAGTTTGAGTGTTGTTTGACCGAGTTTGGCCATATTTGACCAAATAATATTATTATTTTTTTCTTAAAAAAAATGAAAAAAAGGAAAATTTTCGACCCTTATATGTTAATTATGTGTAAGTTATAAGAGTTTGACTGATGTTTGACCGGGTTTGACTAAATTTGACCAAATATGTTTTTTACTTTTTTCTAACCGGAATTAATTTTACCAAGAACCAGAACCGAACCAATATACTGGTTCTAAAATATTTTGGAACCGGAACCAAACCATATGTACTGGTCTGGTCCAATTTTAGTTGGTCTGGTCCGGTTCCTTTGTTCCGGTCCGGTTTTGAAATATTTTTGCTCACCCCTACTAAATACTAAAGTTTATCTTTGAACCCTATATTGTCATTTTCTCTTAAATTTACTATAAAACTCATTAATAAATTTACTACTCATATTTATTTTTGGAAATACTTAATCCACGATTTCTTTCCATAAATTTGTGTAATCACTATGTTCAATCTATCTTTATCTTTTTTACTTGTAGTTTAAAAACTAAAATACCTTTACTTATATAGCTACTTTTTATTTTTATTATAAATTATATAGATAAGATAATTTTTTTTTATTTTGCAAAAAGGGAAAGACCTACAATTTTTTCAAGCGGTTCATTCAAAAACCCCTATCTGGCTAATGTTATTAACTTTGGACCCTAAATCGACAAAATTGAACTATCACACCCCGATTGGCACAGACAACTTACGGTTTGGACGCTAAATTGTCATTTCTCTTTAAATTTACCATAAATCTTAGTAATAGATTTACCCAATGTTCTAAAAATCGCTAGGCGGCGGAGCTGGGCCTAGGGGCCTAGGCGGGGCCTAGAATTTAGCGTATTTTTATCTATTTTTTCATAAATTTATAAATCTATATATATATTTATCCAAAAGTAATGTCATTTATTTTTGTTTTTAATTAAAAATTAATAATTCATTTTAATTTAAGCAAAACATAAATCATAGCTAGGAGTATTCTATGGTATTTACTCAAATTCATCCACTCAACACATTTTTATTCACTCAACTAAACCCAAATAACCCAACATTATACATCTTTATTTCATTATTTCAGCCCAATTGAGTCCATATAAATTTTACCCATTTAAAGAAGGCCCTTACCTAAGTTTCAACCCAAGTTTAAGAAACCCTAACCTAAAATGCCCATCCCTCATCTTTTTCTCATTTCACTACACTACACAGACGCCGCCTCTCAGTCTCTCTCCCAGCGTATTCCAATTTCCGGTGTCCGGCGACCTTCGGCAACCAACGCAAGCTCCACCACCTTTTTCGTGCAACAACCAAGGTATATCACCTTCTCCAACCCTCCAACCGCCGGCTTTACATCTTTGTTTTCTCTTTTTCTCTTTGCTGTTTCCGGCGACCTTCGACAGCCCCGTTTCCGGCGACCTTCGACAGCCCATCCCGCCTGGACCGTCTAATCTCCGCCTAGACCGCCGAATCTCCGCCTAGACCGCCTGATATGGCCGACTGGAAGGAAATCGCGGCGGAAGGGGGCCGCCTAGCGCCTAGGCCCCGCCTAGCCCGATTTTTAGAACACTGGATTTACCACACATTTTTTTGAAATACTTAATCCATGATTTATTTTCATATTTTTGTCTAATCACTATGTTCAATCTATTTTTATCTTGGGTTCAAAACAAAAATAATCCAGTTAATCTTTTTTACTTGTAGTTTAGAAACATTTTTTTTGACTTATAGCTATTTTTTATTTTATTTAAATTAGATAAGCTAATCTTTTTATTTTGGAAAAGGGAAAATACCTACAAACTTTTTCAAACAGTTCCAAAAAAAAAAAAAAAAAAAAAACCTATCTGACTAACGTTGTTAATTTCGGGCCATAAATTGACAAAATTAAACTATCAGATTTCAATTGGTACACACCCCTAACACTTTGGATCCTAAGTTATCATTTCCCCTTAAAATTACCATAAAAATTCAGTAATATATCTACTACTCAATTTTATTTTATTTTGAGATACTTAATCCGATATCATTCTATATAATTGTATAAATTCTTGTAAGAATATGATTAGTTCATTTTAGTAGGAATAAGTAAAATAGATAATTACATTTATCCATATTAATGAGTAAATTTAGGAGTGAAAAAGTTGAAACTGAAAAGTAAAAATGTCTATTATAGTAGTATGACTTGGTAAAAAAAACATTCTTATACTGATTCTATAGTTTTTTTTTTATTTATTATTATTCACCAATAATAATTACTTTTGAAAAGTAAAGAATACATAGATTGAGATAGAAAAAGCAAACGATAGTGCTAATAATTAATTATGTCTATTCTCCCATCATATAATAATATTTTTTTTGACTTGTCAATATTTAAGTAATGTGCTTCTTTTGTTTTGTTTTACATCATTTTTTGTAAAAATGAAATAAATTATTATTTATTAAAAACTACGATATCACTTTGAGACGAATAAAAAAGAAAAGTGCAATAACCATTATTGTAGAACATAATAATAACATTTTCAAAACAAATATTTTACTCCATCCGTCCCAATTTAAAGTTCCTATTTTGACTTTGCACGGATATTAAGAAAAAATAGATGTTGTGAATATGAAAAGTAAAGTGAGAGAGAAAAAGTGGGTAAGGAGTTTTTGTTGTGAGAATGACAAGTGGGTTCCACTTTCTATTTTAAGTAATAAAGCAAAGTAAAAACCTTAAATTGAGACAGACTAAAAAGGAAAGTAAAAACCTTAAAGCGGGACAGAGGTAGTATGTAATTCCATTCAACACTTTTTACTCTATTTAGCAGAGTAGGGGTAACATATACTAATCCCTACGTCTCAAATTAATTTTTGCCTTTCTATCAGTCCCAAAATTTAAATTTTTATTAAAATAATTAAATTAATTTATACTATTGTTTACTCAAAAATCATTTGTAATAACTGTATAAAAATTAAGAAAATCATTTTGGAAATAAGAAAGGATTGCTACATAATCTTCTTATCCTCCCAATCATTTCCTAGGTTTTGGTACTGCTCTTCTTGGTAGATTTTTTTATTGAAATGATTGCTTCTCTATCCTAAATCCTAGTTTGGCTTTTGTAATGCTCATAGAGCTTTTTTTCGTCATTTTTTTTTACGTTACATATGTAATCTTTTTTATTTCAACGCCAACTAAATATTAATGATTATTATGGTCCAGCTAATCGAATGAAAAAATAAAATGAAAACACTTGGTGAAAGCAAAATAAATAATGACTCCTTTCTACATGTAAAATGTAACATTATATTTTAGGACGAATCAAAAAGAAAAATAAAATATTTATTATGAGCTAAAAGACTATGTTATAACTAATTCTAAAACTTACTTTTAAATTTAAAATATTAAATCCAATTATGAAGATTACTTAGATCTTATTTATTTATTTTTTGTATCAAAGAGGTTTGAGATTTTTTATTTTTATGAACAATGGGGGAGAAATCGAACCCGCGAGTCCGTAACCTTCTTAAAAAAAGACGAAACCCTTTGCCGTGTAGGCTATGGGCTCATTGGCCCTAAGATATTAATCACGCTTTTTTCTTTTTTCTTCTTTCCTACTATATGGTAGATACATACTCCCCGTTTCATGTGAATTGAGACTTATTTTCTTTTTCATCCGTTTTACCTCAATTGAGACTGCCCAAAATGGCAAACTTTTTATATTTTATATTCACTCAACCCCACTCATTTAACCCCACTAATTCGCTCTCTTCATTTTCCACAACTCATTTTACCCAACCAACACTACTATTTACCCCACTCATTCTCTTTCTTCATTTTCCACCACACATTCACTACTTTCTCTTAATTATTGTGTCATTTTTTTTTTGCCTCAATTCACATGAAACGGAGGGAGTATATATATATATATAATATATATATATATATTATTTTCATTTGCTTAGCCTTTTGTATTTGCTAATATAAACTTCACATGAAAAAGTCTTTTGAGAGACCGTCTCATGTATGAGATGAGTGTCGATGAGAGATGAAATGACTTTACTCCGCCCTATCCGTAATTTAATTTCTCAACCGAAACCCGTCTCATACATGAGATGGTAAATTCTATATACAAGGCATATTACATACAAGGCACCAATAATGGCAAAACTACCCTCGCGTGTCGTGTGCAAAAGGACGACTTGAAGGCTTTGTGTCGTGTTCAACCACACGAGATATACTAAATGTATAAGGTGTTAAGTCGTGTTCAATAATACGAGTTGTACAATACTCTGTCGTGCATAGACAGACGAAATAAATGCAAACAAGTCGTGTATATTTTATAAGACAGGCCGTGTCATACATGTCGTCTATAAGAACACGATATAAGTCTCTATTCTCGTGTGTATGCATACGACATGTCAAATTGAACGTGTTCTTCGATGATTTGCAACATGATGTTAATGATACGCATATGCTATGTTAGATTATTGAATTGTGTTGTTAATTGAGCAAAATTTATACACTTATACATGACAAGGAACAAACGTCATATTGGATCATACAATATCATATAACCTATCACATTTAAGTGATACCACTTTATTTATAATCACCTAACAAATGATTGTGGTGTTATGTTTGTAATCAATATTATATCTAAAGAGGTAATTAAACATGTTATAATGCATCATACAATATCATATATAAGCTACCACATTCATTAGGTTAATGTGATACCACTTTATTTATCAACTAACAACCGATGTTATGATGTGCATATACTATGTTAAATTAATGAATTATGTGTTATATTTCTAATCAAGATTATATATAATGAGTTATTTAAACATGTTATATAACGAGTTAAGTTGTTTCGATGATTTGCCAAACGAGGTTAATAATAAGTTGTACATTAGAGGAATACCAACTACTCAAGATTATATATTTGAAATTATCATATTTGTTAATCAAGATTATATGTTTCTTGTTATAATAAGTTGGAAAACAAACAATGATTACATATAATATTGAACCAACATCATACAATACCATATAACCTACCACATTTATTTATAATTTTTATTTTTTTTATGATATGGTGTGTCGTGTGGAAATACACGACAATTATTAAGACTTGCCGTATGAACTTTACACGAAATTAGACATTATATCTCGTGTATTGTTCATACGAGATAATTACAAGAAACATAGAATATATCGTGTGAAATTACACGATATGTACCAAAGAATCTCGTGATCATGCCATACAGAACTCGGATAGAAACATTCAACCGACTCTCAATTATGGCGAACGAAGCACGAATTGCAGGAAATAGGCCATAGTTTATGTGTATAGTGTATTGATTATTTTTTGTATGAAGTTTTGGGACGGATATAGTATATTAAAATTGGATCACTTGATGTAGTACTTAAATTATAGTTTTGATGTATGGATACATCAGTTTGTTTGTTTCAGTTTGTTTGTTTCAGTGTCTGTTTTTTTTTTCCAGTATAGAGACCATCTCGTGTGCTTATACACGAGATGGTATATCATAACTCGTATAAATATACACGACGTGTTTCATTTATGTCGTATGAACATTACACGAAATACACTAATTACCCAGTAATGTATCTCGTGTGTGTATATATACGAGATGAGTCACACCATCTCGTGTATAAGCACACGAGATGGTCTCTGTACTGAAAAAAAAAACAGTCACTGAAACTAACAAACTGATACAAACAAACTGAAACACAAACTGAAACAAACTGATTCCAATACATCAAACCAGAATCACAAATCATTCATTAACAAATCACAAAACATAAACTTGTTTTATAACCAGAATTTACAAACATATTCCAAAATTTAGAAACCAGAATCACAAATACAAACATTGTATCCCAAAATTAACATATCCCAAAACATAAACTACCAAATCTTAAACTACATAATCATCACGCGTCTCCTAATAGCTCGTGCGCCTGTCTAATCTGATCTATGACATCCGCGGGTATCCTGTCATCCGTGAGCAGCGGAAGTAGTATATCCCGTGCCTCTACAACCCTAGGCGGTGGTGGAACGTTAACTAGGGCATCATGATTCGGATTAGTAATCCGAACATGAGTCCTAGTGATGAGACGGATTTTATACTATTAACTCCTATGTTTCTATGAGATTAAATAATGATTTTGATGTATTTAGATTAGTTTTATGTAATTTTTGGCTAAAATGTATTTTTGGGGTTTATTTGTAATTCAGGAGTATTTTAGTGATTTTATATTTTTACCTGAATGTAATTTATTTATGAGTTAAATAGATCCCAAAATATGCAAAAGGAAGTCAAACAGGACGGAAGAAGTAGTAGGTCAATTGTTTGGTGAAGAAAAGGAAGAAAAGCAAATTGGCCCAAGCCAAGATTATCCACAGCCAGCAATATGTTTTAATCAGTACGTGTGAGGAGTATTGGTCCGAGTTGGGAGACCGGATTGAAGACGCAAGTAATTCTTCAAGCGCGTGACGTGTGCGGAGATCCCCAGGCACGTGATTTACTTCTGAGATGGATTCCTATGCTGAGTTTTAATCTTTCTTTTTTCGATTTTTTTTCTTTTTCTTTATTCCGGAAGGACTTGTTCTAGACTACACACTTTTAGATCTAGGGTTTATTCCTTTTCCATGGAGATTCAAAAGCTTTGGATGAGGAACTAAACCCAAGCTTTGGGTTTGAATCTTGAACCATCTTTTGTCAATTTGAGGTATTTTTCTTTCACAATTTGATTTCTATTCATAATTTTACTTGTTCTTAATTCTAGATCCGTTACTAGGGTTTATAAACCTGATCAATTTATTTATCTTTGTGATTGGATCTTTGCTAGAATTCTCTGTTCTTTGCCAGAATTAGGGTTTTCACTGTAGCAATTTCATGATTTATGCATGTGCCATGGTAAATTGTGATTAGGGTAAAATTAAGCAATTATCTATTTTAATAAATAGAAAGTGTTCTTGATCTTAGTTTCTTAAATCTTGAATCAATTAATTTTGCGATCTAGACTGTGCCAGTTAGATTAATTTATTAATTAGGGTTTCTAGTGAGTGTGTCACTGCTAGTAACTATTCTGAAAGAAGAAAGAGAGATTGAAATAAATCTCGGATCAAGTGAATAGAGTTAAAAGTGAATTGATGTACCGATGATAATTGATTAAAAGGTGGGACGGAAACAAATCTGAAGTATTCTTTAATTATTGTTTTTGCTCATATTTAGTTTAATTTATGTTCTTAGGATTTAATAATTATAATTTTCCCCCAATCTGGTCAAGTGACTGTTCGTAAATAAATAACCGTTCTTCGTGGATCGATTCTGGACTTGTCCCTAGCTACATATTTTTAGAACCTAGTCCAGGTTTAATTTATAGGTGTGCGATTAGCCTACCAAATTTTGGCGCCGTTGCCGGGGAACGGTGTTTATTTGTTTACGTTCTTATTTTAATTCTTGTTCTTGTTCTTTTTATTTTCTTTGTATTTTTTTTTAGTTGGTTTAATTTAAATTTAGTTAATTTAATTTTCTTTTTAGTTATTTTTAATTTAGTTATTTGTTTTTAGTGTGGAACCTTGTAAGGTCCACACATTTTCTACTGACAATCTGCTTGGAAGTCTTGAATTAGTAAACAGATGACAGATCAGACATTGAGGCAGAAAACTGCCCCGAATTGGAGCGAGAAACTTCATGCAGTTCAGTTCCCCACTCTGCCTACTAGGGTTACATTTGAGTTGAAGCCGGGTTTGTTGAGCCAGTTACCGCACTTTACTGGGATGCCCGGTGAGAACCCGAATCAACATATATCCCAGTTTGTGCAGATTTGTCAGAGCATGAAGCCAGCAGCACTTCCGATTGAGCATCTCCTCCTTAGAGCGTTCTCTTTCACTCTGAAAGATGATGCTAGTGCGTGGTACTATCATCTCCCACCTAACAGTATCACCACGTGGCAGGAGATGAAGGAGGTTTTCTTGGATGAGTTCTTTCCTCCAGATCAGATCAATGTGATGAAGCGGGACATTAGCAACATGGAGCAGAGAGCCGATGAGACTTTGTATGAGTATTATAACAGGTTCCATAAGCTATGCAGGAGTTGCCCGTATCATGGATTTGACGATGAACAATTGATAGTATATTTCTATGGGGGTTTGACAGTCATGGATAAGCGGTTGGTAATTCCTGCTGCGGGGGAAGTATACTCAACAAGACTACTGAGGAGGCTAATGAGATAATTGATGAGTTGGCTAAGAGCACTCGGACACATGACAGGAGGTCGAGTTTCAGACAGGTCAGTGCGGCGAATTCTAGTAGTGGTATGACAAATAAGCTAGAGATGGACGTTGAGGACCTTAAGGGGATGATGAGACAGTTGTTGATGGGTCCACCACAGAGTCAGCTGTATCCCACCAGTCAGTATAATCAGTACAGACCACCGTACCAGCAGCAGCAGCAGTATCAGAGTAATCCTCCGAGACAGTCTACGGATGATATGCTTCACTCTTTAGCGCAGTCAGTGAGTATGATGAATGGTAATTTCCAACAGTATCAACAGATGACCGATGCGAGTATTGGTAATCTAGAGAGACAAATGGGGCAAATAGCTGATGCGGTTGGGAGATTACAGGCTAGAGAGGCAGAGAAAGTACATTCTAGATCAGAACCGAACCCTAAGCAGAGTGCATGTGCCATGACTTTGCGCAGTGGTAAGGAGATTGGGAAGGAAGTTGTACCGGAGGAGCCAGTGATTGAGGTTGAGGAGGTTGTGCCTACTGAGAAAACCCCGGAGGAGGAGAAGAAAGCTACACCAGAGCCCACAATTTTTGAGCCGGATGTTCCATTTCCTGAGGCATGGAAAAGATCGAGAGAACATGAGCCTGACAAGGCTATCTTTGACACTTTCAAGAGGATTGAGGTAAACATCCCATTTTTAGACTTGTTGCAGACTGTCCCGAGATATGCCAAATTCCTTAAAGCGCTGTGTACATTGAAGAGGGATCAGAAGGCGAGGAGTCAGAAAAAGGTGAAGATGAAAGAGCATGTGTCTGCAGTCTATCATAAGAAGATGCCCAAGAAGTGCAGTGATCCGGGCATGTTTGTTATTCCTGTGTCTTTGGGTGATGATTCTGAGCATATGGCGATGCTTGACTTGGGTGCTTCAATCAATGTCATGCCTTATGCATTGTTTGAAAAACTCAAGTTGGGACCGTTACAGGATACTAGGGTTGTGATCCAGTTGGCGGATAGATCTAGTGCATATCCTAAGGGGAAGGTTGAGGATGTTCTAGTGCGGGTTGGTAAGTTCATATTCCCTGCTGATTTTTATGTGTTAGAGATGGACACGGATCCTAAGGCTCCCATTCTGTTGGGGAGACCATTTATGTCTACAGCTCATACTAAACTAGATGTGTCTAATGGTTCATTGACTATGGAGTTTGATGGGAATTTAATGGAGTTCAATATTTTTGACTCCAAGAAAGACCCTGAGGATGTTCGCGGTTTATGTTTCATGGATACAGTTGAGCCAAAGGTAGAGGATGTGTCCACTATTTGCAGTGGGGATGATGATATAAAGATTGGTTTGGAGATTCCTGCGGTAAAACATGGACCAAGAAAGGTGAAGAATCTTCCTGAGCACCGAAAGCATGCATTTGGAGGTGAGAAAGATTTGATGATGTCTAGTGGTCCGATGGTGGTAGAGAAGCATGGAGGTTTGAGCACGATGAACAACAAGAAGAAGGGATTTATGCAGTCAATTCGAGCTCAAACGGGGTGGAGTGTGCACTAATGAGGTACCATTTATTCCCTTACGTTTAACTGTCCTTATTTTTATTCACTTTTACACATTGAGGACACTGTGTAGTTTAAGCGTGGGGGAAGGATTTTTAGTTGTATAGTATGCATTTTTCATTCTAGATAGTTAGTTTTTTTTTTTTTTTTTAAAAAAAAAAAAAAAACGCACAAGAAAAGAAGCCCGCTAGATTGAAAACCCGAAAGGGCAGTCTAGGCAAAAACCAGAGTGTGCATAAAAAAAATGAGAGGCTAAGTGAAAACCCGAAAGGGCGCTTAGGCAAAAGGTGAGGTTTGAGTAATAAAATATCTTACATCCACCGGAGAAGACATAAGGGAGGTTTGGAGTTTTCCGGTAGGATTTACACTATTGGAGTAGGAGGTTCAGATAGTGGAGTTTAGGTTAGAAATGCTCGTTCTTTTCTTGGAGATATAAGGGGGTGTTGGTGTTTTGTTACGAGGTAAAGTTTTGTGCTTAATTATAAATCATAACAAAAACTTTGTTTTCATGAGGGAGTTTGTAGTGTGAGATAAGCGTGGGGGAAATTTAGGACATTTTTAGTTCCCCTTGACTTTTGAGTGGACATTTAGTTTGGATACCGTTTATTATGGTGTTGGTATCAAGCTAATGTCATTTTTATTAATTCTTTGAGGAGTTATAAGGAGACGGAGTTTCTACACTTCGATTTTATTTATTGATTTATGTTTGGTGGTTTAGAGGAGACTAGGAATCATTTTTCTCCATGCTACGCTATTAGACCGGTGTTTAGAGGGGATTAAGGATTTTACTCAGGGACGAGTAAAGGTCTAAGCGTGGGGGGAATTTGATGAGACGGATTTTATACTATTAACTCCTATGTTTCTATGAGATTAAATAATGATTTTGATGTATTTAGATTAGTTTTATGTAATTTTTGGCTAAAATGTATTTTTGGGGTTTATTTGTAATTCGGGAGTATTTTAGTGATTTTTTACCTGAATGTAATTTATTTATGAGTTAAATAGATCCCAAAATATGCAAAAGGAAGTCAAACAGGACGGAAGAAGTAGTAGGTCAATTGTTTGGTGAAGAAAAGGAAGAAAAGCAAATTGGCCCAAGCCAAGATTATCCACAGCCAGCAATATGTTTTAATCAGTACGTGTGAGGAGTATTGGTCCGAGTTGGGAGCCCGGATTGAAGACGCAAGTAATTCTTCAAGCGCGTGACGTGTGCGGAGATCCCCAGGCACGTGATTTGCTTCTGAGATGGATTCCTATGCTGAGTTTTAATCTTTCTTTTTTCGATTTTTTTTTCTTTTTCTTTATTCCGGAAGGACTTGTTCTAGACTACACACTTTTAGATCTAGAGTTTATTCCTTTTCCATGGAGATTCAAAAGCTTTGGATGAGGAACTAAACCCAAGCTTTGGTTTGAATCTTGAACCATCTTTTATCAATTTGAGGTATTTTTCTTTCACAATTTGATTTCTATTCATAATTTTACTTGTTCTTAATTCTAGATCCGTTACTAGGGTTTATAAACCTGATCAATTTATTTATCTTTGTGATTGGATCTTTGCTAGAATTCTCTGTTCTGTGCCAGAATTAGGGTTTTCACTGTAGCAATTTCATGATTTATGCATGTGCCATGGTAAATTGTGATTAGGGTAAAATTAAGCAATTATCTATTTTAATAAATAGAAAGTGTTCTTGATCTTAGTTTCTTAAATCTTGAATCAATTAATTTTGCGATCTAAACTGTGCCAGTTAGATTAATTTATTAATTAGGGTTTCTAGTGAGTGTGTCACTGCTAGTAACTATTCTGAAAGAAGAAACAGAGATTGAAATAAATCTCGGATCAAGTGAATAGAATTAAAAGTAAATTGATGTACCGATGATAATTGATTAAAAAGGTGGGGACGGAAACAAATCTGAAGTATTCTTTAATTATTGTAGGTGGTGGAACGTTAACTAGGGCATCATGATTCGGATTAGTAATCCGAACATGGGTCCTAGCCAGAAACCACTGCATATACGTGGAAGTAACAGGATCAGATGCGCTCACGGACGGCCCCCCATCTACGCACTGGATCGAAAACCCCCAAGCCGTCCTCTAACCAATCCTCCCATACCTCATCACGCGTTCCATAGGACTTCTTGTACCCATTTTGACCAGCCATCAATGAACAATCTCGGCCGCAAGATATGGGGTCTCTGGGGATTTTCTGCTGGATCTCAAACTGCTGTGTAACACGGTGAGGCATATACGCTTCCGTGATATCCTGGAAGCGTATAACCCCACGGAAGTATGAGACCGGCAAAAGCGCCTCTGGGGTGGTACCGTAGGGAGTCCAACAAACCTAAAAATGAATTTGTTAGACACCGTCAACAGAAATAATAAATTATAACAATTTGTAAAACTTTAAATATAACTAACTCACCCTATCAACCGTCATCGTGTCCAGGGTGTACCGGAACTTCAATAGATGGGGCATATCCCTTCCGGCCGTATCAGTACGTACCATCTACGAGCCCTCGGCTGGCCCTCCGTCCATAACGGGTCAATATCTCTCCGGAAAACCGGAAAGTACTCGTATATCCAGGCCTGCAAATGTATGAAATAAATAAGTTAACAATGTTATAACCATAAATACATGTTGTAATTATTAAATGATTGTTAAATATCACCTCTAAAAGACTCAAACAACCACCGATCTGCTTGCATCCATATCTAGATGCCTTCCCCAACTCCCGGTATAGATATACCAACGCAGCTGTCCCCCCCAGGATAGAGCCCCCACTCTGTCAATATTCACGTACAATGAAAGGTAGTCTGAGGGCATCTTATCCTGAGTCTTGTCCACGAACAGCGTGGAGCCGAGGAGGAACATGATGTACGTGGAAGCGCGCTCATCGTCAGTCATGTCGGAAGGGGTCTCAAAAGACCGGCAGAGGCCATCTAAAGAGTACGTCGTGCCCTTCCGACATGTATCAAGGCGTGCCCTGATACCGGCTACGTTAGGCTCTGGAACCGCCTTCGTAACAGGGCCACCTGAACAGCTGATACCTACAAATTGAAAATGAAATAATTAATAAAATTGATAAAATTTATGAAATTGATAAAATTTATGTAATTTATAAAAAATAGACAACAAACAAGAATATACCTAGGATATGAGTGACGTCATGCATAGTGATCGTCATCTCCCTCCACGGCATGTGGAAGGTATTAGTCTCGGGAGACCACCGTTCCACAAACGCCGTTAGGAGCACCATGCTAGGCCGACGAATGGTAGTATCATGTAGGTAATAGAGGCCGGTACCCTGAACACGAGCCCACCAAGCTCTATCATCCTCTGGTAAAGAAGCAGGCGAGAACCTGTTGATTCCAAACAAAATATTATAATTAATACTCCCTCTGTTTCAGAAAAACAGTCCCATTTTGATTTATTTACAAAAAGTCAAAATGAGACTGTTTTTCTGGAACAGATGAGGTTTAAAACAATAACAACAAATAATAAAGCTATTTAATAAACAAATCATATACTTACTTATCTAGAATCTGCTGCCTCGTTTGGCGCTTCAACACCGGCTCACAAGTGGCGTTCTCCTATATCTTACGGGCTCGGTGATGACCAAACCCGTACAACAAATCAACCTCCTCCGGGCCGCCACCGAGGTTACTCTTAAGCTGCCACTGTTCATCCTTAGCCCCTTTCCCCTTTCTGGCCCGTGCCTCCCGCCTCTTGCGAGGCCTCACAGATAAACTCTCCTCCACCACCTCCTCCTCCTCCTCCTCCTCATCATCATCATCACCAGATCCGTGTCCCTCACGCACAGATGCACCTCAGGAAAGAGTAGCAGAAGATGAATCCTCATCCGACCCCGTACTAGAATCTGTACCATCACTATCTGTCTCATCAACCAAAATCTGCTCAATCACGACATTCTTGTCGTGCTTCTTTTTGGTCCGTGCATCTCCTTTAGCTGCAGCTGCCTCCTCGGTCTTCCTCTTTCTATTAGAGGCAGTCGCAGGTTTACGTCCCTACAAAAAATTAAATAAGAGACAAATAAATAAGAAATCAAGAATCAGTATACATTTCGTGTTCTAATACACGAAATGTTGGTGCTCATTTCGTGTTTAAACACACGACATACCTGTCAACATTTCGTGTATTAGCAGACGAAATGTAAACTGATGAATCAGTTTACATTTCGTGTTCTAATATACGAAATGTGGAAAGTATCTCGTGTACATAAACACGAAATGCTCACCAACATTTCGTGTGCCAATACACGAAATGTGGACAAGCATCTCGTGTGTGTTCATACGAAACACACCCCGACATGCCCAGATTATACCCCCACAAATTCGTAACCAATTCAAACAAAAAACCCCAATTTGTGTTACCAAATCACAATTAGACCCATTTTGGATAGGTTTACACAACATTTAACCGTTATATACTCGATTTTAGGCATAACATTATAGTTGGGTTTTCAATTTGAAATTTAGGTTTAGAAGAAATAATATTACTTTTGGAGCGGTTGTAGAAGAGGCGGCTCCGGACTTTCCACCGGTGATAGGGA
The DNA here is from genome assembly GCA_026119855.1 of Campanula takesimana. Classification (NCBI taxonomy): domain Eukaryota; kingdom Viridiplantae; phylum Streptophyta; class Magnoliopsida; order Asterales; family Campanulaceae; genus Campanula; species Campanula takesimana. Next base: position 384,059 of record JAOWBW010000438.1, on the reverse strand, counting down.
GGTTTGTCTTCATTTTAGGTTGTCGGATTTGAGTCGGTCGTTGTTGTTCGCCGGTGGTTTTTGTTTGCGTCGCCGAGAGAGAGAGAGAGAGAGAGAGAGAGAGAGAAGAGCGACTGGTTTTTGAATGGGAAGGAGGGATTTTTTTTTTGATTTAAGTATATATATGAGGGTAGTTTAGTAATTTGCATGTATCTTGTATATACCATGCCTTGTATATAGTAATACCCGTCTCACACAAGTTTTTGTTTAAAATTCATGCACCATCGCCAATTATTCTTTTCTCGTTTTCCTAAATATCTTGATAGTGTCTATATATGCTAAGCTGCAACACAAAACACTAAGAATATAAGAATAAAAAATGATTAAAAAATAATAAAACATAAGTACAAACAACACTATTTACCTAAACAGAAACCATATCCAAAATTAACAAACATTAACAAATAGAATCAATACCAAATGGGAAATAATAAAGTTACAAAAGATGGTTACAAAATGTAGCTTACAAAATGAGGTGTCATAATTGTGTTTGTGTTTTTAATTGAAGTGTGCCGGGTCCACTATCGATGTAGCCAATGAAATATCGCCACCACACCTTGTATCTATCATTTTGTAAACTTCTTTTGTAAGCCTAGCATTGCCCAAATGTTAAGCACAAAATTAAGCAAGGAAGGAGATTAGATATTCATAGCTAGCTTGTTAAGAACTAAAGAAATATATATATATATATATATATATATATATATATATATATATATATATATATATATATATTAAAATTACCTTTCTTTGCTATAGTAAACTTTCATTGAAATGTGCTTCTAGTCACATGAATTAGCACAAATACTCCTTATTCACCCATGCTTACTGATTGTAGTTTAAAGGTTTATACGTTTGCATTAATGTATAAATATATTTTGCACAGCTGCTAATTAAATGAATCAATCTCTAAATTTGTGCTTAAGTTTTGATAATAATTGGTATTTAAATAATTTCCTTATCTGATTATATGAGTCAAATCCTATCATATTCATTTTCAAAATAGATCAATTATTAATATTACAATTATGCCCTTAAATAAGGCTTACTTGCTTTGACCAATGGGAAAACGCCACGTGGATTTCCACATCATAATTTCACGTTGCTGAATGAGGAATGAGAATAGGATTCTGCTTTAATATATTATATGGATGGATGTGAAACGATAATGAATATTTTTATTATATTTTTATTTAGTATAAGATTTGAAGCAAACTGTTGGAAATATTTGGTGTAAAAATTGCACTACCATCTCCAAATTAAATATCATTTTGAGAAGGAGGTGCAATAAATTTCAAGCGTTCATTATTTTGACTGCATGGAAAATGAATTTCACCTATCCTTGCTGTCAATAGAACTCTTGTTCGTTAAAAAGGGATGATGTACTACTCCTCCCCTCGTTCCTAAGGCTGTTATACGAACCGAGCTCAGCTCGGGCTCGGCCCGTGAAAGCTCGAGTGAGCTCGAGGTGTAGCTCGAGTCGAGCTCGAACAGATTGTCAAGCTCGTTTTTTTTATCGAGCCGACCGTGTTCGTCTCGTTTAGCTCGTTAAAAGCTCGAGTTTGGCTCGATAAGCTCATTAAACTTGAATTTTTGTTTTCGAACGGCTCGAACTCTGCTCGATAAGCTCGTTAAGACCATATTTTTCTTTTAAAAAAGCCTAAGCTCGAGCTCGGCTCGATAAAACTCGAGTTCGATATCGACTCGAGTTGTTCGCGAGCACCTCGAAGCTCGATTAGACTCGAGCTCGAACAAGCTAGTGGGCTCGAGCTCGACACCCCAAAGCTCGACTCGGTTCGTTTACAGCCCTACTCGTTCCAACTGTGCACATCCCCTTTCATTGGTGGGTGGACGATCATGATAAATTTATTAAATTTGAGACCCACATTAAATCAATTGATATCAAGTATCAACTAATGATCGAAAAATGAAACAATGTGGCAAAATCTCCACCACAAAGTGCAAAGCTGCATCGAACTTGGGGAGGAGCAAATATAAAAGTTCACAGATACTCCATCCGTTTCACGTCACTTAAGATACTCCATCCGTTTCACGTCACTTAAGACTTTTGGTCAACTTAATATCGTTTTGACGAAGACTTTATAGAAAATTTTATGATCCTAAATAAAATTTAAAAATTATAAAATGATTCCCCATAAAAAACACTCTCAATCACATTTTATAAATTTTTATTAAGATCATCAAATTTTTTATAAAGTCTTCGTCAAAACGATATTAAGTTGACCAAAAGTCTCAAGTGACGTGAAACGGAGAAAGTATGTCCTTAAATGAATGTTCAAATTTCACTTTTAGCTTGACATTTGCTAAAAAGTTACTCACTCTGTCCCTAAATGAGTGTCCATTTTCAAAAAAATCTTGTCTTAAAATGAGTGTCTTTTTTTAACATAACCTTATCCCTAAATGTTTTTTTTTTGAATTTTTTTTTTCACCGGTCTCTTTATACGTGCAAAACTATATGTTTGGACAAGAGATTACAACATTATATATGAATATTTGCCACCAAATTGTACAAAGAGTTGAGATTTTCATATGTCGATTAAAATGAAATTCGGATACTCATTTAAGACAGAGGTAGTACATTTTAGTAAGTACATAAAAACCCTCAATGATATCACCAATTGCATCATGAGTCCAAGTGTATGAATTAGAACTTGTTGTATGATATGTTGTATAATGAGTGACAATTTAGTAACTTTCTTAAAAATTCGACATTTATCTAAGGACGGAGGGAGTACAAATTTTTGAAGGTACTAACAAGTAAAGCACTTTAAAAGACGTGCAAATGTACAATAAAACTCTATGTTTGGGACAAGAGAGTACAATTTCTTACGTCCAACAACAATGTCAACATAAGATCTAAGGATTGTCCTTAAGTAAATTTATACACGGAAATTAAAGGAAAAAGAGTGTATTTCAAGAAAATAACACTGGCTTCCAAATTTAATAGACTAAACAAATTTCACGTATTCAGAAAAAGGTAAAAGTATAACAGAGAAATAGAGAGAATTTGAACCTGGCGTTTGTTGATTATGTACATCAGTCATCGTAAGAAAAATGAGGAGCAGCAGTGCAACCAGGGTCGAAGGGATCTTCAGATCCACAGCAATGCCAGTACTGAGATATTTTACCACCATCTGGCGTGTTCAGAGTGCCTCCAGTATAAACACTTTCAAACTTCCTCCTCGTTTCTCCTAAGGAATCAACATGCAATGAATTTCTTAGTTTTCACTATTATTCAAAAAATACGCGTTACTACCTGGGTTTCATACTGTCACTATTATTTTTGCACATATATTAGAAAATTAACCAAAATTTGAACATACCACAATTTCATAAAAGCACCACCAAGTTTGGGTAAGGATAAATCTCTAAGCAACATTCAGATACCAATTGGAAATTCATTTTGGGACGGAGGGAGTACTAACCATCTCCAACGGCACTCTATAACTTCAAAATAGAGCATTGTTTTTCTCCAACGAACCTCTAAACATAGCTCTATTATAGAGCAACTTTATCCTTTGCTTCAAATTTGGTGCAAGGGATAGTGCTGCGCTATCCCATTTTTCTTCTTCTTTTTCTTCTTAAATATCCCTTTTTTTAGAATAGATATGAAACGATATTACAACGTAAAATTATGCAACCTAATACTATTTATATATGTGATGCAATAATGAATATTTTCATAATTTTCTTATTTAGTGTAAAATTTGAAGCAAACTGTTGGAAGTATTTGGTGTAAAAATTGCACCATTATAGAGAATAGTGCAATTTTTGCACTAAACTGTTGGATATGGATCAAGAATCATGATTCTCGTGGCAGCAGGCAAAATATATACTCTTCTCACTTTCATTGCTTTAACAAGTAAGCTTATTAACCACTGTCTAACAAGCCTGCAAGTCAGCAATGCAAAGAATCTGAGAGTAACAACTACAACAAATCATCTTGAAAATAGGTTAATCCACAAGACCAACCTTTCCACAATCAAATTAACAACTCGAGAAACATAATCCTCAATTAGTTATGTCTGTCCGTTCCGCTCAAAGAGACTTAAATTTATCTTTAAAATATGAAAAAGACCCACTCCAGAAATTAAGCATAAGTGGGAGGTCGCTCCTTTTCTTTCTACTCCTATATCCAGTAATCAAACACAATAATCAAGCAAATTTCATGTGATATGGCCACGGGACTGTTTTACTTGTTCATTTCAATTCCTTTTAATTGTTTGAACTAGTCAAGTTAAATTAGCGGCATCAGTTGCATTAGGTAGTTTTAGGGTCAGTAGTTAGATATTGTGCTAGTGGGTCCCATATACTCTTAGGAGCATTTTGTCCTATGTTGTTTTATATTGAGGTTGTGAAAAAGTATATTCTGAACTCTCTGTATCTCTAATATTTCCTACGATTGTGATTTCTCACTCATATTTTGGGACAACATGTCAGTTAGTGCTTTCATCCGGTGAACTATGTCTCTGATCAATACTTATTACAAAATCCCAGCCCATTAACGTCTCCACTAGTCTCCTTCTTAATGAAGGGGGTTGTCCTTAGCTGGTTTAAATGGATGCATACAAACAAGCAACTCACATGTTGGGAGGTTCTCACTCGAGCCCTTGACACCCGATTTGGACCCACCACCAAACTGCCTTATTCAAGCTACGACATAACAGCACGGTTGCAGATTACCAAACCCAATTTGAGAAGTTATATAATTGTGTCGCAGGTCTGTCATGTCAAGAGAAGCTACTCTTATTTGTTTTGTGTCTTCTTCGACATGACATACAACAAGAATTAGCTATCCTGTGTACGCGAACCATCACCGATGATGCCATTGGGCTTGCTAAGCTAGTTGAAGCTAAGTTGCAAGAATCTCGGCCATTTTTTGGGAGGAGAGTAATGACATGGCCACTAGACAATTTTAGTTGTTTATTTCTATTCCTTTTTAAAAAAATTGAACTAGTCAAGTAAGTTAAATTAGTGGCATCAGTTGAATTAGGTAGTGATAAGGTCAGTAGTTAGATAGTGTGTTCGTAGGTTGAATATTCTTAGGGGTAGTTTGTATTCAAAAGCCTAGGTTGCTTTATTTTGAGGTTATGGAACGTAATTTCTGAACTCTCTCTGTGTCTCTAATATTTTCTTAGGAGTGTGGTTTCTCACTCATATTTAGGAACAAAATACTCCCTCCGTCCCAAAATGATCTTTCTGTTTGACTATTCAACCGTTTTAAGCCTATGAACACCTGTTTCGCTAGCCATGTTGTGTTTATGCACATTTAAGCCTAAATTGTAGAAATGGGAATAACTTTTTGGGACAATAAAAACGACAAATGAGAATATCATTTCCGGACAGAGGTAGTATCATAGAAACAACAATAAAATTAATCTGGACAGACTTCAAGCAGTTAAAGCAAAATCCCAAATTAGAATGTGGTAGATGAAAACGATTTACCGCCAAAATGAGCAGTGTGGTAACGGCAAGCCCGGGGGTTGTTGGAGGAAGGATCGAACTGCGTCTTACAATTCTTGCAAGTCCTTAAACTTTGGCTATCTTCACCACCTGAGCATCTAATCGACGACCAACTCCGCCGCATTCGCAACCTAAAACTCGCCGTCGATCGGCCGATTACTGGCTGGATTTGAAACGCACATCTCAAATTCCGGCCACTATCCCCTACCAACGATGAGTTCGCTGCACAAATTTGGGATGTTGCCATTGTAAGCATTAGGGCTAGAGGCGAAGATTTCAAAGAAATTGGGGGAAGTAATAATCTGGGCCTTTACCCGCGCCAGCGCACGTTAGTGGGAACCAGCAGCGCATATTAGTTAATGTCAAAAGACGATAATACCCTCGGCGCATATTAGTTAATTGGGATATTGCCATTGTAAGCATCATTAGGTCTAGGGTTCGAATAATTTGAGATTGAAACCCTCAAAATTTTGTTCGATTGATTTTATCAAGACCGGATTTTTATCATTCATTAATGGCGAACATCAACATTAGAGAAGAACCCGGCACAGCTCCGCCGCCGCCGCCGCCGGATCGGTGGTTTAACTTAACCCTGGGTTCCTCCTTCAAAGATCATCCCACCTCCAAGTACTGCACTTTGCGATGTAAGTCTTCTCTCCTCTCTCTCTCTCTCTCTCTCTCTCTCTCTCTCTGTGTGAAATTGTAGATCAAATGTGTATGCATATGTTTCAATTGTTGAAAGTTGCTTCCTTTTTTTCCTTAATGAGTGTTATTTTGATGTTAATCAGATGAATTTAAGCCGGCTTCAATTGATAAAAGCCAACCAGGAAGATTGCATAAGAGCAAGGATAATAAGGTTACTGTTGATTTTCACAACAACCAACCTGGAAAACCTAATGTGCAATTTGAGGGCATTGGTGGTGAGGATTACAAAGACAATGATGCTGTCTTGTTCTTTGATGGAGAGACATTCCGGTTAGAGCGGTTGCACAGGGCTGTCAAGCGGTTGAGGCATCGTCGTGAGCCTGGTGAAGCTTCTGCTTCCATTTGTCCTCCACCAGAATCTAGTTCATCACCAGTTGGGAAAGCAACTAAATTTCCATCTTCAAATAAAGCCCCAGTTCATCAGTTGCCAGTAAGTCCGTTTTTATTAAGTTAAAGTTTTGCTTTGGCTTGCATTTGCGATAACAAGACACAGTTCTGACAAAACAGATACTATTGAGCCATACTCCTTCTGGCATATTCGGTGTGCCCTTAATTTTAGTTTATGATTCTTGGTTGAAATCGGGTTCTCGTATAACTACTTGGATGTTGCTTTACTACTATTTCATCGTAAATGTATTATTTTTGTTGGTAAATTTATACTGCTCTTAGGTATATAAGGAATACAATGATTCTCCTTGAAGATCCTAAAATTGTGTAACACGCAGCCCTTTTGTGGTGCTGATTTGTTTCTGGGTGTGAACAATGAATGAACTTCTTAATTCAAGTTCAAGCTTTACTGTATTATTAGGTTCAAGTCTGATATTGGTGTACCTTGCTTTAAGAACAACATAATAAACCTCTTATGTGACAAGGACTAATAATGTAGTTTTCTAAGTATGCTGTAATTAACAATTTTCTGCAACTAAATTACATGAAGATGGCATCTTTGTTTAACTCCGTGAATATTTGAGGGTAACGCCCTTGTGTTTGTTTCAGCGGTTACCAATGCACCATATGCATTTCTTCATTTAGATTCAAAGACAGAGTAAATGCATTTTACGTGTTATGTTAATGGTTTTCTATTGAGGGCATATTCTTTAAATGCTGAAAACTCTTCTTCTGGACTTGCACAGGCAGACGTGGAACGGATTGAAATTGGTGGCTTCAAAAGCTTCGGTATGTATCACTCTGACTTAGTCCTGTTCACTTGTATATTTCATACAACTTGTATGAGGATGGTTAGGGACAGAAGTCCTCCTCGTGAGGTCCTTGATAAACTCTACGAAGCAATCCAGACCAAAATAAACTAATTTTGATTGCTCTGATGTACTCCCTCCGTCCCATAATGTTAGTCCCATTTGACTATTCAAACATATTAGGAATTTATTGTCATTTTCATTACTACCCTTAGCAAGGTCCATTTATTACTCCCACTAAAGTCCATCTTGCAACATTCATACATTACTAATAGATGCATCACAGGGTTAAGTTTGGAACTTCAATCATTGCAACGCATCAATTTTAGAAATAGGACTATCATTTTGGGAGAAACAAAAATAGAAAGAGGGACTATCATTTTGAAACAGAGGAAGTACTACGTAGCAAATGATTATATGCTTTTTTGTCAATGCATGCCTGTTTTAACCCTGACGTTCTAATATCTGAACAACCGTTTTCATGCCCCAGATGCAAAGCCTAGGGAAGAGAAGCCTGTGCATCATCAATCCACTCCTCCACATCCTTCAAACGCATCACCAGATAATAAGAACGACGACCTGGAAGAAGAGTTGGATATACTCAATAATGATGATGATGATGATGATGTGGATGCTGACAACAGAGTGAACACTGCTGAGATAGAAATTTTTACGGGTATTGATATTAACATGCCACACCAAAATGAGATGGACGATGAAATTGCTGAGGTGGACATTAGTGATGACGAAGCAGACAAGGGCCCCAGTGCTGCAGAAGCCCTCCGAGCTCAGCTCAATGCAGAGGAAAGAAAGGAAGAGAGTTCAAGCTCAAGTGATAGTAGCAGAAGTGGAACTAGTAGTGGCAGTGGAAGTGGCAGCAGCAGTAGTGACAATGAGGGCAGTGATGCGGACTCGATTACCTCTATTTGAGAGCCGCAGCTCAAATATTTATTTAAAAAATATATGGATGAACAAATTCCCCGGAATTTGAAATTCAGAAACTCCCTTCCTATTTATCGATTGTACCTAAAATATTTGTTATGATCGGATTGAGGATGCAACGCGGATTTGTTCACGGGATATTGGCAGCTGCTTTTCATTTTAGGTGTCCAGTCTTGGAATATACATTTTACATTCCATGGAAAATTTATTTATTTATTCCGTAGAGTAGAGTAGAGCAGCGTGTTGAGTTTCAATTTATTCCAAGGTGTAACTTACTCCCTCCGTTCCGTCCCAGCACAAGTATGACTTCTTCCCCTTTTAGATCGTCCCAGAACAATTGAGACGGCCAAAAATGGAAATGTTTTAATATATTTATATTCAACCAACCCCACCATTTAACCTCATTCATTCACTCTCTTCATTTTCCACCACTCATTTTATTCAACCAACACTACTATTTACCCCACTTATTCTCTTTTTTAATTTTCTACCACACATTCACTACCTTCTCTTAATTATTGTGCTCACTCCTCTAGTCCTACTTGTGCTAGGACGGAGGGAGTAGATTATACAATTGTAGTTCTATATTGTACTCCCTCAATCATGAATGTTTAGTTTTAATTTACAGAATATTATGATAATATTTATTTTTATAAAATCTAATGGTAAAGTTGTGTAAACATTCAAGTTTTCCACTTTCAAAATTGAGACGGCAGAGTTTGATTTGGAGAAGTTTATTGATTATTTAGGTGTGATGTTTTTTTATCGAATTTTAGAAATGTAAATTGTAATTTTTAATATTTATGAAAAAATAAGCTTGTAAAATTTTCGGGTCGTGACAGAATAAGACTTCAATAACAATTTTGGTAGGAGAAAAACATGAGATTGACTTGCTTGAATTATGCACCATGAAGTATATGGAGATGGTGTCATGTGTATTTTAGAGGTTAAAAACTTGAGGATCAGTAAGTGGCTTTTTATTAAAAATACTGTAAGAGTAAAATAAAACTTGTTGATGAAGTATATACGAATAGGAGTAAAGCCCACTAATTAAATTTGGTAGAATTGGAAGAAACTCAAATGAAATTTGTTAATTAAGTTTGGAAGAATTAGAAGAAAGCACACTAATTAAATTTAAAAGAAAATTCAAATCAAAAGAAGAATGAGAGAACCAATAATTTGAGAGGAAATTCTAAACTAACTAATAATAAGAAAATACGAAAAAGAAAGAAAGAAAGACAGAAAGAAAGAAAATAACCAAACTAGGGGGAACTGTAAAATTTATCGCTGTACTGTACTTTAGGGTTACCGATAAAATTGTCGATGTACTCCCTCGTCCCATACTTATCGCTATTTTTCGTTGATCATATTTGAACTTTTACTATCATTTTATGCTAAACTATTAATCTCTATAAAAAAATTAATGATAGTTACTGATAATGTTTCTATTGGTGGTTTAATAATTATTTTTAACTTTTTATGAAGATTAATAGTTTAACATAAATGTTCGTCAAAGTTAGAATATGGTCAACGAAAAGTGGCGATAAGTATGGAACGGAGAGAGTACCTTATTTCCTTCATTTTAGCCATTGTAGTTAGATTTATACCTTCAATTTCATCCTTCACACTAACTAACATTAGAAACTTAATGGAAGCATTAAATTTTAAAGGAGGTGTTAAAGGTTTAATATAGCTGTTAAATATTTACAATATGAACAAATTTATAAAGATTATATTTTAAATAAAAAAGGTGATTATATTCAATTTTATAACATCAAACTTTAAATTAATTTAAATTATTATAAAAAAATGTAATTTTGTTAAAGTACCTTAATCTTATATTATTAAAAATAATTTAAACTTGCTTCAATTATTTTTGTTATAATTTGATGTTAAAAATAATATAACCATTATCTTTTCTTTCAAAAAAAAGAAAGGAAAAATTACCGAACAATGCAACTGTTTGCATCCGAGAAAGAGAGAGATCCTCGCTCGCCTTTTTCTTTGAGAGTCGCCACCATGTTGTTGAACGGAACACGGACCGTGAGATTCTTGAGTTCGGGGGTTAAGTTATGGACGGGGAAGGTCAAGGAGCACCCAATCCACCCAATCTAGAATTGGTCTTGCTTAGGTGTTTTTAATCAAATAAAGAATAAACAATTAAAACAAGTAAAGCCAATAATTAATTTCTTAATTATTGGAATGTCGGATCATGTGCTTCGAGACCATCTCCATGGATTGGGGAGGCTCTAAGCTGATCCTTTTGATGGGATTACACTACTCTAAAACAAAGAATGAGATGAGAAGTAGAGATTAAAAGCGTAGGAGTTTACCTAAAGCGTTCTTGAGATTCTAATTGATGGCCTTGACTAAGGTCTTGATGATCCAAAAGTTTTATGATGGTTTTGGCTTGAAAATATGAGTTTTTGGTGGTGTTTTGGTGTAGGGGAGGAATAAAAATGGAATTCTTTTGGGAGAGACTGATCATAGAGTTGTTAACCTCTATTAGGATGACTAGGAACCATTAACTAGCATTAGGAGAGTCTATAGGGTTAAAAGACTCTTTATTTATAGGTTTAGATTGCTTAGGGACCAAGTCTGGAGGTGGAGAGGTTTAATTAGGTAAGGAAATCACTAGGAAACATCTAGGAAGTCTCCTAACTAGACGTTTCCCGGATTAGGAGAGTGTAGGCCAAGAAAGAGATCGGAACAGAGAGGGAAAGTGACTCTGACTCGCAGACAGATGAGATGTCTTGTACGAGACATTGATGTCTCGTACGAGGCATCCAGTGTAAAAATATTGTTTTATCCTTGTCTAAAGTTCTGTTGTTCAGTTTAGCCCCTAACTAACGGAGTCAGTCGGAAACTTAACGAAACATGTCAAAACTAACGAGTTTTCATCAAAAAACACGAAGACGAGACACAAGAGTAGTGTAATCATAAATTTGAGTTCAAAATGGGGTGTCTACAGCAACGTACCAAGCTTTTGTTTACAATTTATGCAGTGTAGCACAAGTTTACCACATAATACAACGTACTTTCAAATTTATTTCAAATAATGCAACGTGCTTTCGGTGTTGATATACACACCCGTACAATTATTGAATAAACTCGTAAGGATAAATCCACCCCTACAAAATTAAACATATTCAACAAACTTCCTATAATACCCTTTCAACCTTAATTACACAAAACTCATACAAATCCACACACCCAAACCCACATATCGATCCCTTCTTTCTCTCTCTCTCTCTCTCTCAATCTCTTCAGTGTTGTTTTCCTTCAACCTAAGTTTTCAAGCTCTCTTAAATTCCATTAAATCCTCCCATTTTGAAGGCAATTTGAAGAAGAATAGTCATTGAAGAACCAAACCAAGGCATAGAAGGAGCACATTGAAGAAACAAAATTGGGTTCACTAGCATATGTTAAATTTGAGAAAACAATGTAAGTTTTGCTCTCTCACTGCTCAACTGTATACTGTTAAATGTCTAGATTTCCATGTTAATGGTCAAATTTTGTACATTTCTTTCGAATCCATGTAACGTTGAAAAATTCTTAGTCGGGACTTGAATTTTACGGGTTCGGCCACCCACTAACGAAACTTATGACAAGACTAGAACCAAACCTTTTAGAAAAAATGCGGCCACACCCAGCAGAACAATAGGATATGTTTCGGTCACAGCCAACTGAACCATAAATCATTTTTCGGTGACTCCTTGCCGAACAGTGGACTTGTTTTCGGTCACTGTTGGCCGAATTTTTTTTTCTCTTTGTAAATTTTGATTATGTTTGTACGAAAAGTGATTATCAATGATGAAAATTTGCAGTTATAGCATACATGAGGAGGGTCAAACGTCCAACTGCTTCCGCTAGGAGTGCAAGAGAAGAAGAACGCCTTCAAGCTCAACAAGATCAGTTTGAATATGCACATCAGGGAGGGGACCAATATGAAAACCCCGATCAAAAATCAATATGAAGGTGGGGATAATCAAAGTGGGAATTACATGAAAATTCAGACCCAAACAGGAAGAACCAGAACACGAAGATGAGGATGCAGGTGGTTATACATATCCATTCCTTGGCGAACCCTCGGTTGGATCACTGCTTGTTTCCTACGATAATCATGTTGCGAAGTCCATATGGTGTGCTTAAGGGCAAGGTATTTTGAAGTGTACTAATTACATGACAAAAATGAATGAGTGAAAATTAGGAAGAGACGTGTCTAGCAGCTTTCATGAAATCATCTCGAGGTCCTCTTTAATCTTTGCCAAAATGACAGCTTATTCAGACTTAGATAAGGTGTTGGTGAGTGCATTTGTGGAACGATGGTATCCAGAAACTAATAGTTTCCATATGCAATTTGGGAAGATGACCATCACATTTGATGATGTGATGTGCCTTATAAGGCTTCCTACTTCTGGTAATATTCTGATGGACAATAGCTTGAGTGATTCTCAAAGCAACTGATTTACGTATATTTATGTTTCTTTTATCTATATAATTGTAATAAAATTTAAAATCATGATATGTTATCGAAAAAGCGTATTTTTACATTAGTATGTAATTTGGACTCCCTACAAATCATCATCTGTCAGAGCAAATTTTTCTTTTGCTAGCGTCTCTCTATATCATGGATGTAGATAGGTCGGAACAATTATCGAGCCATATTTTCTGGACAGTGTACTCAGACAATTTAATTTTGTTCAAGGAATTGCAGATATTCCTATTGGACATCGCATCCGCATATGAGTGTAGAAGAGTTTGATGGCGTGAACGACAATGGCACAATCCTTTCGTTATTGGGATCTTCATTGACTTTCTGAGGATCAACTTGCTCAAATACCACACGAGACAACTCCCGAGTATCCCCAATGGTACTATGTTCACTCGCATCCTATCGTGCATCCCATATATGGTAGGTCACATGTTGTTAGGAGGACAACTGAAGTTGTTATGCCAAATGCATGGGATATGATAAAAGAGAGTCAAGAGCTAAAGTTGGTAAATGAGATTTTTTTCAATATTTTTTTTTTTAAATATCATAGAGAAATAAAACTATCAGTTTCTATATATTACTCTATTTCTGTATATATTAATAATTACTAGTGTTACATCCGTGCGTTAAATGCAATGACAAATAAGTTTGACAAGGTTTGTACTTTAAGGCTGTCTCTTGTACAACCGTCGCACGGCGTGCGACGGCGCCGAGCTGAGCTTTTTTTTTTTTTTTTTGCCACCCGACTTTTTTTCCTCCAACAAAAGTAACACTTATTATAACGAAATGTAACACTTTTTTAATTCAAATGTAACACTTTTAAAAAAAAAATGTACCACAATTTTGCTGCAATAGATAAAGATAACATAAAGATTGACAACTAAACTAATGCAACACTTTTTATAAAGGAATGTAACACTTATTTTTTCAAATGTAACACTTTTTTTCTCCGAAAATTAACATAGGATTGACAACTAAACTAATGTTACATTTTATAAAAAATGAATGTAACATTTTTTTCTCAATTGTAACAGTTTATATTCTTAAATGTAACATTATATATGAGATGTAACAATTTTTTATTGAGAAAGTAACAATTGAAATGCAAACCCATTTTTTTTTTTGTAAAACTGTTGTTACCTTTAACAGTATAAAGTGTTACTTTTTGAAGATGAAAGTGTTACTTTAGAACAGAATGTTACATGTTAGCTGATGAGCAACTCAAACTTTTTGTGTGTAAAAAAAATATGTTTTTTTTAAAAAAATCAAACCATATCATGACCTATGTAGTTTTATTCGTCTCATCGAGACGAACAAAACGGTATTTTTTTTTCCCTGAGTTATACATCTCAAGATATAGCATTTTAAAGTTATTGGGTTTTTTTTAAAGGTGGAATAGTGGCAGCGATCTGGAAGAGGGAGGGGTAGATCTGGCCGTCGGCTGTAGCGGAACAGGCAGGCCCGCGAAGCAGCAGAGCAGAGCAGACCACCCTTGCCGCCCGCCGTGCATCCGGCGCACGCGAGAATTTGTCTTGTACTTTTATTATAGACTTCCTCTTCATCGCCTATTAATATCTTGAGAAAGTCTATAAATAAAACTACAAACGTTGTGCATAAATAATTTTAAACTTCTTTATTATTATTGAATTAATATTAATATGATGTATGCTTTTAGAAATAAGTGTCTTCAATATTTTATTTTCTTCAGTTATTATATGTTTTTAGGCCAATCGACATTTTTAATCCTCGTACTTTGCTTAAGCTTCGGTTTTAACCTCTCTTGTATTTTTTTAGCAGTTTTAACCCTTTTACTTTAGATACGCACTCATTTTTCCCAAAACCCCCAAAGTACAAGGGTTAAAAATGCTAAAAAAGTGGCTTAAATTTCATCACTTTTTGAGAAAATGAGTGTACATACAAAGTACAAAGGTTAAAACTGCTAAAAAATACAAGAGAGGTAAAAACCGAAGCTTAACTAAAGTTCGAGGGTTAAAAATGTCAAATGGGTATGTTTTTATGAAAAAATTCCTTATCATTTTAATTGATTTGTCAAACTGATTTGTCATGTTTAATACACAAGTGTAACGTAAATTTTAAGTTATGAATGAAAACGAATACTATAAAATATACTACTGATATTTATCGAGTTTTTTATTTTTTAATCAAATTGGCTAGCATATTATGCCAATACCATCAATTTGGCCATCGTACTATTATACTACCAAACTAACCTCCATATTATTCATAAATTAGCCAAATCAACCTAAATCACTAACAGATGTTAATAGGCGTCAAAGATCGTAAATAATTAACGGAGAATCGAACCAAAAATTCAAATTACCCCCAATACACATCAAAGCAAGTTCAATGGCGTACACAACCATCCTTTCTAGATTAGAAACATTTTGAAAGAATTCAAAAAGAAACCCACCAAGCACCACCACCTCTCACCACACATCTTGTTAATAATCATATATATATATATATATAAATTTAGTATTTATCATTTATTTTCTCTTACTAATATTGCAATAAAACCAACAAAATTCATCCATCACTAAAACATCATCACCATCATCAATTGCCTTACAACCCCCTCCACCCATCGCCACCACCACCACCACCACCACCTTCAATTGCCTCACAAACGCCTCCACCCATCACCACCACCATCAATTGCCTCACAACTGCCTCCACCCATCGCCACCACCACCATTGTTGCACCATCACCATCACCTCAATGAACACACCAAAATCAAGAGGTATTTAACTCAACCTAAACTCAGAAAAGATAAAGACAGAGAAATTATAACAGATTCAAAGTTTAGATAAAAAAAATTAATAGTTTCATCATATATTTTTATCTAGTTTCAAAGTCAGAACAAAAACAAAAAAGATAAAATTCATATATGTTTTTAAAAGTCTTTGAAACAAAACATATTTTTCAATAAGAACTTTGGATTTATTTTATTTTAAAAAAGTCTACAAATTGAAATTTTATAACTTAAAAGTTGTTTGAGAATATCTGAGAGACGTGTTTCAAAAAATGGACCTTAGAAAAATAAAATAAAAATATAAAGTCTTTTATAAAGATAAACGTTTGGATGAGGGGCTTTTGAGTGAATGACACATTAACACCACTTGATGATCAGATCAGACTACCTCATACTGGCTGGTATAGTATTAGTCGCCGTGAATTGTACCAAACAAACTGCATCGACGTAAATTAGGGCGATGGCTAGATTTTCTCTCGGCAGAGAAGATGATTCCGACGGTCCCAGCAGTCCAGATCCTAAACGACAGCGCACCACCACCACTCGTACCGTATCACCACCGCCACAAAACCCTAACTGCCATAGGAGACGACTAGTCATATGCCAGGTGTCGGATTTTGAATCCGCCGAAGAAGATGAGGAGGAGGAAGTTGATGAAGGGGAAGAGGAGGAGCAAATTGATGAAGAGGAAGAGGAGGAGCAAATTGATGAAGAGGAGGAAGAAGAAGAAGTAGAAGAAGAAGAAGAAGAAGAGGAGGAGGAGGTAGATGAAGGCGTTGAGATTCGTGACGAAGTTAAGAGAGGAAAAGGGAGAATGGTAGAGAAGAGCGAGAGTTCGCAGAATGCTCGTTGCACCGGAGATGGCGCTATTTCCGTCATATTATCCGACCCTGATGTATTGGATTGCCCTATCTGCCTCGAATCATTGACCACCCCTGTTTTCCAGGTCTGCTCCTACCCTCCCCTAAGTATCATGTATGCTACTACCTCTCTGTCCCTATCCAAAAAATAAATAAAAAAGTTAATTTGCTCTCTACAACAAGAGCAAATTAGTTTTTTTTTTTTTTTTTTTTTTGAACTTTCATTTGGGACGGAGTAGTACATTTTTATGTCTCAACATCAACATAAGCACCTTGATTGAGGTTTTGTTTGGAAGTTGCTAGATATGCCATTATTTGTAGTAGCTGAAATTGGGTTAGATAAAACCATGGTGATTTAAGTGATTTTTGCCTTATTTCATACTCAGAATCACCAATGAGTAGGATGTGTGTAGTAGTGGCTTTGTCAGATATGATATGTTGTTATTTTTGATGAATTGGCTAAAGTGCTTCATGTAGTCGATATTTCACTCTTACTCTCTGCTAGATGTGAAGTTATTTTACCTTGTACAATATTATGCTACTTTCGCTCGTGATATTCTTTCTTCAAGAGATGATTTTTTTAGCAGTACAATTTGTTTTTGTTTTGGGGTTTCTGGGTTATGCTTCAGTAACAGTTGTAACGTCTATTTCTTTCGGATTGGCCAACAAAATCTCGAATAATGTGATTTGTGAAACTGTCCCTCTTTATGAGCATTTAACCTATCCTTTCATCTGATATCCTACCTTGTATACAACCTTCATGTTACCCAATTGATAATGGGATCCATTTGGTGAGTCACCTTTACTCATTAGTAGTGGGCATTCAGTGGTCACTCATACTCCCTCTGTCCCGGAATAAATGTCCTACTTTCCATTTTCGTTTGTCCTGAAATAAATGTCGTCTTACTATGATCTTAATACACTACCCATTCTAATAGGCACAAGCATTGCAATGCCATATAAGGTGTCACTCTACCCATATGAATAGATTGGGTCAATCAAGGAAACATTACTAAAAGCTTAAAAACATTGACTTGTCAACTATGACATATATTCCGGGACAGAGGGAGTAATTGTTTATTGTTATCCAGAAATTGTTTAGGTTTTATGTAACGCACTTACGACGCAGATCATCTTAGATTTTTCAAGGTTAACATGATCTTCTCTTTTCACGATTTGAGATTCTTATTGCACTGTAGCCTCTGGTGTATTTTTATTTTATTTGATACCTGTAACAGGTCAATTGGAAACATTTAATTGCTCTCATAAGCAGTATGATCTAATTGGCCTTGTCTTTTAGAATTTTGTGATGTCGCCTGGATGAAATAATTTATGGAGCTTAATATCCTAACTGCTCTAATAAATACTCTCGTTTTCAGATATTTGCTTCAATGTCATTCACATAAATTACTCTGATATGTTACTTGTTTTTCCGAATGACAACTTTAGTGTGAAAATGGGCATATAGCATGCAACTGCTGCTGCAGCAAGCTTAAGAAAAAGTGTCCCTCTTGCTGTCGGCCGATTGGCTATAACAGGTGTCGGGCCATTGAGAAGGTCATCGAATCGATCAAAATACGGTGTCAGAACATTCAATATGGGTGCAACCAAACAGTGCCTTACAGTAAGAAACATGAACATGAACATGTGTGTGCCCATGCACCCGCTTCATGTCCTCATGGTGGCTGTAACTTTGTTGACTCTTCCAAGAAAGTATACCAACATTTTCGCAACATGCATTATAGTTCTGCTATACGTTTCTCCTACAACAAGGTATTCTCTGTTGGAGTGATTGTGGGCCTGAAGCATGTGATTCTACAGGAAAGGGATGATGACGTAATTTTTATCTTCAATTATTCCCATGAAGATATTGGGACTCTGGTCAATGTCAATTGTATTGGACCGACCACAACCGAGAGAGGATATTCATATGAACTAACTGCGAAAATTGGGGAAACATCTATTGGGTTGAAGTCCGTGACAGAGAATGTGCCAAATTGGGTTGAACATCGTCCCAAAAAAGCTTTTCTTGTGGTTCCTCGAGAATTTTATTCTGGTGCAAGAGGAAGTCTTTCGTTCTTCAAAGTGGAGGTATGCATAAGAATGCCCTGCTAAAGTCCTGCAGGCATCTGAAGACTGGGTATTTCTTAAGCAAAATGCAATACTCCCTCCCTCCGTCCCAAAATAAATGTCGAAAATTTGAGTCTCATATTGGGACGGAGGGAGTAGAATATTTAAGATTGTTCCTACTACCCCTCCTTTAAATTCTTTCGGTTTCTATAGTACACCATTCAACTTGTTTATCCTGTTGTAGAAATTTTTATGAATTTCACATGGATGAGTTGCTCAAAATCCATTTCTTGCCATATTAGTAGTGCTTATACTTGGGATGATGGCTCAGTAAGTTATTGAATGGAAACGTTATTGTAGCTTAATTTCATTCTGTGCACTTTGATTGTGATTGTTCATGCAACACTTTTGTAACCAAACTGAACAGCGTATGCACAAGGTGGTATGCTTTTCTCCCTAGTTTCCAGTTTTCTATTTTTGGATAATCTATATACGTATACATATATATACATATACATGTTTAGTTTTGAAATCCTAACATGATCCATAGCGTTTCCGTAGAAATGGAGCACCAATTCTTGCATTCCTCCGACTTGAAACGATTAAACCGCTGCACTGTAGCGAGTGTGCGAGCAAAATGTGGCTATATTTCATTTAATTTTTCAAGTTGCTTAGTCAATATTCACGTTTCATTTCATTTTTCCAGTTATGTGGTCGAAATTATTTAAGTGTTCAGTAGACTTGAGAAATTTATCATTTAATACCGACAATACAAATATAAAAAAGAATGAGATTATATTTTGCTTGCTGCTGTTGCAATTTCTTATGTAAACGAAACTGTATGCCTTTGCATTTTTTTATCCCGATCTGAGTTCATTCAATATTAAAACTCTTCTTCAAAATAAATTAATATTTTTAACTGAAATGTAAACATTAAAAAGGAAAGCTATTGATGAGTGGTTGGACCTCGGTCAAGTTGCATAGCGTTTCCGTTGAAATGGAGCGCCAATTTTTTCATTGCTTCGACTTGAAATGGGAAATACTGTGTCTGCACCAAGCTTCTAAAAAAAAGCGCTAGGCGGCCGCAGCTGGGGCTAGACGGTATCTAGGCGGGGCCGAGACTTTAAACATAACTATAATATCCTAGGCGGGACCTAAGCGTTTCATCAACGCCTAGTGCCTAGACGGGCGTCTTTTAGAATACTGGTCTGCACTGTAGCGAGTGTGCACTCAAAATGTGCCCATATTTCATTTATTTTTTCAAGTTGAGTAGTCAAAATTCACATTTCATTTCATTTTTCTAGTTATGTGGTCTGAAATCATTTAAGTGTTCGGTAGGTTTCAAAAGTTCACCATTTAATACTGACTATACAAATCTAAAAAAGAATGAAACTATATCTAGCTCGCCGTTGTTGCAATTTCTTATTTAAACGAAACTGCATGCCTTTGCAACTTTCTGTCCCGGTCTGAGTTCATTCACTATTAATACTCTCTTCCAAAATATTTTTTTTTTTTCTACTCCATCCATCCGGGATTAATATTTTTAGTTTGACTTTATACGGAAGTTAAGAAAAAATAAATGTTGTGTGTATCAAAAGTAAGTAGGAGAGAGAAAGTGGGTAGAAAATTTTTGTTGTGAGAATGACAAGTGAATTGTCAATTTTAAGTAATAAAACAACTAAAAACTTTAGTCCGAGACAAACCCAAAAAAAGTAAGAACCTTAGTCTTGGGTTGCGTTTGATGCATCAAACACTAGATGCTTGATGAAATGTAAGATAATTTGGAGGTAAGATACATTTGATCACATTGAGCGCTAGATGTCGAGCGTTGAGTGAGTCTCTTATTCATTAAGCAAGGATAATGATTTTCAACATTTAGAGGGTGTTAGACATATTCATGTTGGATGAAAGAATTAAATCATTGCATCCTACCTCCAAATTACCCTACATTCTATTAATCATCAAGTGCGTCAAACGCAACCTTAGTCTGGGACAGACGGAGTATCATATTAGGAAGAGCAATGCAAGGGGCACAAAATAAGCTTACAAAATGTGGGATTGATATTTTATTGGTTGCATCGATAATGAACCCACCACGCTCTAATTTAAAACATCGATAACATCATTATATCACAGAGGGGCGAACCGAAAAAGGGGAAGCAACGAAAAGAGCGTGAAAGTGAAAACGGAAAAAAAAGAGAGGAAGGAAGGAAAAGGGCAAAGGTACAAGTCAATTGAGCCAAGATCACACTAAACGAAACGCCATTGCAACACACGACCTCAATGCTCTTCCTCCCTCCCTCCCCCTATTCCATTTGATCTTCACCACCAAGCACGCCCCTTTTTCTCATGATTTCCAATTGAATTCGATTAATACATAAACCCTAGTGTTCATTCCATGCCAACCCTAGCAGCATCAAATTGGATTTCCTTCCTCAAGTTCACGCGATTCACCTTGGCCCGCGCCTGACATTGTACCGGAATCATGGTTTCGCCTCTCAAATCCTTTCAATTTCGTTTCCTTTTGTTATAATTACATATGTTTACGTGCTTGGTTATGAAAATTGATCCTTTTTGGAATTTTGTTCAATTCTGTTTCAAGGCTCTCTTTATTTAACTGGGCTATGTGTATGAGTAAGTAATCTGATGAAGTAGGGGTTTTATTGGATTGAAAAAGGGTTGCTGAAACGAATTTCTCTGACAAATTCATGGTACAGCATCACACATAAGGTGTATGTGCATGGGTGTGTGAGAGAGATTGATGGATGTTGATTCTAGTTTATATTAGAGTATTCTAATCTGAAATTGTTCATCCGTGTCATAGGCTGTAGTGGGTCTCCCTTTTCCATTTCAAGAGACTGTCTTTGACATTTTCAGAACCAGCTTGCGCACTAAAAAATACTACCTCTGTCCCTAAATGAGTGTCCAAATTTCATTTTAAGGGTCACTGAAAATCTCAACTTTTTGAACAATTTGGTAACAACGATTCATATATAATCTTGTAATCTCCTTTCCAAACCTTTAGTTTTGCACGTATAAAGAAACCGGTGAAATTTTTTTCGAAAAAAAACGTTTAGGGAGAAAGTTATGTTAAAAAAAGACACTCATTTAGGGACAAAGATTTCTTGAAAATGGACACTCATTTAGGGACAGAGGGAGTATAAGATTTTCATGAAGATTTTCACCTGAGTTCACTTAACTTTTTTCAAAACTATATTCGGATGTGGTTAACGGTTTTTTTGTTTTGTTTTGTTTGTATTTTATAGTGGTTTATACTCGCTATGTTCGACAATAAGAGTCCACGTTTGAAAGTCAAACTTTTAATGTTTTTCCTTTCATGTCTTTGTATTTCTTATATTTATAATGACGCTGTAATCTTTTTTTATGTAGCACGCAAAAAAAAAAAAATCATATTTTGAACATGTATGAAAAAGGTAAGAAAAGGCTAAATATTTAATCTCTTAATTACTGAAAGTGGACTTTTTAAGTGCAACACCCCAAAATGAAAGTGGTCTCTTTACATGAAACCGAGAGAGTATTTGCTTTAGCTAATAAATGTGCTTGTGTGCCAAATATCAATCCAGAAAGTGGTGAAGTTGATTTTGAAATGAAAGTATGTCTTTGATCTATTTCTGTTGGGTCTCATGTACAGAAAGAGAGCCATGGTAATTGTAAATCTATTCCTTCATTCAACCATTTTGGTATAGAATGGAAGGTTGATGAGATATGAGGTGCGGCTTGAAGCTTGGTTGTCAGAATTTGTGGAATGTTTTGATCCATCTATATTGTTAGAAAGAAATTTTCTTCAGTAATGGCCGTGATCTTGTAATGTGAAACCAATTTAAACTAAATCAATTGCGATTTTTTTAGAATAAATCTCAAAATTACAAACTTATCTGTAAAAGCTGACACTATCTTCTCTATTTTGTTTCTATAGTGAGAATATTGTTCCTTAACAAGTTTATCTTTTGCGCTTCATATGATCATCATGCCTTTCACATATTTTTCAGGAGCCAAGTGAAGAGGACTCTGTCTTAGACTCTGTCAAAAGAAAGGAATATGAGGAGCACAGTGATGTTGAAGGGAGTACTAAGAGAAGGAAGAAGAAGAAGAAGCAAGGTGGTACACCTCGTCCTGCTTGCTCTTGGGTGCACTTTAGGTAACAGTTGGATAAATTAAAGTAGTATCTCATACTTCATAAATTATCTTAAAATTTATGGTTGTTGAGGTACTAAGTTTGAAATGAATTGTTCTAGCCGTGAATTCATCAAGGAGTACAGTGCTTCCCATCCTGAATCCCCGGGTCTAAAAGCTGTGAGTTTTCTGGTTACTTAATGCACCTATATCTCTCAAAAGAAGAAAAGTTAGAAATTGTGATCTAGAGTGCATTATATTTTCGTTTAGGCGACAAAGGCAGCATCAGATGCTTGGAAATTGATGAGCATCGAAGAGAAAGAAAAATACACTCAGCGTGCCCGTGATGTGTGGAATGACTATTTGAGCGTTACTCCTGCTCGTGAGCCTAAGCCTAGAAAGCAGGTAAGAATATTTAATTTACGATGAATGCTTGTTCTTCATTTATGGTTTACAATGTGCAAACATTACTTATTATGTGATGCAGGCCAATCTGGTCACAAGGTGCTCTCCAGGTCGTTTACTTAATGTATTAAAACAATTCACACCTGAACAAAAAGAGGCTGTAAAGAGTATGGGATTTGGGAGTCTACTTGATCTTAAATGTCGAACTCTACGTCGCAACTTGTGTCTTTGGCTGTTAGAAAGATTTAACACTATAAGGCGCAGTTTAGAGATTTGTGGCGCACGCATCCCAATATCTCCTCGGGATGTTGAACTTGTGATGGGATTACCAGCTAGTGGGAAGGATGTTGTGAATACGGGGCCTGAGGATTTAATTGCAGAATTGCGTCAGAAATACAATTCATCGAATCGTGGTATTTCTGTTCGCCTTTTGGAAGAGATGTTGGGAGCTCCAGAAGCAGGAGACGATTTTAAGAGGTCATTTCTCCTCTATGTATTAGGCACTCTCTTGTGCCCTACAGCAAGGCTAGATGTAAGCCCTTCTTTCCTTCATTTTTTGACAAATATGGATGTCATCCATGAGTACAACTGGGGAAAGTTCTTGCTTGACCGGCTAGTTAGGGAGGTAGCTCGCTTTCGCCAAGGAAAGCAACGTGCAGTTGGGGGTTGCCTATTGTTTCTGCAGGTGAACTACAATATTTCATTGTTCTTGTTTTATACTCCCTCTGTCCAAAAGTTAGTCACTCTTTTTTCGTTGTTATTACGAATGAACTTTGAGAAATAATTTAGGCTACTTTTAATTAACCTATATGAGAATCTAAAAAATGGTATTGATTGTATTTATAATGGTAACCTATATGAGAATCTAAAATATGGTATTGATTGTATTTATAATGGTAACCTATATGAGAATCTAAAAAATGGTATTGATTGTATTTATAATGGTAATATGAGAATCTGAAAAATGGTATTGATTGTATTTATAATGGTAACCTATATGAGAATCTAAAAAATGGTATTGATTGTATTTATAATGGTAACCTATATGAGAATCTAAAAAATGGTATTGATTGTATTTATAATGGTAATTAAAAGTAGCCTAAATTATTGCTCAAAGTTCATTCGTAATAACAACAAAAAAAGAGGGACTAACGTTACAGGACAGAGGGAGTATTTCCTTCTATAATTTTTGGTTAGTGTACCAGGACTCTTCTTAAATTTATAAACATTTTGCAGCTCTTTTACTATGAGAGTGTTGCCGTTGGAGGACCCTGTGAGCCAGCCCCTGCGATTATTCCTTGTTTAGCTTCATGGAGTGAGGAAGAAATTTCAGAAAGAGAAAAACAAGAGAAAGAGCTGGGGGGTTATGGAAATGGGGAGGTAAGTTATATGTTTGGCATATGCAAATGTGTTGTTTGTTCTGGTTTATTGAGTTTGTAGTTCCTGGATGCAGGTGATTTGCAGGGAGAGAGGACTTGGATTGGGCTTATCGGTTGACAAGTCTCATGCTGGCGTCCTCCCTTTGAGGGAGGTGGCTGTTGGAGTTGAACACGGTCTTGCCCATCCACAGGAGGGATCCCTGGTACATATACTACTTGGGCACTTCCTATTTTTGTTAATAATAACCTTGTCTGGAATCAAGCATTATATGGACAAAAATAACGATACATATATACCCTTATTTTCAGGGATTAAAATGAATATTAGTTTTTATCTAAAGAAACATTAGCAAGGATTAAATTGAACACACACACACACACACACACATATATAGAAGCTTTGTTTTTGAAATAAGATTTTTTTAGTGGAACTTGCCAAGATAAAAAGTAGGGTTATTGAGTGAACGAAGGAGTGATTATAATCTGGTTATATCTGTAATTTTGTTTCTATAATCCAGCCTTAGTCCTGCTAAAACTGGGCAAAGTTTAGGCACTTTGCCATCCTAGTGGCCATTGAGTTAATGCTGTACAACAATAAGCAGTTTTTTTTTAGCTATCTGTAATTTTGTTTCTTCTTCCCAACATATTTAAGATTTCAAAATAAGGGCTTGATTATGTGCTGTTTGTTGATGTAGTTTGTAGGCAACTAGGCATATTATATACTCCCTCCGTCCCAAAATGATAGTCTCATTTACCTTTTCAAACATTTTAAGGTTACATTATAAGTTTTGGAAATTAAGTAATTTTAAGCCTTCATCTTGGAAATGGAACCAACTTTCTGGGACAAACAAAAAGGGAAAATGGGACTATCATTTTGGGACAGTGGGAGTATTATTTTTGAAAAGGTTCTCTTATTATAATGAAGGTGGATTATGAGGAGATTGAAACTTGTCTCAATCCAGTTATGCCTTGAAGGCTACTCAAATGGGGGCCTGTAAATAGGCTAAGGAGATATCTTCAACAAGATAATAGTTCTTCCTCAATTGTATCCCTAATGGGATTTGAACCCTAACCTCCTAGCTAGCACAGAGAAGGGAATACCTCTAGAGCAACATCTCCATGGTTTATTGTATACAATCCAAGTTTCGATGATGCTTATTTCAGCAAAGAAATATAATCCACTGCGAGAGTTATCCTATTAGTTGGTATTTAGATAAACTTTTAGATTGTGAACTTGCCATCTTTTGGAGTATTGATCTTCGTCCAGGAATGAGTATTAGCTGCGCATAGCTACTCTGTATAAAGTTTTAGAATGTGTGTGCAACCTTGGGGGTTGCATACAGTATTGGGGTTGAATACAGTTTGTTTGCATTTATATGAGAACCCAAAGCCTGAACTTCTGCTTCAAGCTATGATCATTTTATTCCTTAGTGGTAGAAAGGCATTAAGGCTAACAGGAAAGGGAAAGAGGAAGTGTATACTCCCTCCGTCCCAGCTTACTTGAGACTTATTTCCATTTTAGTCTGTCCCAACTCACTTGAGACCTTCCCAAAATAGCTAACTTTTAATAATTTTATATTGAATCTACCCCACCACTCATTCTCTCTCTTCATTTTACACCACTCAATTTATTCAACCAACACTACTATTTACCCCACTCATTCTCTCTCTTCATTTTTTACCACACATTTTCCTTACTTTATTCTTTTTTCTTAGTTATTGTGCCCACCTCTTAGGTCTCAAGTGAGGTGGGACGGAGGGAGTATACCTTTTCTATTAACTTTTGGTCAGCCTTTATCTCGGACCTAGGTTCTTCACCTTTTGCGTTTGACACATTGTTCTGGGCAGTTGACCGATAAATAAAGTTGTGATTTCTGATTCGCCGCGCTTGTGTTTGAAGATTAAAGGCACTGTACTCTAATTGAATCCGAGTTATTGGCATGTGCTAATTTGTCTGAAGATTAAAGTCACTGTTACTTGAATTGAATCCAAGTGTTTTGCATGTGCTAATGCGTTTCAAAAATGTTTATGCTTTACCATTGTTGAAGCTTTGCTGATTCTTTCGTCCCAAAATGATTGATCATTTCTAGATAGAAATAATTGAAATTGACCTTTAGGCAATTTTAATAACAAAGGAGTAGACATAAGTACCCTAACCATCCGTCTTATAACTCCTTATACACTTATAACTTTCAAGTAGTTACGGCAAAAATGATATTCCTTCCATCTCAAAAGGATAGTCCTATTTGGACTTTCATTTTCATCTTGATTTAATGCTGACCAAATTTTATTACTAATGAGATAGTATTCATGGTTTATTTAAATGGTTGAGCTTACAGTTGGAACTTACTGTTTAGATACTCTAGTTAAGTTTCAAAATCCGGTTACTCTCTCCGTCACTAAATGGATGTCCATTTTTTTTAGAGTTTTTGTCCAAAAATGAATGGCCTTTTTGAAAAGAATTTGTAGTTAATTTTTTTTTTAATCATTATTTCACTAGTCATTTTATACTTGCCAAACTAAATGTTTAGAAAGTGGATAAAAGAACATTTATGCATCTTTGCCATTTAATTGTATAAAAAGTAACATTTTCAGAATGCCCCCTAAATGAAATTTGGACATTCGTTTATGGACAGAGGGAGTATAATATTTGCCTATTTTTAACTTTGTGGGACAACTGAGAAAGTTAGTTTATAAGCATTTTTTGTGGCATAACTACATATGCACCTTTACTGATCTCCCAGATGACACCAGGATTTTACATGTGAACTGGAACTTGATTGATGAGGGAGGGTTTAGTGAACCTAATGTTTTTGAAATGGGCATTCATCTAGGGATGGAGGTCGTAGCTGTCTGATTTTTTCTCTGTTGTGCCTTTATATAAGCATAGTTGCCAACCAATCAATCAACTCTCTGTTTTTCATTTCTTATTGTTTTTCATTTTATGTTTTGTGTCGGCGTGTCAGAGTTGAGTCATGGTCTCATGACTTCATATCAGCATTGTTCTTCTCGGAAAACAGCTAAAACTATGTGCACATATGTTGTATCTATATTATGATTCCATCAAGACATTTGAAAAACTAAAGCTGGTTTTAGATATACAATGGTTTCTATAAGGAAAAATTGCATTTATGATCACCCAACTATTGGCCATGAGTGGTTTCGATCACTCAACTACTTTTTTTTGCGTGTAATAGTCTGAACTATTTTTTCTGTGCTTCCGTGATCACTGGGACTAACTCCATCCAAAAATTTCGTTAACTAGCCCTTTGCTTATCGATGTGCCCTTTTTTGAGGGTAAAACAGGAAAACTAGGTTTATATTAAATTTTAGTATAAAAGGTACTTATATCAAATATTTGGATAATTTTTAAGTAAATAT
Organism: Campanula takesimana; assembly: GCA_026119855.1. Classification (NCBI taxonomy): domain Eukaryota; kingdom Viridiplantae; phylum Streptophyta; class Magnoliopsida; order Asterales; family Campanulaceae; genus Campanula; species Campanula takesimana. Next base: position 356,195 of record JAOWBW010000438.1, on the reverse strand, counting down.
TGTTTTGCCTTTCAAAAAAAAAAACAATAAAATATTATTTTAAAATCATAAATTAAATAAAAAATTTAAAATTAAGTTTCTTTCAATCCTTAAAATATAATCCAGGACCATTTTTATTTTTATTTTTGAAAACACGGTGTAACTGATCAAGAGGATGATTAAAGTGAGTTGATGAAAAATGTGAACACATAAAATTAAAGCAAAAAAGAAGAAGATGTAGCTGCTCAACCATTCAAATTATACCTTTTTTTTTTAAAAAAAAAAGCAACCTTTTATTAACATTCTACTTTAAAATAAATAAATTATGTTACTCTATCTTTCACCCTCCAACCACCCACCACCACCAAAGTCCCCACAGTAAACTTTGTATTCCTATTTTACCCTTAAAAAAGCCACGTGGATAAGCAAAGGGTGAGTTAACGAATTTTTTTGGATGGAGTTAGTCCCAGTGATCACGGAAGCACAGAAAAAATAGTTCAGGCTATTAAACGCAAAAAAAAATTAAAAATAGTTGAGTGATCAAAACCACTTATGGCCAATAGTTGGGTGATCATAAATGCAATTTTTCCTTTCTATAATGAGTATACAGAATGCTATTGGATAGTCTATGTCTTATATAAGTTGGAAACTGTTTTACTATGATTGCATTGTAACCAGCAATGAGTTGCTATTTTCCTTTGCAGAGACTCCGGGAAACAAATGTATCATCCGCAAAGATTGATGGTTTTGGATTTTCCAAAACTCTTGATTATATTGACCCCGACGACCTTGAACAAACTAGCCTCTATTCCCCATGTGCATGCCCAGTTCGAGGATGCCATTTTACTGGCACACCCGAGCTTTTGTCTGACCATTTCTCCACAAAACATTGGGATTCAGGAAGACGGTTCCAGTACAATTGCCCTTTGTCTGTGTCTTTGGGCATGGACGAAACTTTCCTTGTTCTTCAAGCAGAGGCCGATGGGGTTCTTTTCCTACTCAACAAGGGGACGGAAAATATTGGTCACTCTGTCATGGTCACCTGTATAAGCCCGAGCGTATCGAAGCAGCGGTTCCTGTACTATCTTGTATCAGAAAGAGGAATAAGCTCTCTCAGATTGAAGTCGTATACACAGAATTTTCCAGGACGGGTTGATTCTTTTCCACCGTCAGATTTCCTTCTTGTTCCATTTGGGTACCTCAATTCGTCAGGAGATTTGAATTTGGAGGTTTGCATATGGAATTCGTCCGAGCTAGATGATTAATCTTTATGTCTTCTTTATTCAAAGAACCATTTTCTAGTGTCTTTTTTTTTTTTTTTGGAAAAGGAGGGGGGGGGGGTTGTATGTAGTAGGTTAATTTGAAGTTTGAAGGTCGGGAGTCGGGACCTGTGAGTTCTGACATGTTGAAGGGTTGGAAGACTTGTTAAAGTTAGCATGTAGCTAAGTTATATCCAGAAAGATGGCTTCATATAATGTGTCAAAACATGCTCTTTCGTTCGTTCTTGTTTTTCTTGTCAGATAAAATGTGGGCCGATCCATTAAAATTGCGATGTCTGGTTCGACCCGCTACATGTTTGAAAATAAAACGCGCTATTAGTTGAATCGAATCCAAGTTATTGGCTTGTGCTAATGTTTTTATGAAATGTTTATGCTTTAAAATTCTTTCAGTGTTAATTTGAAATTTATTAAGATAAATTCAGTTCAGTCAGATCAAGGACAATAGAATACATCCTGAATCACAATAATATGAACGAAAAATAAATGTATTTGTAATGTAGACTTGTGTCAGATTTACTGGTAAAGTCTAATGTTAAGCCTTTTGACAAGTAGTATACTCAGGTGACAATATTCAGGGTAGATTGTCTACCCACAGTTCACGTTTGAACCGGCGGTTTACGGTTCATAGGCGGTGATGGTTCAGACCGTCCGTCGGCTGTATAAATTCAAAATATTTTAGAATTTTTTTAGGTGACTCCTAAATGTCCCCCTTTAATTATAAAATGGTAAGGTTTGTTGTGTCCCTCCATGTAAATTTGCTTAATATTAATAAAATTACAAGGGTACCGTCCCTTTTTTTTTTCAAAATATTTTCGCCCCACTAACACCTCTTTATTCCTTTAAAAAGAGTTGGTTTTGGGGGAAACTAGTTCCTCCATAAGTTATAAAAAGTTCATTTTTTAACCATTTAAACCCTAAACCTTAAACCCAACCCTAAACTTTAACCCTATAAAAACAGAACTTTTTATAACTTATAGAGAAACTAGTTTCCCCCAAAATTTTCTCCTTTAAAAATATGTAACTCAAAATTTCCTTAATATTTATATAAAATAAAATAGTTATAATGTATCAAAAAAAAAAAAATTGTTTTAAAAAAAACAAACGTTTTAAAAAATTTCTTAAAAACCGCTCAAAATGTGTTTTTTTTTCCTTAAAAAAAAAAAGATGAACCGGTGAACCGTCATGAACCGTGAACCGAGCATGTCTAATTCAGGGCGGTAAAGTTGATGAATAAATACGTTTTTTATTTGGGAAAAAAAAATGCGTGTTGAACATAAAAACCAAATAAAAAATGAGACTATTTTATCGGGACGGAGGAGGTTCAGAGGACGGAAAACTTGATTGCTTGCAGAAATGCAGTTGCAGCAGAACCTATTTGCATGTTGCTTTTGAGGTGTGATAATAATTTTGTTGCCTAACAAAGATACTCTGGAAACACACATTCTGATTACGACCATCTCCAACCCCCAATTAAGAATGGCGCTTCTTTGTGATGGACCCCCCAACACAAAAGAATATTTTCAAATGAAAGGACTACTACGCCAAGTAAGTGAAACTCCCCCCTGGTGACCAAAAAGAACATAACTTCAGAAGCTTCTAGGGTTTATTAGCTTATACTCTCTCCGTCCCCAAACGATCTTCACGCTTTTTTCGACCAATGAACTTTGAGCAATGATTTTAGGCTGATTTAGTTATCCTAATGACAAATCTAAAACTTGTTATTGATAGTATTGTTGATGATGGTGCGTCAATAACAAGTTTTACATTTTCATTAGTACAATTGAGTCAATCTAAAATTATTGTTCAAAAATTCTTCATAGTAATAACGAAAAAAGTAGGAAGATTCTTTTTGGGACGGAGGTAGAGGTAGCATGCAGCTTTGATATGTGTTGTGGAACCCATAGGGGTTGCCCAAAAGTAATTTTTCATCTTGTGGTTACTATGTAAAGAAAGGTGAGCACTATGAGGGAAACTAAAAGTGGAAGGAAGGGGATCATATCATATACTCCTTCCGTCCCAAAAAGATCTTCGCGTTTGACTATTCAAACTTTTTAATGATATAAACACTTGCTTTGTTAGTAATGTTTTGTTTATGCACTTTTAAGACTAAATTATAGAAAGGTGAAGAACTTTTTGGGACAACGAGAAATAACAAATGAGAAGATCAGGAGTATCAACTATGATGGTGTTACAAAAGCTGATTGGATTTTGCGGGGTATAATTTTGGTTGACTAATATGCAAAAAAGGAGAAATTGTTGTAGAGTTTCTGCTATTGCAAATGGTGTGGCTTAAAGAATATAACGGAATAACTACAAAAATTTGCAACATACTTTCCCTGATTTTCTTATAATGCAACGTACTCGTTAGTGATAGATATGTGTAACAAACCTTTTCATTCGTTATCAAGTAATGCATTTTTATTTTTATTTTTACTTACGGTATCAAAAATTTAATGGTATGTTGATATGGCATTGCCATGTTAGCGCTAAGTCACCGCCACATTAATGACGTGAATTTGATGTGGTGCTGACAAGGCAGTGCCACATCAGCAAGCACATTAGTTGGTTGTTTACTCTTAACCATCTACAATGGATTAAACAACATTTTCCATTCAACACTCACTTTATCACTCCACATCATCTTCTCTCTCTTCCAACTCATCCATTCAACAATCATTCAACTTTACACCCTACAATGGTTTGTTTAATCCCCATTCAACACCCTTCCCACTCATCATCCTATACCCCACCACTTAAATTTTATTTTCTATTATTTATATTTATGATTAGTAAAATAATAATAATAATAATAATAATAATAATAATCAATTATAATTTAAAAAAAATACTTCTCACTTAATTATTATTTGTTAATTATAATTAAATAAATATGAGGGTTTTTTGAGTGTTGAAATGGTTATTATTGGAATCAATTTCATTAAAATGAGGTTTTTTTTTTGGTATCCAAATCAAATGAAACTTGCATCTATTTATAGAGAAAAAATAATATGAATTTTGGTGTAAAAAAAATTAAAAAAAAATCATTTACTGTAAAATAATTGAGCTCAAATAATTGGGATGAGAAATTAAAATAAAAAATTCCAAGAACCAATGGGTGAATGCAAAGTGTCACAACCAGAGAAAAAGAAAAAGAAAAAAAAAAGTGCAGGCCTTGACGCGCCTTTTCTGGCGCGTGTTCCGCACGCGCCAAGGCCGCCCTATCAGTAGCCGTCGCGTGTCCCACTCGGCCGACAACTTCTGCGCTAAACGAGTGTTGAACGCATTCAACAAAATTGCCATTCAACCCCCATTAATCAAACCAACCATTGCAGCCATTCAACACCCAAAATTTCCACCATTGCACATGGTCTTAGAGTAAAAAAAAAAGTTTGTTGCATTATTTGATAATAAATGCAAAAATTTGTTACCCGTATATGTAATCGGGATATAGTTGGTAAGTAGGGTTGTAAACGAGCCGAGCCGAGTCGAGCTTTGGGGTGTCGAGCTCGAGCTCGTTTAAAACTTATCGAGCTCGAGCTTTTATCGAGCTCAAGCTCGAGCCCACTTGCTTGTTCGAACTCGAGTCGAATCGAGCTAACTCGAGTCGATATCGAACTCGAGTTTTAACGATCCGAGCTCGAGCTTAGACATTTTTTTAAAGAAAAATATGGTCTTAACGAGCTTATCGAGTCGAATTCGAGCTTATCGAGCCGAGTTCGAGCCGTTCGAAAACAAAAATTCAATTTTAATAAGCTTATCGAGTCGAACTCGAGCTTTTAACGAGCTAAACGAGCCGAACACGGTCGGCTCGATACCAAAAATGAGCTTGACAATCGGTTCGAGCTCAACTCGAGCTTCACCTCGAGCTCACTCGAGCTCGAGCTTTCACGAGCCGAGCTCGAGCCAACTCGGTTCGTATAACAGCCCTACGTGGTAAGGGGCAAGGGGAGTCAATTGGACCCCTGAACTTTTAAGAAATTTTATTCTTACCCCCCTTTAACTTTGAAACTTTACATATGTAAACGATTTTGAACCCCTAAACTTCGACAAAATTATAATATTTAAAAGTTTGAGAACATGAAGCGTTGTGTAATGAAACATGGCAAAATTTTAAAGAGTTACTGTGAAATGGTTATATACTGAATTTAATAACAAATCTGACTAATATCTAAAGCTTTAAATCATTACACTTTAAAGTGATAAATACTATTGATAAAATTAATACTTCATTTCCGATTATAATTTATAAATCCACATAAAAATAAAAATCGCATTTTAGATGACAATGGAATTTTTCCCCAAGGGCCCCTAAGCCCAGATTTTATTACATATAAATCCAAGCCCAGATCAAATGCCAGATAAGAGCTGGCCCGAGATCATATTTCCCCCCACACCCCTAGCTTCATTTTAGCTTCCTTTGACTGGTCAAACATAACGCCCTAAAAACCCAAACTACCCCTAACCCAACAAAACCCTCCTCTCTCCTCCCTCCTCTCACGTTCGCCCAATCTCTCTCTCTCTCTCTCTCTCTCTCTCACACACACACACACACACACACAATCTCTCTCTCTCTAAAAAAAAAAAAAACACGGCACTCGCACTCCGACGCCGTCTCCGGCTCCAGCTCCTTCATCTTCTCCGGCCAACACCACGCCCATGTCCGCCCTCATCCGTCTCTAACGATCTTAATTCCGGCTACGATTCTCTCTCTCTCTTTCCCTCTCTCCAAACCCTCTTCATCCTCCATCGCCGTCGCCAGCGCTCATGTATCCAAGCCTCGCATCACGATTTTAGATCCGGCGTTGCTTACTTCAGATTTGGTCAGATCTAAGCCGAATTCGGCTTACTGAACTTCCTCAGACGCCGGCATCTTCTCCTTTCTCCGGTGATGTCTTTCTGCACTTCAGATTTGACGGCTTATCGGCTCAGATCTCCCTCTCATCTGTCGCCAGGTTGCCCTCTCTCTTTCGGATCTTCCCCGGCTCCCTCTCTCTCCCTACATTTCCGGTCATCGACACTCCCCCTTCATCCCCAGGTATATATTCAGTCAGTCAGTCAGTGTTTATTTATGTTTGGAGTTTATGTGTTTTCCTTCAATTATTGAAACTCAAATTTATCCATTTTTTTTTAAATCTATAACCTTCAGATATGTTGGAGTCCAATATAGAAGGTTTGATGCATTGATCTGCATTTCTTTTGAGTTTTTTGAATATGAGTTTGTATTCAAGGATGCTTTTGCAGAGTCATTTTACTTCTTGGATTAATCACTAGGTGATTCTCGTTGATTTGGTGACGATTAGCATTAAATCACAGTAGGTTTTTTTTTTTTTTTTTTTTTTTTCAATTTAAATGGTATTTGGTTTAACATTTTGTTTTATTCTTTAAGATTGTGATGCAATTGGCGTCGTTTTGGTGTTACAGGTGCACTCGATTTGTTAGTATGTTAACGACCTGAATTGCTGTATCCGCTCCTTCTGCTGCTGGTGGCGCTGCCCCTGCCGCTGCTGCTGCAGTTGAGGAGAAGAAGGAAGAGCCCAAGGAAGAAAGTGATGACGATATGTGATTCAGCTTGTTTGATTAGAGCATCATGCCAGTATGTTGCGCTTTTCCTACAATTTAGAGAATATTGAGTTCAAGTTTTTGATCCTTAACTACTGGATTGCATTTGTACCAACTACTTTTGAGTTTAAACGTTTTAGAAGTTTTTTTTTTTGAAAAAAAAAATATAAGACTCTACACTAAAGTCTTATTTTAAGTTGTTCATAAGATTAAAGTCTTATTGAATCTGTTTATAAGACTTTGCTGACTAATAATATGTATTATAAGAGCTATTTTCAGTCTCATTAAAACATATTCATTTGAAACCTGTGTTCATAAGACTAAAAGTCTTATTGAAACTGTTCATAAGACTTTTCAATCTCATTAAAACATGTTCATTTGTATCAAAATGAGTTTAATAAGACTTTAGCCTTATGATCAAGTTCAGACCATGTTCGTGAGACTTTTCAGTTTTGTTCGAGCAAAAAGTCTAATTAATGTTTATAAGACTTTTTGACTCTTATAAGAGTCAGTTATAAGAGTTTGACTGCTGTTTGACCAAGTTTGACCAATTTTATTTTTTTTTGTAATGGAAAAGTGTTTTTTTTACTCTTATGTGTTAGTTATAAGAGTTTGACTGTCGTTTGACCAAGTTTGACCAAATTTGATTAAAAAAATTATTATTTTTTTGTAAAAAATGAAAAAAAAAATTAATTTTTGCAACTCTTATATGATAATTATGTCTTAGTTATAAGAGTTTGACTGCTGTTTGACCAAGTTTGACCAAAACATTTATTATTAGTTTTGTAAAAAAATGGAAAAAGTGAAATTTTTGACTCTTATGTGTTAGTTATAAGAGTTTGACTACTGTTTGACCAAGTTTGACCATGTTTGACCAAATATTATTAATATTTTTTTCTTAAAAAATGAAAAAAACAATTTTTTTTACTCTTATATGTTAATTATGTGTCAGTTATAAGAGTTTGACTGCTGTTTGACCGAGTTTGACCAAATTTGACCCAAAAAAATATATAGTTTTTTTGTAAAAAAATGAAAAAAAGTATTTTTTGTAACTCTTATATGATAATTATGTGTAAGTAATAAGAGTTTGACTGCAGTTTGACCAACTTTGACCAAAAAAATTGTTATTTTTTTTTGGTAAAAATGGAAAAAGTGATTTTTTTTACTCTTATGTGTTAGTTATAAGAGTTTGACTATCGTTTGACCAAGTTTGACCAAATATTATTAATATTTTTTTCTAAAAAAATAAAAAAAGTATTTTTTTTTTACTCTTATATGTTAATTATGTGTTAGTTATAACTTATAAGAGTTTGACTTCGGTTTGACCGAGTTTGACCAAAACAATAATTTTTTTTCTAAAAAAAATGAAAAAAATATTTTTTTTGACTCTTATATATAATTATGTGTAAGTTATAAGAGCTGACTAGGATTTGACCAAAAAAGTAAGGATGGGATGAGATATGAGGGCATTTTAGTCTTCTTGCATCTTTTTGCTGGTGAGGGGTGGGAGGAGATATGAGGGCATTTTAGTCTTATTGCATCTTTTTGCTAGTGAGGGGTGTATGAGGAATTTTTCATCTGGATTTTCCTTATTTGGGTTTGAATCTGGGCTTAGGGGCCCTAGAGTCCAAGCCCCAAAAATGATTATTGTTAAAACATGAAAGGAATTAACGAGCTTGCAAAAAGATGGTTATAAAAAAAATCATACGATATTTTATTTGCTTATTTATCGTTGAAATTAATGTTAATTTCGCCAACATCTTTTATTTATCAATTCATCAAAGCGTCAATATGTTATATAATTGTAGTATTTTATGTTGAACTTGATATTTTCATACCACTGGTGATCATAAAGTATATTTAATTAGTAAAATGTTAGAAAATCTTATGTAAAGATTTAAGTATGAAACAAGTTTTTTAACAATTACTCCCTCTGTCCCAAAATGATCTTCCTATTTATAATTTCTCATTGTCCCAAAATGTTCTTCCCAAAGTGCATAAACAAACCATAGCTTGTGAAGCAAGTGTTCATATCCTTAAAAGGTTTGATAGTCAAACGCGGCGGAGGGAGTATATAGTGCAATTCTTAGTACTATATATTCCACAGTTTCAAAAAGATCATCCTATTTTATCACAAAAGATTGATGTGCTTCTATACATAACTGTTACGATAATGTGCAAGCATTGGAAATATCAAAAGACATTCATGAATAATGTGGTTCATGAATTATATAATAAACATGAACTACTTTAATGTTTAGGATAAAATGATGACTTTAGAATTGTCCTAGCTCAAGTATAAATAGGCTTGTAATGTTGATGGAAACAATTAAGTAATCAAGTTGAAAAATAATCAATCAAGTTCTCTCAAATATTTCTCCTTCCTCCATATTATTTATCAATTGTCTATCTTGAAATACCCAACAAATTGGTATCAAGAGCATGGCTAACAACTATGCGGCATTTACAAATGTTCAACCACCAGTTTTTGACGGCAAAAACTACGAGTTTTGGTCGGTAAAAATGGAGACTCTCTTTCGAGCGTTGAAGGTTGAAGAATTAATCCAAGATGGTATTGGAGAACCATCGGACAAAGGCAAAGAAGTTGAAGACAAGAAGACGATTGATGCAAGTACGCTTAGTCTTATTCAAAGAGGCGTAGCGGAGTCAATTTTCTCAAAAAATATGAGAGCAACAACATCAAAGGAGGCATGGGATATTCTCAAAAGTGAGTATCAAGGAGATGTGAAGGTGAGAACAAAGAAAATGTAATCTCTAAGAAGAGACTTGGAGAACGTCAAAATGAAAGAAAATGAGAAGTTGGAAGATTTTTCAACAAGAGTAATTGATTTGGTGAATCAAATGAGGAGTTATGGCGATGATCTTGAAGATCAACGGGTGATAGAGAAAACTTTAATCACTCTACCTCCAAAGTTCGATCCGATTGTGGCCGTGATAGAAGAAACCCGAGATCTTACCAAGCTAACGATTGAAGAATTGATGGGGTCGTTGAAATCATTTGAGCAAAGATTATCTCGTCGCTCCGAAGATGCTCTTGAGAGTGATTTTCAATCGAAAGTCTTTGTTTCATCATGGAATGATTCAACTCGTGGTGGACGAGGCGGTAGAGGAAGTGCACGAGGTCGAGGTTCAAGAGGTCGTGGAAGAGGTAATAATGGTGGACGACGTGGAAATGGAGAAACTTCACTTTTTTGCAATGTGTGCAAGAAAACTAATCATGAGGAGAAGGCTTGCTGGTTCAAGGGAAAACCACAATGTCGCAAGTGCAAGCATGTGCAAAAAGATTGTAGAACAAAGGAAGACGAACAAGAAAGCTTTGTGGAGGAGAAGGAAGTCGAACCAAATCTCTTCTACATGTGCCACAAAGTTTCTGATCAAAATAATGAAATTTGGAATTTGGACAGTGGTTGTAGCAACCATATGACAGGTAATAAAGAAGCATTTTTTGAGTTTGATTCTTCTTACAACTCCAAAGTTTATTTAGGCAATGGGGAAGCCGAAGAAATAGCAGGAAAAGGTAGCATTGGAGTTGAGACAAAGAAGGGAAACAAGTTGATTCAAGATGTTTACTATGTCCCGAAGTTAGCCAAAAATCTGCTCAGCGTTGGACAACTCTTGGAGCATGATTATGTCATTCATTTTGAGGATCGAGAGTGAACTATCTACGACAAGCAGCGGAGATTAGTTGCAGCAGTCAAGATGAACAAGAATAGGTGTTTTCCTCTCTCGATGGAGTATTCGAGACATGTTGCTCAAGTAGCCAAAAGTGAAGATGCATCAAGACTATGGCATAGAAGGTACGGTCATTTAAATTTTAGATCACTCAGTGTACTTTTCAAGAAGAAGATGGTGTATGGATTGCCGTCGATTGAAGAAAAGCAGAAAGTGTGTGAAGGTTGTGCTCTTGGAAAGCATCACCGACAACCATTTCCAAAAGGAGTCGCATGGAGAGCAAAAGAAAAACTCGAGTTGGTGCATACGGACGTTTGTGGGTCGATGAGAACTCTCTCCAATTCGCAGAACAGGGGAACAGAGTATAACTCCAATGAATTCAAGAAATTTTGTAAAGATGAAGGTGTTGAGAGACAACTCACAGTTGGATACACATCGCAGCAAAATGGAGTTTCCAAAAGGATGAACCAAACAATAATGGAGATGGCAAAGTCAATGTTGCATGAAGGGAATATACGAAGGAAATTTTGGGTTGGGGCTGTTAACACAACTGTTTACTTGAGAAACAGAAGTCCTACAAAAGCTGTGTTGGACCGTACACCATTTGAAGCTTGGAGCGGGAGAAGACCATCAGTCAATCACTTCAAAGTATTTGGGAGTGTATGTCACGCTCAAGTCCCAAAAGAGCGTAGGAGCAAGCTTGACGAAACAAGTGAAAAGTGTGTTTTTCTGGGATATAGTGCTGTCTCAAAAGGCTACAGACTATACAATCTCAAAACTAACAAGGTTATTGTTAGTCGAGATGTATTATTCGATGAAGAAGAAACCTGGGCATGGGATCAAGAAAAAGGAAATGATGAAGTTGTAGCTGTACCATTTTTGCAGCAACAAGAAGTCTCAAGTCCAGCTAAAAGTGAATGTGAAAGTAGCGAAAAGACTACCGAAGCAAGCTCAAAAGGTCCAGCAAAGTCAACACCAATCAAGATGCGGGATTTAAGTGACGTGTATTCTCGTTGCATTTTTTGTTTTGAGGATCCTGAAAATTTTGAAGAAGCATTTCGAAAAGATGCATGGAGAAATGCGATGCAAGAAGAAATCAACATGATCGAGAAAAATCAAACATGGGAACTCGTGGACAAGCCAAAAGACAAAGATGTGATTGGAGTTAAATGGATTTACAAGATGAATCATAATCCGGATGGTTCTGTGCAAAAGAATAAAGCAAGATTAGTTGCAAAAGGTTACTCGCAACAACGTGGAATCGATTTTGAAGAGACGTTTGCTCCAGTTGCACGATTGGATACAATTCGAGCTTTAATTTCTCTTGCAACTCAAAAAGGATGGAAGTTGTTCCAGCTTGATGTTAAATCAGCCTTCTTGAAGGGGGAACTCAAGGAGGAGGTATTTGTTGAGCAACCACAAGGTTTCACAATCCAAGGAAAAGAAGAGAAAGTATACAGGTTGAAGAAGGCCCTCTATGGACTTAAACAAGCTCCTCGAGCATGGTATAGTCACATTGATCAATATTTGATGGAGAAGAACTTCATCAAAAGCAAGAACGAGCCCACTTTGTATGTCAAAAGTGGAGAAAACTCAGACAATTTGATTGTAGCACTTTATGCCGACGACTTAGTGTTCACCGGGAACAATGAGAAGATGATAGCTGTTTTCAAGAGTGACATGATGAAAAGGTACGAGATGAATGATTTGGGAGTTTTGCATCATTTTCTTGGTATTGAAGTTCACCAAATGGATGATGGAGTTTTCATTTCCCAAAAGAAATATGCTGAGAAGACATTGAAGAAGTTCAACATGGTTGGTTGTAAGCCAGTGGACACACCACTTGTCGCTAATGAGAAATTGATGAAAGATGATGGAAGCAAGAATGCAGATGCAAGTTACTACAGAAGTTTGATTGGGAATTTGCTTTATCTCACAGCTACAAGGCATATATCATGTTTGCAGCAAGTCTACTCTCTCGATTCATGAGTAGACCTAGCCATGTTCATTTGGGAGCAGCAAAAAGAGTGTTTAAGATACATCCAAGGCACACTCGATTATGGAATTAAATATGACAGCGGGTGTGAAATTAAGTTGATTGGATTTTGTGATAGTGATTGGGCCGGTTCTGTTGATGACTGAAAAAGCACATCCGGCTATGTATTTTTTTTCTCGGTTCAGGAGCTTTCTCATGGAGTTCAAAGAAACTACAAAGTGTTGTGCAATCTATGGCAGAATCGGAGTACATCTCGGCAGGTCTTGCAACACAACAAGCAATATGGTTGAAGAGAATATTAGAAGATTTTGGAGAGAAGAACAATGGAGCAGTGGTACTTCATTGCGCAACAAATCAGCAATAGCAATTGCCAAAAATCATGTTTTTCATAGCCGATCAAAGCATATTGAGATCACGCATCACTTCATCTGCGAGGCTATTGAAGGAAAAGAAATCAAGCCAGAATACTACATGACCGAAGAACAAGTTGCAGATGTCTTCACCAAGGCGTTGCCAAAAGAAAGGTTCCATCAACTTAGAGAAGCTATGGGAGTCAAGCCATTTGCACATTACGGGGGGAGAATGTTAGGATAATGTGCAAGCATTGGAAATATCATAAAACATTCATGAATAATGTGGTTCATGAATTATATGATAAACATGAACTACTTTAATGTTTAGGATAAGATGATGACTTTAGAATTGTCTTAGCTCAAGTATAAATAGGCTTGTAATGTTGATGGAAACAATCAAGTAATCAAGTTGAAAAATAATCAATCAAGTTCGCTCAAATATTTCTCCTTCCTCCATATTATTTATCAATTGTCTATCTTGAAATACCCAACAATAACAAAATGTAATGTTATTTTAACCAGGAACAAGCAAATAGATTATACTTAATAAAAATGTTAATTTTTTGAACAAAATGCTATTTATAAGATGAAATATCGTACATTAGTTTACGTTTTTAGACCCACTCGCTTCGATTCCTGGCTACGTCCCTGTATGTCACTGTTGACCACATTGCATTATATGAAGAAAAAAAAAATTACGAAACTATATTACATATTTTAGTCAATCGGCCGAGAAATAACTAGTTCCCTGAACTGCAGCTCTGCTCATCTCATTAAGGGTCTTCCATGCTTTCCATCATCTTGTGTTAGACTTCTGGTGCGGAATTATTTTTTCTGAATTGTGTGATCTTCTTAAAAACTCCATATGTTCCAAAATAAATGTTCCATTTTATGTTTAGTAAAAAAAAAAAAAAAAAGCGACGCAAAATAAGCGTTCCCTTTTTTATGTTTAGTGAAAAAGGTGATACAATTATGAGGTGAGTTAACCTTTTTGGTTAATCAATTGATTATGAGTAATGTAGTGATTGACAGAAGGAGTTCACCATAAACCCTTTTCATTTCTCATCATTACCCTTAAAATCTGCTTGCTTAATATTTGCTGTCATGCCAAACCTCAACAAAAAAAAAAAAAAAAGTTGAAGATTTTGCTGCAAAATCTTGTTTTTATGATTACAAAAATGTTTGAGCGTGTCTAAAGATGATTGTATCACCTTTGGAAGGTAAAGTTGAACTGTTTAAAGTTTAGAAAATGACCTACATAGTCCCTACATAGTAAAATTGTTTTCCTCCATTTTCTATGATGTCCATCCGTCTCAAAATGATTTCTATATTTGCCATTTTTTATTGTCCTAAAAGGTTCTTCGTTTTTCTACAATTTAAGCTTAAAAGTGCATAAGAAAACATGACTAGTGAAACAAGTGTCCTTAAAAAGTTTAAATAATCGAATGAGAAGATCATTTTGGGACGGATGGAGTATAATTGAGCTCCTCAATCATTTGTTCAAACTTCTACTTTCTACTTATCATTCGTTGGTAGTGACACAAAGAAATTAAGAGAAATTTGGAATATATCCTAATTAAAAAAAAAAAAAAAAAAAAAAGAGCAAACCACAAACAATTGAAGCCAATCAAATGAAATTAATAATGGGAGCATCGTTTATAACTCTGCTAGATTTTGGATAGAGAATAAACTTAAAGAAGCAAATTATTACAAGTGGTTAATTAATTTAATAAAGAAAAAAAAAATAAAACAAAAAATCAAGCCTATTGAACAACAATAACAATGAAAGCAAACACAAAAGCACTTTACAACATTTTCTGCCATTAAATTAACCAAAAAGCATTTCGTTGCCAACTCCTTTAGTCCACCCCTACCCTACCCTCCCACTGGGCCCCGCGTGTCTGTTTAGCAGTGGTGATGCTGTTCGTTAGATCATATTTGAGGGACATAATAGTCTTTTGACAACCTTCCGTTGTGGGGGATTTGATTAAGAGATAATGTCGACCGTCAGATGAACTAAAATATTCCGATCCAGATTCCCATTGTTTATGAGAATTTTAATGCATCAAGTCAGGTCACTAGTTCACCACCTCCTTTTAACTCCATTTAAACGTTTAATTAATTTTATTCTACGTAAAAAAGAAAAGAAATAATTCCGCAAATACTGTTTGGTAATAAGAAGCATTTCGTACATGAAAAAGACTGCTTCCTATGTCCCGGATAATAGTCACATTTGACTTTTGATGGTCAACATAAATGAACTTTGACTAAATCTAGTTCCGATCAAGAAACATCTCCCTTTTTGTTAGACTATAAATACCAGGCTTTAGACTGCATTTCATGGACAAACCAATATTTGCTCTCTCTCTCTATCTCTATCTCAACCTCTCTGTTTGAAAACTTCGGTTAATTTGTGGGGAAAAACTAGAGGAGGAAGCAAATGGGGGCGCTTGACTATCTGTCAAACTTTTGCACGGTGACAAGTACAAGGAACAGAAGAAAACCAATGCAGACAGTTGAGATCAAAGTCAAAATGGACTGTGATGGATGCGAAAGACGAGTCAAGAATTCTGTTAAACACATGAAAGGTACTCTCTCTCTCTCTTCTCTCTCACACACACACACCCCCAATAATTTGGTCGAAATTCTCTAATGAATGAGTTGTTTGATATATATAACAGGTGTGAGGAGTGTGGAGGTTATCAGAAAACAAAGCCGTGTAATTGTGAGCGGATATGTGGATCCAAACAAGGTATTAAGGAAGGTTAAAAGCACTGGAAAAAGAGCTGAATTCTGGCCATACATACCTTACAATTTGGTCAGTTATCCTTATGCTACTCAAGCCTATGACAAGAGGGCACCTGCTGGATACGTCAAGAACGTCGTTCAGGCCATTCCCGCTCCAAACTCTACAGATGACAAGATTACACACATGTTTAGCGATGATAATCCCAATGCATGTTCCATAATGTGATCATGTTCTATACACTAGTTTCCATTTTTGGATCATGCCAATAAATTTTTATGACAACGAGAGAATTAATGTAACTTTCAATTCATCCGAGGCTAATGTTGTGATTAATATTAGCCTAGCTCGGATGTGGCTTCTGCAAGAATAAACATTATTTATGGATCAGAAATGGTTAATCACAATTATCTCTTCATATTAGCCTAGCTCGGATGTAGCTTCTGTTAGTAGACACTGGTAAAGCCAGGAAGATGAGAAAGGGGTCACTCGACCCCCTTGACTTTTGGGAAATGTCATCCTAATACCTCTAATTTTTTAAAATACACTAAAAACAATAATTTTTTAATCAAAATTTCTATATGGCAACTGTATTTTCTATTACAAAGCAGTCCCGACCCCCTTCGTCAAAACTTATGGCCTCACCAATGACAATTAGCGATTTCTAATTTTTGAAAAAGGCACATATGCAGAAACCGGAAACTGTTGCTATGTAGGGCAAGTTGTCCAAAAGCCTAGAAGGGATGTGTTATTCTTTTGCTCTGACCTTTAACAAGCTTTTAATGACATAGTATTAATTTACACTACCTAGCTCATTTTTATTCCATTAATATTAATCAAAATAGATACTCCTTCCACCAAGAAGGAAAGGTATATAGCCTCACTTTTTCTATTTGGTTTAACCTGGAAAGATATATAATTTCATTTCTAAAAAGCGCAATTTTTACATCAGAGTTTCAATAACGTAAATGAAGTAAAACATCAATCATACAAAAACTGACTTGTCGAAATGACAAAATACCCACATGAATTTAACAAGTTTATACTTGTTGAAACAAATATTTTAGATTGAAATCCACGCTAATCGTGAATTAAAGGGCTGGGGGAGACCAGTTATTCAAAGGCACGCAAAAGGAAGGGAGGAAGGATGGCAAGAAGTCAAATCAGCATAAATGAGATTCAAAAGCTAGCTAGACATGAATTGATCACAAAGTTGTGGTGGAATCAGATTCTTATTCGAATCCCGTTTTGATGGAACTCTGTTTTTCAAATTACCCTGCATATACATATATACACATATACTTCTTTCAGTTTCTTGTTCTTCTTTGCCACTCTTAACTTAAAATTCCTTGCTTTTCCTATATGAATTGACTTCTTTTTATCTCAGCTGGACACATTTGTTTGGTCAAATATACAGAGTTAACATTCCAGATGGAGGAGTATAAGAAAAGTGATTGAAAGTATAAGAGTTCTTAGCATAGCGTGTGTGTTTGTCATGCTACTATTCTTAATCAAACAAATATGCATTATTTCTCCAATTCCCTTGGAAGAATTACAATACCAGTTATGGTTAAAAAAAGAAAAAAGAAGAAGAAAAGAACTGCGTTTGTGGTTTATATAAATCTTGGGAAAATTCCGTAACCAAGAAATAGATACAAACATGCAATCAAGTCGAATCAACAGTTCGTCTTCATGATTCATTTTGAATTATGTTAGGCATCTCGTTCATATACAAAATAAAAAAAGGTTTGTCGAAATAATAAATAATAAATAAAATATACACATACATATATAAATATATATATACACACACACACTTTCCCTAGTCCCACTTAAAATTGCAAAATTTGACATTTTACGTGTCCCATTTAAAATTAAAAAAAAAAAAAAAAAAAAAAAACTAAAATGAAAAGTTTATAATGATTTTCAATCAATGGGACCCACTTATCATACTCACATTAACTAATCCACTTACTATTCCCTACCCCCACTATTAATTCCTACCCGACTATGTATACTCACAACACCTTAATATTATGTACTTCTCTATAACCCACGTAACGGTTTCTTTGCAATTTTAAATGGGACAGAGAGAGTATACATATATATAGAGACACGTACATTTTATTTTGATCACGAAATATAAATAACGTGCAAAACAATCTTTCCTTTTGGTGGTTTGGGTAAGATTCTGCGTGTAGACAGTTTTTGATCTTTAAGAGCATATGGCTGCAGGTATGCCTACCGGGTCATTTTTAACCAGAAAGCAGAAGATATATCGATGAAGAAGAACATTTGAGTTGGCTTATAAAAGATGCTATATGATAGTAAAAGATACTACTCCATAGATTGACTTAGTAATGACTCCAAAGGCTCTATATGTGGCAGTTTACATCCTAAAGTGCTTTATGAATCAATACTATAGCTATGCTACATGGGCTTTTCTGCTCATACTAAAAGCAAAGCAATAGTGAATGTTTTTTTGCACATATATCTAATATTCCCTTCAATGTAACTAGTTGGGCTGGGATTGCCATTGATCAAGAAAGAAAACCTAATGAAAAAGTACTTCCCATAACCACTTAATATAACGGATTTGAAAAAACCACCAGAAAAGATTAAAAATCATATCAAAAGCCTCAATCCTCCAAGAAGTCAACCCGTGTTGACCCTACAACTTACGGTGGAGATATTCAAAACCAAACGGCCTTTGAGAGTATCCATAACAAGGGATGGTAAATGCGGTCATGAATCAGGAGAGAAAAAGGAGTATCATGGCAACAAATACGGTATGGTGTATGGGGATGAGGTTGCTAATGAAGGAAAAACTGAATTTGCCTTTGACACAGAGCCATCAGCTTATTTTTACAACCACCAGCCATCTTCCATGATCAACATGCATGGTAATCAGTTCAAGCATACATCCCCCAAGATTATGAGCAATAACATGAAAGGGATGGGTACCATGATGTTGCATAGTACTCCCTCCGTACTGAAAAGATATTTCTTCTTTGACTTTAATAGTCAACTCAATTGAACTTTGACCATAATTTATGAAAATCCAATTATCCCTATGCAATTCTTAAAATTATTATTGATGGTCTTCCTAATGGTGAATCTATAACAATTTTTTAAACTACATAGGGATAGCTATATTTTCATAAATTTATCGTCAGAGTTTATTTAGTTGACCATAAAGGTCAAAGTGGGACTATCTTTCCAGGACGAAGGGAGTAATGTTTATACGAATCAATCCCAGACGGGGTGGATCACGCATCTCCACTGTTTCCTCCTCACAGTTACTAACAAATTATTTTGTGCCACACTCTAGATTTTTTGAATTTATGGGTACAATCCACACTCTAGATATGACCTACTAAAAATGCCTCCATGCTAAAGACCAGGATAGATTTACAGGTCATGTTAGTAGGTAAAACCTAGCAAGAAGTATTGAAACTTCAACAATTAAAGTTTTCAAATCCTAGGATTGACATTGAAGTAAAATGTGGGCAACATTAATTATGAGCATCGTATATATGGTTTCTAGTGAAGGAAGACCTGATTATTCATAGTTATTGAGATGTGTATCGCTCTTATCTTATTTCCTAGTGTTATTTTTTTTATTTTTTTTATTTTTTTTATGTTTGCTAATCTAGTGCTAACAGCACATAGCTTAATAAATAATGTTAATCACTTAAAAATCATTGCACCAGATGGCTGTATCTTTTCCAAATTCTATTGTTATTGTAAGTAGGATTCAATACTTCTCATTTGTCCACTACATTTTTTTCCCACAGTACAAGAACACCAACTCAAACCAAAAAAATGCAGGGAGATTGTGGTTATATCCTCAATTAACAAGCCCAAAACACACAACTAAACCTAGAAAAGAGTAGGGGAGTCTTGAATGGACTACAAGCATGGTGCAACTGATGCATGCACAAGTCAGTAATGTCAAAGTGAAAGATGGAAAGCCAGAAGCCAAGTAAATGAAGCATTAATCAGGCTGTGAAACTGCTCTTACAGATTCAATTGCAATTTATTCATTGCATTTTCCTTATAATCTTAATTGTAGTAAATAAGTTTCCAAACTTTGTAAAGCCTATAAAAAGGCTAGATGAATAAAGTAACGGACATCCAAGTTTGAGGCAAAGAAAGTATTAGGGAGTTTGGGGAATTCTCAATAAAAAATTCCTAGTTCTATTGCTTTTATGTATTTCAGTTTCTTTATTTCCCCAGCCAATTTTCCAGCAACAATCATAGCTAAGCCAAACATCCCTAAATCCTCCCGGTATCGACCATTGCAAGTACAAAAGTATCTGATAATTGCACTTGCACTTGGATTGTGTTAGGGTGACAAAGACCAGTCATGCTATAGAGGGAAACTGCAGGCTCGGTGTGGTTGTTAAATCCTCCTACCTCGTCATTATCTTCCATCAAGAGGCAAAATATTTTTTTACACTTACGTCCTGGCACAAATGTTTCATCACAATTGTAACAAAGACCTTTAGCGCGTCTTTCTACTGCTTCTTCTTTGGACAATCTCTTTACATGTGATGTAAAAGTCGTGCTTGTTGGAGGAGCAGTTGTTGTTTGTTGTCGAGTTGTTATGGGTGGTGCTGGTGGTGGGAAGCTTGAGGCCATTGGAAGCAGATGCGCTTGTTTGGACTGGGTTAAAGTCCCTAGTTGTAACTTTCTCCCAAAAGTTTTTGCCACATTGCCATGGTGAGATTTAACGGTCTTTGATACTCTACATCTAGCCTCAAAACTTCATCTAGGCCAGCATTGAAAATAGAGACTTGGTACTCTGTATCTAATGGCGGAACACGGAATAGCAAATTCTGAAAATCCTTAATGTACTCCTCCACTGGGCGGCCTTGTTGCTTAAGGTTTGTCAAGTCACCTAATGGGTTTGCACCCCCTGGAGAGCCAAATCTGTGAATGCAGAAATCCCGAAAACGCTCCCAAGAAAAATGCGGCTGATCTTGATGTAAGTGGTGATACCACAATTGAGCATCTCCTGTTAGATAGTGTGCGGCTATTAAGACTCGCCTCGCTGGTGGCACATTCTGCTCATGAAGTATAGTTCACAACGATACAGCCAATTGAGTGGATCCTCTGCCCCGGAGAACAAAGGAAACTCCAATCGCGACCCTTGGTTATTAGCAACACCTGAATCTAAGATACCATGTGTGGTTACACCTTGATCAGCAGCTGTTTCTTCGCCTTGTGATTTGCCTCTATCTTCAGGTAGTTTTGCCATCATTGTTTCTAAACGAATGATGGATTCCTTCAAGCTGGAAACTTCTTCCTTTGATGCAAATGAATCGCCCATGACGCCGGCAATGGAAGCAATGTTACGAGCTGATTTAGTTATGAAACGCGTCACGGGCCTTCGAGCGGCTGGAAAAGAGGATTTAGGGATGTTTGGCTTAGCTATGATTGTGGCTGGAAAATTGGCTGGGGAAATAAAGAAACTGAAATACATAAAAGCAATAGAACTGGGAATTTTTTATTGAGAATTCCCCAAACTCCCTAATACTTTCTTTGCCTCAAACTTGGATGTCCATTACTTTATTCATCTAGCCTTTTTATAGGCTTTACAATGTTTGGAAACTTAGTTACTACAATTAAGATTATAAGGAAAATGCAATGAATAAATTGCAACTGAATCTGTAAGAGCAGTTTCACAGCCTGATTAATGCTTCATTTACTTGGCTTCTGGCTTTCCATCTTTCACTTTGACATTACTGACTTGTGCATGCATCAGCAACCTGATGGGGAAATTGTGGTATCCGAGCTAGACATGGCCAAACACGGGTACGGGACGGGTTATACGGGTACGGGTCCAGGTACGGTTCTCAAAATGAAGGACCCGGACCCGGACCGTGAATGGTACGGGTGCGTGTACGGTTCAGCCACGGGTCAAGCGGGTACGGGTCCACGGGTCCGTACGGGTCTGCCCTTTAAAAAAAAGTGTTACATTTTGACCAAATCTGTTATATTTTTTTAAAGATTCTGTTAAAAAACTAACAGAATCTATTTAAAAAGTAACTGTTATCTGTTAAAATCAATGAAACGTTACTTTTTTAACACATTCTGTTATAAAACTAACAAAATTTGAAGGTTTTGACTGGACGGACACGGGTCTGCACGGGTACGGGTTAGCACGGGTACGGGTTTTGGGAAGGTGGAACCGGACCCGAACCGCATCAAACACGGGTACGGTTCCGACGGGTCACGGGTCTTGCACGGGTCCGGGTCTTACGGGTCAAATCCGGGTCCGGTTCCACGGGTCGCCCCGGGTCCGGGTTGGCCATGTCTAATCCGAGCAGCCATGTCCCATATACCATGCCCATGGAAGAAACAACATGCATGCAACAATCCAAACCAAATAATGTGCATGGAGACTGTGGTTATATCCTCAACTAACAAGCCCAAAGCACATAACTAAACCTAAAGAAGAGGAGGCGAGTCTTGAATGGACTAGAAGCATGGTGCAATCATCAAAGGAGGATGCCAAAAACTGAAATGCTGAAATGCATACTGTCCAAGAATGATTTCATTCTATGATGTAAAAGAAAACTGATTTGGCTACTTAATTGGAGCTACGTTATTCCAGACAAAAAACTGAAGTCATGGATTATTAGAACAACCCTGAACCTTTTATTTTCTTTTTGAATATTATGCAGGAAAATGCTTGGTTAAAGCACATTTACTATTCATTTTGGGTACCAGAAACTCCCTTTGCAATATAAAATAATCTTAGCACATACATTTTCCAACATTCTTTATTGATGAGAAAAACTCACGTGATCAGATGTTCTCCCCCACTTGACCACCAAATTTATTACTTTTAGTCAGTTATGCACTGATAGGCTCATAATTTGGCAATCAAGTAATTTGCAGATTGGGGTTCCTATTATTTTTCCATCTTATACTATATACTCAAGAAAAATAGAAGCTATTGAATCAAGGATAGTCTGCACATTAAAGGATGCTGCAGTTAAGGGAAAGTATTATTGTGAAACCATAAATGAAAATATTTTTGGGAAGGCAAAAAATATACACATGTAATGTTAATCAGTGTCAAGAGAAGAAAGAACAAGACCTTCAACGTTTTTGTGCTTTCCTACGCCTAGATTGTGTCTTTTGCCATTTCTTTCTTGGGACCAATTTGCTCTTTGGTTTTAACTTCAGCTCAGGAGAGAATTTGTAATTGGGGTCTCTCATCCTTGCCTGAATATCCTTGAAAAACTGCATATTCAGTTTTTTGGGTCCACCCTTTCTAAGCTCTTCATATTCTGGCCCTGAAACTATGTTCTCAAAAGCTCCTATCAGAATGTCCAAATCGCTCATGACCTCCCACACATTAGTATAACGCCCATCTGGGCCCTTCTTCAGTTTTTTCAAGGCATTCTCCACGGCAAGTTTTCTAGCTTGCTTTCCTGGAGAAAGTTCTTCCGGTTCTTGCTCAGCTTTCAGAAGTTCTGAGATTGTTCGATATTTTGGTTTTTCCTCAAACTCAAACAATTTATCAATATACGCATCACTACTCTCGTTAGGGTAGGGTGCTGTTGGAATATCGTCATCATCATCACCTTCACTACCTGTCCAAAGTGTCTTCTCCTCATCACTGCCTGACCAAACACTCCATAGCTCATCACTATCATCAGCGTCAATGCGATCAGAGTGTTCCTTTGCCTGCTGTTTCATTTTCCTAATTTGTTCTTCAAGATGACTTTTACCTTTCTCAGAATCACTTTCATCTTCGCTCCCTGTCCACAAAGTAGCATCTTCATCCAGCTTTTTTGCCCACGTTTCCCTAAATTTCTTGTCCCCTAGTTTTCCGTCGCCAAACAGATCATAAGGTGAACGTCGTCTATCACGAGCATATGACCGCCATGCTGCAAAATGTAAATCCCAAATTCTTTAAGCCCGCTGAAGTGAACAAAGAGAATCAATCGTATTGAAAAAACAAATGAAAATTGTTTTACATTTGAAGTCCATAAGCACCAAAGCTAGTTTTCAGAAGTGACTAATACTTGAGATTTTGCAGAACATAGATACTCTCGCATATCAAGAATAGATTGTAACAATTTGAGAAAAAGCCGGAAAACACCTCAGAAATGGGAACAATAACAATCAAAGATTCGGGTCTCCAAGATTTGAAAGTGTATTAATTTGCAGTCCTTAAAGGAGAAGAATTAAAGTATACATTACATGAATTTAGGCAGCCTAATAAACTGAAATAAAGGAAGCAAGTACACAATATGACACCCATATGCCAGAATAAAATCATGAGCATAGAAAACTGGATGCCCCGTCGTGACGCCACCTTAAGCCCATGGGGTTCAATACCCCCTTGATTTTTGAAAAATGTCATTTTAGTACCAACAAACTTTTCTAAGGTACACTAAAACTACTACTCCCTCTGTCCCTAAATGAATGTCGATTTTGAAGAATTTTTTGTCCCAAAATGAATGACTTTTTCGAAAAACAAAAGTTTGTCCCTATACCTTTTTTTACCATTTTTTTTTCTCTAGTCTCCTTATACATGCAAAACTAAATGTTTGGAAAGAGGATTACATGATCATATACGAATCTTTGCCACTAAATTGTATGAAACGTAGAGATTTTCTGATTTCCTTTAAAATGAAATTTGGACATTCATTTAGGGACAGAGGAAGTATGTTTATGAATACTGACCCCCTTTACTTGGGATGAACTTTGGACTATAATATCATTTTGACCCCCTTTGTGCCATATTTCTATATGATTTAGTATAATTCTAATTTCTTAAGCAATCTTGAACCCCATTGAAAAACTTTTCTGGCTACGCCACTGATTCTGCCCTTCCTACTCTTCTGGTCACAGTCACACTAGCAATAATCAGCAAGGACACGGTCAGCCATTGCATAGAAGAGCTATATCCTACCCTTATTCATCCTTAAAGTTCAACTCTTAACTTCCAAAAAGAAGAAAACAAAAAAAAAGGTCTTTCAATTTTTGAGAGAGAAACTTCATCTGCATTGTGAACAGAAAAAAATATTAAATGGTCAGCTGAACAAGAAAGAAGAAATGTTATACTCTCAGGACTTTTTACAAATAGGTTGCGTGCACAAGGCACAAGGCACCACGCAGCACTTAGATATACTATAGCAAATGCAACACAACATGGGGCTTTACAGTTACAAATCTTATAGAAGCATAAGAAAATAAAAACCTCGCTAAATCAGCAGTGTAACAAAAAATTGAGGAAAAATAATAATAATTCTGTAGTTGAAAATATAACGATTGGGAATCTGACCGTGTGAAATTGGGGATGCGCAGCGATTTAGTGGGGTTGTTGAAGTGGTGGCAAGTGATTCCGGGAGGGTTTGTAATCTAAAAAGTGAATTCGAAGGCGGAAGAGAAAGGGTTATTCTGGTTCTGAGTAGAGATGCGAGTAGAGAAAGGCGGGGCGCCATTTTTGCGTAGTTCTAGCGGCAATTTGTCGCTGTGGAGACTGCCAGACTGGTATGTAGCGGCTCTGGTCCGTGGGTTTGAAATTTGGGTTTACTAACATTTAGAAAAGGCCAGACTTTGCTCAACGATCCAAATCAAATTATGAAAAAAAAATGGTGTGAGATGGTCTCGTACGAGTCTTGTGTTAAAGAGAATAAATGATTTGCCTTTAACGGATGGGCGGGACAAGTTATTTCTCCTCCTTTAACACGAGACTTTGCTCAACGATCCAAATCAAAATATGAAAGAAAAAAAAATGGTGTGAGATGGTCTCGTACGAGTCTTGTGTTAAAGAGAATAAATGATTTGCCTTTAACGGATGGGCGGGACAAGTTATTTCTCCTCCTTTAACACGAGACTCGTCTCGTGTGTGAGAACATCTCAGACAAAACTCCTCTCAAAATATTAGATATAGTATTATTATTTTTTTGTATAAATGAGTTGTTACTACTGGTGGAAGGTGGGTGAAAAGATAATTATATCCTTAATAAAACCTAACAATCCAATTTATAGTAAAAATGGATCCGGTACATTTAAACTTCCATAACCGTATCCTTGAAATTTGGCATGCTCTTTTAAGCTCAACACATTTATATTCTCAAATGAGTGTGTTTTTTAGGAACCTAGTTCCTCCATAAGTTATAAAAAGTCTTGTTTTGAACCCTCAAATCCCAAACCTTAAACCTTAAACCCTGTAAAAACAAGATTTTTTATAACTTATGGAGAAACTAGTTTCCCCCAAAATTTTCTCTTCTCAAATTATGTATTTAGACGGTGGTTGGGAGCGCGCGTGGAAGGGTGAGAGGGAGAACGAGTAGAGAGAAGGGGAGGGGGAGGGGAAGTTAGAGAGGTGGAATGAGTTATGAATTAAACTTGAAAAAAAAAAAAAAAAAAAAAAAAAGGGAGGTACATAGTTGTTGGAAATTAATCAAACATGAAATTCAGGACACATTACATCTCAACAGGGGCGGACCCAGATCCATAATCAAGGGGTTCACAAAATACATTAGACAAAAATTAAATACAAATTTGACACGCCCCAAGTCCCGGGATCCCCTAATAGAACCTCGAACCTGGTGCGCGTAACTAATAAGGAATGAAAAACTAACAAGAAACAAGAAACTAACGGGAAACAGGAACAATACATGTTAGAAACAAACTGACATGCTATATATACTCAAGAGTAAGGAGCTAAGATAGCTCACAACGAGTTCTAGACCAAGAAAATTTAAAACCAAACATGGTTACATATAGCGGAAGATATGTCTAGCACATAATCTGGCATCAAGAGATGTCTAGAGACAACAAGTACTACACAAGTCTACCCCAAACAAGCCCTGAGTTTAACAACTCATACAACATCGTCCTTACCAAAGTGTAAAATGACACTAGTCTCAAACCAGAACATCCTACAGAGTACGTTCCCAGCTATGACGAGCCTCACTGCGTACTATCCCCTGCTTTCCTGGGGGGGGGGGAAACAAATAAAGGGTGAGATAAATCTCAGTAAGCTACTAACATGCAACTACATGTCATGTTATCACGCAATTCCAGTAGATACTCAAGTAATCATATATCAAGTATCATCAAGTAACAAGTATAGGAGAGGCTAAGCCAACTCAACAAGTAATCAAGCTCAAGATATGATCAGGTAACAAGTAGTCAAGTAGTGTGAGAGGCTAGACCAACTCACCAAGAAGCATATAGGCCTATCACGTATCATTACCTGAATCCTTCCTTATTTCTCCCAAGAATACCATTGTTGTCGATGCTTGTATAGCTGATAATAACCACGATCAAGATCAAGAGACTGCTATGCAGTATATAAGAAGACCCGGCAACCAGTGTCATTCACAAGAACAAGATTCACGAGGTGTTCACGAGTTTAGCATTCACTTATATCAGGCGTTTTGCTCTAATACAGGATGCTAAGCCCTTACTATGGCAGGTAGTAAGGGAAAAACAGACCGAATCCATAGACCCACGATTATCACTTATGCCCCAGTCCTCGCAATAAGCGTGAACCTATACACCCCTCTGCACCAAATAAGCCAGCTGGACTCACACGAGAATAGAACTAAGTCCCATAATAGTGGACCAGTCTTTATGCACCATGTAATCATGTATCATGTGCTCACGAGAATATGCACCATGTAATCATGTATCATGTGCTCACGGGAATATTCACCATGTAATCATGTATCATGTATCATGTGCTCACGAGAATACAAGTACACATACGCAATCAGTGCGAAGACAAATCAATCTAACAATGGCACGTGGAGTGTCCATATAACACGGTCAATCCAAGTTAGAGTCTATTAATAACAGACCTCAAACAAGTAGTAGGGTATATCATTCTATATCACTGTCACATGCCAAGTTTGCACGTACATATTCATATCACGTTTAACACATTAAAGTGTCTATCACGATACCCTTACTATCAAATAGAGCCCAATACCTTAGACTCTAAATACGTAGTAGAATAGGTCACATCATACCTAGTCACAGTCATATCTCACGTATATGTATCGTTAGTAATCGAATACATTTTCCAACACATATTGTGTTCTTTAGTTATTCTTATTAACTTAAATCGTAGTATTCACGATTATATGAATTATCTTCATATTACACTAGTCCCTATTTTCTTTAGGAACCCATTTCAAGACAAGATATCTTCTTTATTCTTTATATACTTCATTGAGTATATACACGATTAAAACCAATCACTAGCACTTTAGTGCTTATTCATAGCACTTCCAATATACACGTATCAAATTCAAATGTGTAGTAGAGTTAATTATTCTCTATCTAATCCCATATCCCAACTCTTTCGGTTATTCATACCATGTATCAAGTAATCAAGAAGTAACATTTTATCAAGTAAATATATGCAAGATTTGTATATACACATCAAGAATCATTCAAGTTTATTACCATACACATATATTGGTGTCAAGGCACGTACAAGATTTTATAATCTTATATTCAAGTCGTAATCCAATTATTTGGATGTTCATGTCATGTACAAGATTTTATTGTCTTATACTTCAAGTTACTGTCTCAACTTAAGACATTCAAGACATTCGGACATTCAAGACATTCAATACATATACCAGATTTTATCATCTTATATCCAAGTTCTCAATCCATTTCTTTGGATGGTTAAACATGTACAAGAGTTAATTATCTTATACTTCAAGTTCAAGCTAGGAAGATGAATTATACATCTTTCACGTATTATTTTCCAATCCTTTTCTTAGGACATTCAAGATCAAGACATTAGTTGGTGCCCCTAAAGTACACAAACATTAACTTCAAGACACATAAAAGAGAGTTACTACTCTTATACTCAAGTTATCATTTAATTAGGATTCAAGTCCACATTTCATTTGTTCACAAAGGGACTATTTTTCAGTACTAGAGTGTTCTACAATACTCATCTAGGCCATCTAGGGTAGTACCCTAAACCTAGACCAAGAATACTTCGAGTTCAAATTAAGTAAATGAGCTATACAACTCATACTTACAAGTTCATAATCCCCTACATAGGATATTCAAGCTCAAGACACTAATTTGGTGCTCTCAAGGTGCTCAAACATAGGTTCCAAGACAAGCATAACACATAAGTGCTTGTTCATAGCACTTTCAAGACATAAAGAAGAGTTCTTCCTTTTATACTCAAGTTCTCATTTTAATTTAATGAGTAATCATGTTCAAGACTCACTTCTGATGCCCCTAAGGTGTCACAACACTTGCTAGGACATCTTATACTAAGGCTATATGCCTTAGGAGAGATAAACTTTCATTTCATTTTAGGTTTAAAACACTTTTGTTGAAACAGGGGACCGGGCGGGCGCCTACCACTGACCGGGCGGCCGCTCAATAGAGCACTTTTGAAACCAAAACTTCTGGTGAAATAGGCGGGCGCTCGAGGGACCACCAGGCGGGCGCCTGGTACAATTTTCAGCAAATACCAAATTTCTTTCCAGACTTAGAATTCTCCGTCCCAAGCGTAGGAGTATACTTTTACAAACCCTTAGGCAATACCCATGACATCCAAACAAGTTCAGAACATTACTTTTTACCGTCCCACAAATAATAGAATAATTTTCCTTTATTCCATTTAAGTATTTCACCGTCCCCAAAAGTATAAGTATAATTTTCTAATATACTAATATAATCATTTAGGGATACTTCCATTTATTTCCCCGTACCACAAATAATAGTAAAAATTTTCTAATAATATTTAAATCAAGTTAATATTTTACCGTCCCAAATTTAGGACAATTTACTAACATGTGAATATACTCCTCTGGGTATACTAACACTTCAAGAAACACATTTAACATGCTCAGAACATATTTCCCAAGTCTAATTCATTCTTTCTACAGAGTCTTTTAATACTCCCTTCGTCCCAAATTTACAAGTATTACGAAATTCAACCAAATCACGAAATTAACAAGCACAAGTATCAAGAATAACACATAAGCATGTTATTACAAGCAAGGGGGAGCTAATAACTTACCTACTCCGAAATCAAATTCACCCAAACTAATTTCTGTTCGGCATGAAATGCTCTACTCACCGCCCTGATCATCTATGCGAAGTCGGATTTTCAAACAGAGGCATAATTAAGCGAGAGGAGTCGAAAATAGGGTAAAACTGAACTCCCTTTATGAAACAGAGAGAAAGTACGAGAAGAAACTGAGAAATGCTTTCTCAGTTGGCAAACACAAGAAGATATCCTTACAAGTTTCGAGAAATTGCAATTAAGCCCTCCAAGTTTTACTTTTAACAAAAAGGCCCCTAAACTCTCAACTTTGACATTTAACCACCTTAATTCTCTAAAGTAGTTAAATAATTAACTCAAATAAAATAGCATATAAATATGCTAGTCAAGAATTTAACAAGCAAGTCAAGAATTTAACAAGAATTAGGACAGGCGTTACAAAATTTCTCTCTTTTTATGTTCTTTTCTTTTGTTTTGCCAAGATGGGTGGACTGAAACTGGCAAAGGGTGATCACTTAGTAATAAAAAAAATAAAAAATAAAAAATTTTGAACTGTCAACATGAAATTAGGGGGGTTCACTTCCACCCACCCCCTAGGACCTTCTTGGGTCCGCCCCTGCATCTCAACTATTCCAATTTACATATAAGGGATGAACATCAAAAGCTAGTCAAACCCACCTTCTAGCTTGTCGGATGTCTCACTTCTGTTCTAACGTATTAGACATCTTCATTCGAATACAAAAATGAACAAATAATGAGTATAACTCAATAAGTCTTTCAAAGAAGATACAAAGTACATGTAAGATTATGGCTTGCAACACAAGTCATTTAGTGAATTCCATACATAAAATCATAAGTATAATGTTAATATAAAGTGTAGTCAATAATAAAATGTGTAGAATTCCTGAAATGTAATTTATCAATTTATGATGGGCAAAATGGTAAATTAACATTGCTAAAGCTTGAAAGGGTGTGGTCCCTAAATGAAGTGTCACCATGTTTACTATTTAAAGGCCTCTCCATCAAGCCTAAAACATACTTCATTCTTACTTTCTCTCATCTAAATTACTTCATAATGTTGGAAGACTTTTGAGAGATTAAGAGACACTTATCATTTAGAAGAACACTTCTCCCTACTTGTTCTTCATTTCTCCCTACAACATTCATAATGGATTCAACAGGTATTATCCCGCTTCCGCCTTCATCTTCTTCCTCAATCTTATTCTGAATATGAGTGTGGCATTCAGGGATCTTAAATTGTTCCAACAATTGGTATCAGAGCCCGCTCATATTTTGGTTTAAGTTTGAGTTCTTTTCGGGAAAGCTTTTATGCTTTATTCGATTCATTTTTTCTGTTGAATCATCAAGTTTTGATGTTGATTAGGACTCTAATTAATTCATAGAGTACTGATAATCATCATCTGAATTTAAGAAAATGGTTTGAAAAGTTTTGTTGAATGAACACAATGGTTGAAGTGTGAATATCCCTTCATAACATGGTTTTATGTCTAGTGCATACCATGTGGATCTACATACTTGATTCCATTATTTTAAAGCAAGATTATTCCTAAATAACATGGTTTTATGTTGTAAAGAACATACCATGTGGATCTACTTGTTGTTCATCATTTTTTGGGACAAAATTTGGAAAAGTGCAGCAAAGCATGCATGAAACGGTGGCTTTAGCCCGGTCGGGTCTTATGTTCTGCCCGGTCGGGTATTATAAGTTGCCCGGTCGCGCATGTACACTATTCACAGGTTTTTGTTTTTTCAAAGATGTTGCACAATTTTGTTCCTCTATTGAACAAAACATACATTTTTTCAAACCTTAAAGCCTTGATTAATTATATGCTTAAATAATTTTATTCATTGTTTAAATAATATTATCGTCTAAGTGATTAACGTTATTTAAATCCAAAATTATTTAAGTGTTGAATGTTTAAATTAATATGTGAATGACTTGAATTTTCCAAAGAAGATCTTGACATTTGACTAAACTTAAGCATTCATGTGATGACAAATAAAATGAACATTAAGTTGTTTTATTAAATGCTTAAGACTACCCAAAGGAAGATTATGCATTTAATCAAATGTTGTTCAAATTATTTGTCATCTAAGGTAATTATTTATGAGTCAATTCGAAATCCAAAGATTAGTTATGATGTCATGTTAATTACCTTATTGATGGATTTCATTGATATAATTAATCATTTATTCGTTATGTAGTTTCTTATTTATGTTTTGTTTTTTCATTCTTTTGTTCTCAAAAACCCAACAGATTTACTTATTGTTTCATCCGTTATTACTGCTATGAGTACCGTACCGATGCTAAATGGGACTAATTTTAAAACTTGGAAAACAAATAATTATGATCTTGGGCTATATGGACCTAGAACTCGCATTAAGGGATCTGTTTTTCTTCTTATTGCTTAAGTGCTGAGAAGTGAAAATAATCCAACCGCGTGAGCCTAACGATAATAAAGAATGTTGTCCCGGAGACCTTTTGGACAGTGTCTCCGAGGATGTTGATGCTGAAACGTTCCTTGATACCCTTGAGGAAGCTTGTTTCCATAAGGTATAAGGGTACCGGGAATTTAAGGGAGTACATTTAGAAATAGTTCACCTATCAATAAAACTAAAAGCACTTAAGTCCGGGATATCTGTAACGACCCCAAAAAATCCGTTTTATTTAATTTATAATTATTTTATATTTTTGAGAATTTTTAAACTTAAAATTATGTGTGCATTTGATTTGTTGCATTATATTAAATGAATTGGCACATCTTACTTGATTATTTGAGTTAGTTAAAGAGTTAGTAGTAACATTTGTTTTGATAGTTAAGTTGGGTAGTGGAATTTTATGGGCCAATAATTTAGTTGTTAAAGAGTTGAGGGAATTAAGTAACTTTAGGGGCTTTATTGAAAGTTGGAGTAAGGGGTCTAAGTGTTTAAACTAGAACTTAGGTGATCAAAGTTGAAAGTGGGAGAAAATTTTATAAAAAGCAATGACTTCCTTCCCCCCCTTCTCAGTCAACTTCACCCCTCACCCTTAACTTTCCCAAATTCAAGTTCCCCTGAGAATTGCCATTGTTGGAGGAAGAAAGAAAAGGTAAGATTTTGTTTTGTTAATTTTCCTTATTTTAATTTACTACTCCATTTTCAAATCTAATTACATATAAATGTTCAGGGAGTTGAATAGATCATATCTACCGAACAATATAATTTTCTTGACTCATTTCCGAAAAATAGGTAAGTTACTAATCCCCCCTTTAAATGTTAAAATGGTCATAAGCATGCTATATATGCTTTATATGTTATAAAATAATGTTTTGGGTATACTTTTATATACTTGTAATTTTGGGACGGAGGGAGTAGTAAAACTGGTTATAGACTTGTTATTTGTGGGAAGTGGGTATATGGGTATAGTAGTTTTGGTTTTGGGTAAGTAGGAGAGGATGCAACATCATATATGCTTTATATATTATACTCCTACTCGTGGGACGGTAAAATAATATCTTTAGTTAAATGTTAAATAAATGAATTATAAAATTATACTATTACTTATGGGACGGGGAAAGAAGTGAAAGTATCCTAAAGTGGGTATATTAGTATATTAAAAATTATAACGATACTTGTGAAACGGAGGGAGTAGTAATAATTTGTTGCATGTGGGAAATGTTAATACAAATGGGTGTTGTAGTATTGTGAAAGTATAGTAATGTTGTTGTACCTAATAAAATGGATATAAACATGTTATATATGCCTAGTAGGTTGTGAAATAATGTTTTGGATATGTTTTATTTATACTTGTAAATTTGGGACAGAGGGAGTAGTAAGAATTTGTACATAGCTTGTTATTGGTGGGAAGGCTATAGAAGTTGGTGTTGGTATTGTGCTTGGGCTGAGTTGGTAGCCTTTGTGAAGGTTGAAATTGTTGAGTGTTGCTAATGTTAGTATTTTGGGTTGGTGAGATGAAGGGAGTATATTGATTTTAGCCAAAATCTGATTCCTGGTCTGATTACACGACTCGTGTAGGGGTACACGAGTCGTGTAAGGGGAGATTCTGAAGGAGTGTTTTCTTACACGAGTCGTGTACTGTTACACGACTTGTGTAGAAGTTGTTACACGAGTCGTGTAGTGGTACACGAGTCGTGTAAGAGCCCAAATTCTGAATTTGTGTATTTTTTTACGTAAAATCTTCCGGAGGTCATAACTTCTTCATTCGGACTCCGTTTTAGTCGTGTAAAATATCGTTGGAAAGCTCTTCTCGAGTACTACACGATGGGTTGGTTTATTGAGTTGGGTTTTGATTTTTATAGTACGGAAATCCAGTAGGTGTTTAGTACTAACAAGAGTATCCATGGTTCATTATGGTAGAGTTGGTCTTTTGTGATCAAGTTTGAATTAATGTGATTGTTTGGATGGATTGTGTGATGACATAATGTCAATATGGTGCATACTATTATGAAAACGTGTTTACTTCTCTATGATGAGCTTGTGTGGTTCCCTACTTTGGAATCATACCCCGTTTGTTGTTAAAGCAAGTTTTCTTTGCTTCGGTTGTGTCTAAAGTCCAGCTGGTACTTTTGTGTGTGTTGGGCAGTGATAGGGATTATAATGGTCTCCGAGCCAAGTACATTATAAGGCTCCTATCATTGGTTTCCCATTTTTAACCCCCTTCCTTAGGCCAAAGGTTGGGCACTTTGGGTTATGACTTTGTGTCATTTTCCCCCCGTTGTTGTTGTTGTTGTTTGGTTCCGGAACCCGTCTCAGCTCTTCGATGCTGCTCAGTTGATGCCTCTCAGATGGCTATTGTTTGGTTTGAGAACCTTGGCTCAGTATCCACGTATGAGTGTTTATTTCCGCTTTATGTGTTGCATGATGAGTTGGTCGTTATTTCCAACCGGTATGGGACGGTTGGCGATAGGGAGCCTCTCATGTTATGTGCTATGTGTTATACGCTTATTTGTTAATATTGTTTCTTTATGATCATCATATTAGCATGTAATGTAGTTGCATTTTAGTAACTTACTGAGATTTATTCTCACCCCTTATTTGTTTACCGTTTTAGATAAGAAGGAGTCCAGGGAATAGGTCACAGCACAGGGAGGACGTTGGTAAAGAGATCTTTGGTAAGACTTTTGGGAAGTGATATGTATAAAGGATACATTATGTAAATGTAATACCTTTAGGGTAGTGTAACCGTGACTCAGTTATTTGTATCATCTCTTCTAGTAGGTGTTCGTGTTTGTAAATTTTATAAGTAAAGTTTGTTATAGCCAAGTGGCTAAGTACTCATTTGAGAAAGTTTGTTTTGTGACTTAAAGTCATGTTTTGGTAACGTTTTGGTTGTGTGAACCTTTTTAAGAAAATATATTTCGAAAATTTTTAGTAGAGTTGCTTTACGACGTCTTCCTCGCGTGTCCCGGGCGTGGGGCCAAGTAGGACCACGGGTCGGGGCGCGACAGTTGGTATCAGAGCTAGGTTGTAGATGGTCTAGAATGACTAAATGACCTAGGAGGGTAGTTGTGTATAGGGTAAGTAACGTTGAGAGTTTTATGCAGGTACTTATTGAAAATGGTTGGCACCGAAGGGAATCAGTCAGGGCCTTCAGGGTCGGGTAACGCTAGAGAAGAGGTTCGAGCACTGTTCCAAGGTATGTTTGTAGCTGTCATGAAAATCATTGACGATATAGAGGAGCATAAAACCAAGATTGAAATCTCAGATGTGACAAAACGAGGAGAACAGGTAAAACCGCAACCCCAGCGTGGAGATAGTAGAGAATATCAAGGAACACCTTCGCAAGCTAGGGCATCTTTTCAAGGGCCGCATAATAGTGGAACTCGAAGTAAACGAGTATGTAACTACTATCAAAGGATGGGACATTTAGAAGAAAAATGTTGGGAAAAGCAAGGCAAATGTTTGAGTTGTGGTCAGTTGGGTCACTTTCAGAAGAATTGCTTTAGATTTAAGAATCAGTTATCGGGAAGTGCAGCTGGGTCATCTCGTGGCCAAAAGAGGGATGCTTCAGGAAAGGTTAAAGTGCAAGATCGTGTTTCTTCCATCAATCAACAACAGATTTCAGATTCTTCTAATGTGACTGGAGGTATAATTTTTATGTCTAGTTTGAGAGCACACACACTTATAGACCCTGGCTCTTCGCATACTTGTGTGTTTGTGCATTGTGCTTCTTGATTGCATGTGTCTTCTGAGTCTTTACCTTATGTGTTAGATGTGTCTTCCTAAGGGGGAGTGTTAGAGGACCGATAAAGTATCGTATACTTGTGATGTGCGTATTCATGGGCGTGTTTTATTTGCCGGTTTAGTGATGTTGTCATCACAAGATCTTGATGTTATGGTGGTGGAATTTTATATGCTAGTGTGTTTTAGTTAAGCATAGTATATATATGTGTTTAGCTTTCATGCTATTTATGAATTAAGAAATTTGTAAATTGTTGTTGCAAGCTTGTGCCTGGTAGTTGGTTTATGGAGTTAGTAGTGAAAAAAAAAAAAAAAAAAAAAAAAAAAAATTGCATTTAAATTGAAAGATATATTTTCCTTGTGAGATTTTAAATTTATTTCCCTTGAGTGGTACTTGTTCTTGAGGAGAACCTTGGGTGATCTTGAGTGGTTGGGTGCTATGTTTGAGCAACATCAGAGATCAGTAATTGTTTAGTGGTTGATTTGAAGTGATTATCATTTGTTGAGAATTTTAGTTGAGTATATTTCAAAGATGGCTTTTATATCGGGTATGGACATCATGAATGGTGGTTATATAGTTTGAATTCTCATCTACTTCAGTGGTATTGTTGGATACGTTGAATTGTATAAGTAATCCTAGTCTGATTCTTTGAGAGCGGTAGCAGTTTGTAAAATCAGGGCAGAATGTCTTCATGTTAGAGGATATATTATTTTGAGGAAAGTTTCAACTCAGGCATAGGGTTGAAGATTTATTGATGGATTTCTAAGGTAGCTACACTGTTAACTACATAGCACAGAAAGATGCACTATCTCGATGGATTGGTAAGAGTGAACGAGTTTAATTGTTGCGAGTATTAATTGATGAATCGAGAGTTGATGACAACTTCAATATTGATATTTCTTAATGAATTTAACTAGTACTACAGTTATCTAGAGGATATGATTAGTGTTACTAATTTCTAGTGGATATGTCAAGCTTACCCTTATAGTGGATTTGATAAATTCATTATTCATAGAGATTCCTTAAAGAGTGATTGAGATGTTCGTTGCTTCAGGATGGTACGGTAACAATGTGTGCTTTGAGAAGATTGATTCCTTATCAACAAAATTATCCTACCCATAAATTGAGATTTATTGCGATTATACATCCATTGCATTAGTGAATGACTTTGATGGAGTTAGATTCGAAGTGTTTACCATATTATATCATCGGGAAATGTATTATGTTAGAGGATTCATTGACTTATAGTTCATGGGTGATAA
The DNA here is from genome assembly GCA_026119855.1 of Campanula takesimana. NCBI lineage: Eukaryota > Viridiplantae > Streptophyta > Magnoliopsida > Asterales > Campanulaceae > Campanula > Campanula takesimana. The sequence goes on along the minus strand of JAOWBW010000438.1, from coordinate 319,099 downwards.
AACTAAATGGGGAATGTTAGAGGAATTAACACTTTGGAGTCTTCGTGAGTTGAGACATGGTGTGACTTTGCGATTGTGAAAGCTTTAAATTTCTACTCTATTAAATAATATCAACTATCAAAAATTACTCGTGGAATGAATAATGACAGACAATAAGATTTTGTTCGTGGCTAGTGATGGAATTTTAACTTCTATAGCAGAGTATGTAGTCAACACTTAGTGGAATTAAACATGTATAACGGAGTTCAACTATAGATACTTGAAGGGATACACAAGACCAATTTAATTCTGAATCCAAGTAGAAGTAGAGTATTGAGATAAATTCAAGGAGTTACCTTTAATTGTTTGATGCGAGGAATTCTAAGTATTCAACTAAGTCCTTGAGTTGTGAATAATCTGGAAGTAAATCATCAGTTGTCAGTGATTTGTTCAGAAGATAGTTCGATTTCATGGTATGTCTACGAGCATGGTAATAGATATGGGTTCCTTATTTACATCTTGATTTGGGCAAGCATTTCAGAAGACCTGGGGTTCGGAATTGAGACTTAGTATGACTTTCACCCTCAGTCAGATGGTCAGTTAGAAATAACCATTCAGATTCTTGAGAACTTGTTTAGTTGATTCTAAGAATTCGAGGGATATACCTTTACTTCTCGTGGAATTGTTTAATATGTCAGTTCTTTTGAGATTTTGGAAAGAGCTAGAGGTTGAGTTTATCGTCCTGTGTTACTTCCTTCTCTTGACAAGGTAGATAATGAGTTCCATGTGTTAATGCCACGCAATTGTGTTTATGATTCTTCTCCGATATGTCTAAAGTTTTAGAGGATATTGAACTCAGTATGAAGTTTCGGGATTGAAATGAAAGGAAGTATCTTGGTTGTTTGAGAATGGAGGTAAGCAATCTTAAAATTCGGGTCGAATTTTCTTTAAGGGGGAGTGAGTGTAACGACCCCAAAAAATCCGTTTTATTTAATTTATAATTATTTTATATTTTTGAGAATTTTTAAACTTAAAATTATGTGTGCATTTTATTTGTTGCATTATATTAAATGAATTGGCACATCTTACTTGATTATTTGAGTTAGTTAAAGAGTTAGTAGTAACATTTGTTTTGATAGTTAAGTTGGGTAGTGGAATTTTATGGGCCAATAATTTAGTTGTTAAAGAGTTGAGGGAATTAAGTAACTTTAGGGGCTTTATTGAAAGTTGGAGTAAGGGGTCTAAGTGTTTAAACTAGAACTTAGGTGATCAAAGTTGAAAGTGGGAGAAAATTTTATAAAAAGCAATGACTTCCTTCCCCCCTTCTCAGTCAACTTCACCCCTCACCCTTAACTTTCCCAAATTCAAGTTCCCCTGAGAATTGCCATTGTTGGAGGAAGAAAGAAAAGGTAAGATTTTGTTTTGTTAATTTTCCTTATTTTAATTTACTACTCCATTTTCAAATCTAATTACATATAAATGTTCAGGGAGTTGAATAGATCATATCTACCGAACAATATAATTTTCTTGACTCATTTCCGAAAAATAGGTAAGTTACTAATCCCCCCTTTAAATGTTAAAATGGTCATAAGCATGCTATATATGCTTTATATGTTATAAAATAATGTTTTGGGTATACTTTTATATACTTGTAATTTTGGGACGGAGGGAGTAGTAAAACTGGTTATAGACTTGTTATTTGTGGGAAGTGGGTATATGGGTATAGTAGTTTTGGTTTTGGGGAAGTAGGAGAGGATGCAACATCATATATGCTTTATATATTATACTCCTACTCGTGGGACGGTAAAATAATATCTTTAGTTAAATGTTAAATAAATGAATTATAAAATTATACTATTACTTATGGGACGGGGAAAGAAGTGAAAGTATCCTAAAGTGGGTATATTAGTATATTAAAAATTATAACGATACTTGTGAAACGGAGGGAGTAGTAATAATTTGTTGCATGTGGGAAATGTTAATACAAATGGGTGTTGTAGTATTGTGAAAGTATAGTAATGTTGTTGTACCTAATAAAATGGATATAAACATGTTATATATGCCTAGTAGGTTGTGAAATAATGTTTTGGATATGTTTTATTTATACTTGTAAATTTGGGACAGAGGGAGTAGTAAGAATTTGTACATAGCTTGTTATTGGTGGGAAGGCTATAGAAGTTGGTGTTGGTATTGTGCTTGGGCTGAGTTGGTAGCCTTTGTGAAGGTTGAAATTGTTGAGTGTTGCTAATGTTAGTATTTTGGGTTGGTGAGATGAAGGGAGTATATTGATTTTAGCCAAAATCTGATTCCTGGTCTGATTACACGACTCGTGTAGGGGTACACGAGTCGTGTAAGGGGAGATTCTGAAGGAGTGTTTTCTTACACGAGTCGTGTACTGTTACACGACTTGTGTAGAAGTTGTTACACGAGTCGTGTAGTGGTACACGAGTCGTGTAAGAGCCCAAATTCTGAATTTGTGTATTTTTTTACGTAAAATCTTCCGGAGGTCATAACTTCTTCATTCGGACTCCGTTTTAGTCGTGTAAAATATCGTTGGAAAGCTCTTCTCGAGTAATACACGATGGGTTGGTTTATTGAGTTGGGTTTTGATTTTTATAGTACGGAAATCCAGTAGGTGTTTAGTACTAACAAGAGTATCCATGGTTCATTATGGTAGAGTTGGTCTTTTGTGATCAAGTTTGAATTAATGTGATTGTTTGGATGGATTGTGTGATGACATAATGTCAATATGGTGCATACTATTATGAAAACGTGTTTACTTCTCTATGATGAGCTTGTGTGGTTCCCTACTTTGGAATCATACCCCGTTTGTTGTTAAAGCAAGTTTTCTTTGCTTCGGTTGTGTCTAAAGTCCAGCTGGTACTTTTGTGTGTGTTGGGCAGTGATAGGGATTATAATGGTCTCCGAGCCAAGTACATTATAAGGCTCCTATCATTGGTTTCCCATTTTTAACCCCCTTCCTTAGGCCAAAGGTTGGGCACTTTGGGTTATGACTTTGTGTCATTTTCCCCCCGTTGTTGTTGTTGTTGTTTGGTTCCGGAACCCGTCTCAACTCTTCGATGCTGCTCAGTTGATGCCTCTCAGATGGCTATTGTTTGGTTTGAGAACCTTGGCTCAGTATCCACGTATGAGTGTTTATTTCCGCTTTATGTGTTGCATGATGAGTTGGTCGTTATTTCCAACCGGTATGGGACGGTTGGCGATAGGGAGCCTCTCATGTTATGTGCTATGTGTTATACGCTTATTTGTTAATATTGTTTCTTTATGATCATCATATTAGCATGTAATGTAGTTGCATTTTAGTAACTTACTGAGATTTATTCTCACCCCTTATTTGTTTACCGTTTTAGATAAGAAGGAGTCCAGGGAATAGGTCACAGCACAGGGAGGACGTTGGTAAAGAGATCTTTGGTAAGACTTTTGGGAAGTGATATGTATAAAGGATACATTATGTAAATGTAATACCTTTAGGGTAGTGTAACCGTGACTCAGTTATTTGTATCATCTCTTCTAGTAGGTGTTCGTGTTTGTAAATTTTATAAGTAAAGTTTGTTATAGCCAAGTGGCTAAGTACTCATTTGAGAAAGTTTGTTTTGTGACTTAAAGTCATGTTTTGGTAACGTTTTGGTTGTGTGAACCTTTTTAAGAAAATATATTTCGAAAATTTTTAGTAGAGTTGCTTTACGACGTCTTCCTCGCGTGTCCCGGGCGTGGGGCCAAGTAGGACCACGGGTCGGGGCGCGACAATATCGAAAGATATTCTTATGCATTTAGTTTTGATCTTTCTTCCTTCTCAGTTTGGTCACTTTGAGGTGACCTATAATTGTCAAAAGATAAGTGAATTATTAATGAATTACTTTCACTTATGACACAAGAGGAAGATAGGTTAAAGCGATTTAGAACTAAATGTGCTCATTTAGCATCTACCTTTTCTCATGGGACAAGAGAAGAGGGAAAGAAACTGTGGTTGCAAGTAATGAGAAGTCTAAGGGATCATCTAATGATCATAAAGAAATGCTTCTTTTGCAAGGACATCACTAACATGAAGTTCGATTACCCTAAGTATCACGCTTGGTGTGAAAGGTATATGTCGCGACCCCGACCCCGCAGGCCCGGAGTACGCGAGCTGGACGTCGACTTAGAACCAATACACCAAAGTACCGAAGATAAAATTTTCTTTTTATACCAAAAGGTAATACAAGGTTTTGTAAATCAAAGTTTAATAATAACAAAGTACCACTAACATAAGCTCCACAAGCTTATACCCCAAAATATAACATATACAATTCTTAATGACGTCATTGTTTGGTGACACTATCCCAAGGTTATACATTTAAATAATGCAAACCGAATAACAACTTTCCCAAAAAAGCTATATCCACACTCGACGTCCTGCCTCGTGATCAGCGAGTCTAATCCTTTCCACCTAGGGGGGGTTAAGGAAAAACAAAGACAAAAGAAAAGGGGGTGAGATAAATCTCAATAAGTTACTAATGCAACTACATGACATGCTAATATGCAATAGGCAATAAACAGTATAATAATCCATGTAGCACATAACAGTTATCAGATAACAGATAGCAGCGGAAATAAACAATTAACAAAGGATATTAGCCAAGGTTTCCAAACCGATAGACCCAAATAAAGGATCGCTGCGCAGCTTCAACAATCAACCAATCAACATCTTCATAGTATCATGAAAGCCGAAGAGAAAACCCCGGTACCGGAACAATAACCAAGTAACATGTCACAAAGGACGGGAGATATGCCACAAAGTCATACTCCAAAAGTTAGCTAGACTACTTCACAATGGAAGCTAGCTCATCTCATTCCAAGGCCAATCTGGAAGAGGAAAATATGGGCAAAACAATGGTCAACATTATAATGAACTTGGCTCGTGCCATTATAATCTTTCCCATCGCCCGACACAACCACAAATACCAGCTGGACTTCCAAATAAAGGCTGAGTAATAAAACACTAGCACAATAAACAACCACTGATTCCAAAGTAGGGAACCTTATCAAGAAGTCACCAAGAAAGTGAAATGAACCAACAATACACAATTAAAGTGTTCCAATAATCTCAACAATGATAACACAATTCCCATATCACATTTGATCACAAAGGATCCAGTTAACTCAAGCACTCAACCAAAACTACTCACTCATCTCGAATAGCTCAAGGAGAGCTTTAAAACGATAGCTTATACACCTAAAACGGAGTCCGGATGAGAGAGTTATGAACTATCGAAGATTGTCTACGAAGAGTACAAGAGGGTGAAGCTCAGGACTTGTACAGCGGATGGGGCGCACGCCCGCGCAGAAAGGGTGCGCGCGCACTGGAGGATCAGAAGGTTTTTGCAAAAGGGCCAGGGGAGGGTGTGCGCGCTCGCAAGAAAAGGGTGAGCACGCCCTATAGCATCAGAAGGTTTTCTAAGTTGAACAAGGGAGGGTGCGTGCGCTCGCACCTAAAGGGTGCGTGCGCCCCCTAGGGATTTCGGCCAAAACCCAGATTTCTTCTGGGTTCTTCAATTCGGGCAAGAACACCAAAATTCCACCTTTTTCATACCAAAACCAAAATCAAAATAAATTCCACATAAATTCCCAAACTCAACCCAACATCATATGTATCAACTAAAGCACCATACAAGCATGAAATGAACATTTTAGCATAATAATGGGGGGAAAGCAACTTACTTGAAATTTCTCAAGGATGACGGAATTCAAATATTTTTGGTTCTACGCGATCCTATCGACGATCTAAACACATTTCATAAAATGAGTAATAAGAAAAGATGAGAGGAAGAGGATGAAAATGAAGAGAGAAGGGAGAGGGGGATTTTTACCTTTTCTTTGAAAGAGAGAGAGAGAGAGATAACTGGGAATGGGGAAATGATGGAGAAGGGAGGAAGAAGAAGGAGGATGTTTTTTTAAAAATGTTACACTTAAGCCCCTCCGCTCCAAACTAACGCTATTAAACCCCAAATAACTCTCTATTCAAGATGATTCCCCTATTTCACACTTAACACAATATTACCCAAATAATGCTAGACATAATTAAATATCATGAAACACAAAATGCTCACATAAATAAATAATCAAATGAATAAATAAATAATTATTTAATACTAGAATTTAGAGGCGGGTTTTCGGGTCGTGACATTCACTCCTCCTTAAAGAAAATTCGACCCGAATTTTAAAGAGACTTACCCGAACCAAAAAGCCACGGATATTTCCGTTCCATCTCTCCTCGAAGCTCCCACGTTGATTCCTCAACATCATGATTTCTCCAAAGAACTCTAACCAACGATATGCTCTTATTCCTCAACTCTTGGACTTTAGTATCAAGAATCCGAACCGGACGTTCCTCGTAGGTCATGTCGGGATCGATATCCTCGGGTATCCTCGGTAACACGTGAGATGGGTCATGCAAATACTTACGAAGCATAGAAACGTGGAAAACGTTGTGCAAACGATCAAGAGAAGATGGTAATGCAAGTCGATACGCCAGAAGTCCCACTTTATCCAAAATCTCAAACGGTCCAATAAATCTCGGAGCCAATTTACCCTTCTTTCCAAACCTACGAATACCCACCTTCGGAGATACCTTCAAAAACACAAAATCTCCGGTTTGAAAATTAAGATCTCGCCTTCGGTGGTCCGCATAGCTCTTATGTCGACTCTGGACTGTCTTCAATCGATCTCGAATAATTTTAACCTTCTCAACTGAATCCTGAACCAAATCGATACCCCAAATCTTTGCTTCCCCAATCTCATCCCAACAAATAGGTGATCTACACTTTCTCCCATACAAAGCCTCGCAAGGTGCCATCTCGATACTAGCCTGATAACTGTTGTTGTAAGAGAATTCCACTAACGGTAGATGTCTATCCCAAGAATCAGAGAAGTCTATCGAACACGCTCGAAGCATATCCTCTAAAATCTGGATGGTCCTCTCGGATTGACCGTCAGTCTGAGGATGAAAAGCTGTACTGAATCGCAAATCTGTACCCAAAGCCACTTGTAACGCTTTCCAAAATTTGGAAGTAAACCTCGGGTCACGATCTAACACAATGCTAACAGGGACTCCATGCAATCTCACAATCTCATTTACATAAAGGGTCGCGAGTTTCTCCATCGAGTATCGAATATCCATCGGTAAGAAATGAGCGGTCTTGGTCAGTCTGTCCACAATTACCCATACGCTATCATATCCCCTACGGGTACGAGGTAGTCCCGTAACAAAATCTATTGTCACATGTTCCCACTTCCATTCTGGAATCTCTAACGGTTGAAGTAGTCCCGCGGGTCTCTGATGCTCGGCTTTGACTTGTTGACAAGTTAAACACCTCGATACATACTCAGCTATTTCCCTCTTCATATTGTTCCACCAAAATTGTTTCCTCAGATCTTGGAACATCTTCGTGCTACCCGGGTGAATAGTGTATCTCGATTTGTGACCCTCGTCTAAAACTTGCCTCTTTATTCCATCAACATCGGGTACGCACAAACGACCACGGAAAGTCAACACCCCATTCGGACCAATAGTAAAATCCTCGAAATTTTTCTCTTTCATTTTTCCCATTATTTTTACCAACTCCGGATCTTCTTTATGAGCATCCTTTATCCTTTGAATTAGGGTCGGAGATACCCTAATATTCGCAAAAATCGCCCTACGTCTCTATTCGCGAGGACACCAATCTCGAACATCCTCAAGCATTTTCCATTCCCGAACCATCATCGAAGCCACATAAGATTTTCTACTAATCGCATCGGCTACTACATTCGCTTTCCCGGGATGATAGGATATCTTACAATCATAATCTTTCAAAAGTTCCATCCATCGACGCTGTCGGTTATTAAACTCCTTCTGAGAGAAAAGGTACTGCAAACTCTTATGATCCTTGAAAATTTCAAACTTCACCCCGTAAAGGTAGTGTTTCCACTTCTGAAGTGCAAATACGATAGCCGCCAATTCCATATCGTGCGTCGGGTAATTCTGCTCACTCGGGCTCAACTTCCTCGAATCATACGCGATAACCTTCCCATTCTGCATCAAGACACAACCCAAACCTTCTTTCGAAGCGTCACTGTAAATTACTAAGTCGTCGTTCCCATTCGGTAACGCAAGAATCGGTGCGGTGGTCAATCTCTTCTTCAACTCCTCAAAACTGTTGTTACATTTTTCAGTCCACACAAACAGAACATTCTTTCAGGTCAACTGAGTCATCGGTATAGCAATCCGCGAAAATCCTTCTATAAACCTCCGGTAATACCCGGCTAACCCCAGAAAACTTCTAATCTCAGTCACGGTTTCCGGTCGCTTCCAATCCACAATGGCCTTTATTTTTGAAGGGTCCACAGAAATCCCATCTTTAGAAATGACATGCCCCAGAAATGAGACTTTCTCAATCCAAAATTCGCACTTACTAAACTTCGCAAATAGTTACTCCTTCGCAAGGACGGATAAAACTGTTCTCAAATGTTGCTCATGCTCCTCTCGAGATTTTGAATAGACAAGAATATCATCGATGAAAACCACTACGAACGAGTCAAGGTAAGGATGGAAAATTCGGTTCATTAAGTCCATAAACACTGCGGGTGCATTAGTCAACCCAAACGGCATAACCAAGAATTCATAATGACCGTACCGGGTGCGAAAAGCAGTCTTCTGAACATCATCCGATCGAATCTTTAGTTGATGGTACCCACTCCTCAAATCAAGTTTAGAAAACACAACTGAGCCTTGAAGTTGATCGAACAAATCATCAATATGCGGTAGGGGATATTTATTCTTCACCGTCACCTGATTCAACTTCCGGTAATCAATACACAATCTCAAAGAACCATCTTTCTTCCGCACAAACAAAACCGGTGCTCCCCACGGGGAAACACTAGGGCGGATAAACCCTCGATCAAGCAACTCTTGCAACTGAACCTTTAGTTCCTTCAACTCTGATGGAGCCATTCTATACGGTGCTTTCGAAATCGGAGCTGTACCGGGTAAAAGATCTATACAAAACTCTATCTCACGATCGGGAGGCATATTATATTCGGAAGAGAAAACATCGGGAAATTCCCGTACCACCCGAACACTTTCCAAACCAGGGGATTCCTTCTTGGTGTCTAACACACTATCCAAGTAACCCTCACAACCACGATGCAATAATTTTCTCGCTTTCACATAAGAAATTAAACGAACTTTTCTACTCAAAGGACTAGCCTCAAAAATAAACTTACGACAATCAACAGAAGCATGAAACTTGCTCAACCAATCCATACCCAAAATAACATCAAAGTCTTGAATTGGAAGGACTACCAAGTCCGCACATAAGACACGACCACAAATAACCACATCACAAGCACGAAATACTCTATCAGATATCAAGCATTCTCCTATGGGGGTCGACACCTCTAGCACATAAGGTAAAGACTCAAATGCAGCATTTAGCATAGAAGAAAATTGCACAGATATGTAAGAATGCGATGATCCTGGATCTACTAACGCACGTGCGCTCACATTAGACACAGAAAAAATACCTCCAATAACGGATGGATCATCGGTAGCTTGTTGTTGATTCATGGCAAATACCCTTCCTTGGACCTTGGGCTTTCCCGCAGCATCTCTTTTCTGACCCTGAGTAGTACCAACTCCTGACTCGGATGGTTGTCCTCTACTCCTCGGGCAATCTCTCAAAGTGCCCCATTTGACCACAATTGGTACATTTACCCTGTTTCTTCCAACACCTATCCTCCGTATGGCCTTCCCTCTGAAAATAGGTACAAGGCTTCCTATTCTGATTCCCCAGAGTAGTACCCTGATTCCTCGGTGCGGGTTGTCCCTTAAACTGAGATGGTGCTCCCGAATTACCTCGGTTATCTGAACGGTGTTGTGGTTGAGATTTAGCATGGCTTCCTTGTTTACCTGTATTCAATGCCTCGGTTTTCCTCTTATGTTCCCCAATGTCTTGCTCGATTAAGTATGCACGGTCTACCGCATCCTGGAATGTCACAATCCTCTGGGCTATAAGCTGAGTACGGATGGATGTCTTCAAACCGCGGATGAACCTCATGGCTTTCTGCTCCTCAGTCCTCACAAGATAGTCACAGTACCGGGCTAATTCTGTGAACTTAGCCGAGTACTGAGCTATAGAAAACAAACCTTGCTCCAAGTTGAGAAGCTCGATCTCTTTTCGGTTTTGATCTACTACCGGAATGAAATGCTCCTTGAATTTCCGCACGAACAATTCCCATGCATACACTGTGTGAGTGTCATCCCAACTCGCTTTAACCCCTTTCCACCAATGCTCGGCGGCACCCACAAGCTTATAAGCCGCGAACCGGACCTTGTCCTCATCGGTGCAACCAAAGACATCGTAAATTTTCTCCATTGATTCTATCCATAGCTCGGCCTTCTTCACATCGGGTTCCCCATTAAACTCCACCGGTTTCAGTTTCAAAAATTGTTCCAAACCATATCGAGGAGGTGGTGCTTGATCTACTCTCGGACCTTGGTCATGAATTGCCTTCATGGCCGCCTCAAACATGCCTTGAAACATTGCACGGTTCTCTTCCCGAAGATCATTCTGATTCTGAGCCCCACTAGAACTTTCACCTGTCCTCCTTCTAGCCATTGTGACAATTACCTGCATAAAACATCAACCGTTACTCACTCCGAACACAACTACCCTCCTAGGTCATACTAATCCACCTATACTTATACCTAGAGCTAAGCCATAGCTCTGATACCAACTGTCGCGACCCCGACCCCGCGGGCCCGGAGTACGCGAGCTGGACGTCGACTTAGAACCAATACACCAAAGTACCGAAGATAAAATTTTCATTTTATACCAAAAGGTAATACAAGGTTTTGTAAATCAAAGTTTAATAATAACAAAGTACCACTAACATAAGCTCCACAAGCTTATACCCCAAAATATAACATATACAATTCTTAATGACGTCATTGTTTGGTGACACTATCCCAAGGTTATACATTTAAATAATGCAAACCGAATAACAACCTTCCCCAAAAAGCTATATCCACACTCGACGTCCTGCCTCGTGATCAGCGAGTCTAATCCTTTCCACCTAGGGGGGGTTAAGGAAAAACAAAGACAAAAGAAAAGGGGGTGAGATAAATCTCAATAAGTTACTAATGCAACTACATGACATGCTAATATGCAATAGGCAATAAACAGTATAATAATCCATGTAGCACATAACAGTTATCAGATAACAGATAGCAGCGGAAATAAACAATTAACAAAGGATATTAGCCAAGGTTTCCAAACCGATAGACCCAAATAAAGGATCGCTGCGCAGCTTCAACAATCAACCAATCAACATCTTCATAGTAGCATAAAAGCCGAAGAGAAAACCCCGGTACCGGAACAATAACCAAGTAACATGTCACAAAGGACGGGAGATATGCCACAAAGTCATACTCCAAAAAGTTAGCTAGACTACTTCACAATGGAAGCTAGCTCATCTCATTCCAAGGCCAATCTGGAAGAGGAAAATATGGGCAAAACAATGGTCAACATTATAATGAACTTGGCTCGTGCCATTATAATCTTTCCCATCGCCCGACACAACCACAAATACCAGCTGGACTTCCAAATAAAGTCTAAGTAATAAAACACTAGCACAATAAACAACCACTGATTCCAAAGTAGGGAACCTTATCAAGAAGTCACCAAGAAAGTGAAATGAACCAACAATACACAATTAAAGTGTTCTAATAATCTCAACAATGATAACACAATTCCCATATCACATTTGATCACAAAGGATCCAGTTAACTCAAGCACTCAACCAAAACTACTCACTCATCTCGAAGAGCTCAAGGAGAGCTTTAAAACGATAGCTTATACACTTAAAATGGAGTCCGGATGAGAGAGTTATAAACTATCGAAGATTGTCTACGAAGAGTACAAGAGGGTGAAGCTCAGGACTTGTACAGCGGAGGGGGCGCACGCCCGCGCAGAAAGGGTGCGCGCGCCCTGGAGGATCAGAAGGTTTTTGCAAAAGGGCCAGGGGAGGGTGCGCGCGCTCGCAAGAAAAGGGTGCGCACGCCCTATAGCATCAGAAGGTTTTCTAAGTTGAACAAGGGAGGGTGCGCGAGCTCGCATCTAAAGGGTGCGCGCGCCCCCTAGGGATTTCGGCCAAAACCCAGATTTCTTCTGGGTTCTTCAATTCGGGCAAGAACACCAAAATTCCACCTTTTTCATACCAAAACCAAAATCAAAATAAATTCCACATAAAATCCCAAACTCAACCCAACATCATATGTATCAACTAAAGCACCATACAAGCATGAAATGAACATTTTAGCATAATAATGGGGGAAAAGCAACTTACTTGAAATTTCTCAAGGATGACGGAATTCAAATATTTTTGGTTCTACGCGATCCTATCGACGATCTAAACACATTTCATAAAATGAGTAATAAGAAAAGATGAGAGGAAGAGGATGAAAATGAAGAGAGAAGGGAGAGGGGGGTTTTTACTTTTTCTTGGAAAGAGAGAGAGAGAGATAACTGGGAATGGAGAAATGATGGAGAAGGGAGGAAGAAGAAGGAGGATGTTTTTTTAAAAATGTTACACTTAAGCCCCTCCGCTCCAAACTAACGTAATTAAACCCCAACAACTCTCTATTCAAGATGATTCCCCTATTTCACACTTAACACAATATTACCCAAATAATGCTAGACATAATTAAATATCATGAAACACAAAATGCTAACATAAATAAATAATCAAATGAATAAATAAATAATTATTTAATACTAGAATTTAGAGGCGGGTTTTCGGGTCGTGACAGTATATCATTTGGTCTAGTTTGTATTGTATTGAGGCTAATTTGGTTTCAATTCCTACATATACATGGTGATTGAATTTTGGTGAAACCAATCACATAAGGATGTTTAAGTAGGATTGCCTAAATTACCGAAAACCTAGTAAAGATGAAGAAATTCATCTATATGGAAACTAGGATTCCGGTTGAAGTTATAGGCATAACGATCCTTTAAGTTATTGTTAAAGTACTAAGTATTATTTGTATTAATAATACATTCATTTGTACCATCATTTGAACGGAATTATGATATCTATCATAATATTAGACAAGGAAGGTTACTCTTGTTCTTTTGATAATAATATTTGTGATCTTTATTTTAAATTCCAAGGTTATTGGTACTAGTACTTTGTCAAGTAATCTTTATTTACTTGACATTATTCAAACAATAATTGAGTCTCATAATAATGAAACCAAAAATAAAAGCGGAAGTTATCAAGTAAAATTTTATTCATTATGACATAGGCGTTTTGGTCATATCTCCGAGAGGAGAATTGATAAGCTTGTGTCTAAAAAAATCTTGACCATACTTGATATTCCGGAAGAGACTTTTGCATTAATGCCTTAAAGGGAATTTACAAACATTAAAAGAAAAGTATCCTCGAGAGCATCAAGCGTCTTAGAACTAATTCATTCAGATATTTGTGGACCATTCATTAATCCTTCATGGAAAGGTCAACAATACGTTATTACGTTCATAGACGACCACTCTTAATATGAATACATTTATTTACTTCATGAAAAAGTCTCAAGTTTTGGACATTTTCAAGTCTTATAAGGTCAAAGTTGGAAAATAACTTTGAAAGACTATTAAGAACGTTAAGTCCAATCATGGTGGTGTATACTATGGTTGGAATGACGGTTCAAAGGAACAATGTTCGGGTCCTTTTGCTCGCTATTTTGAGGAGTGTGGGATTGTCTCTCTCCACATTAAGCCGGGTACGCCTAGCATAAATAAGTGTAACAGAGACATAATAAAATCCTTAAGGATATGGTAATAAGTATGTTCCTTGTACTTCTTTTACCTCACTCATTATGGGCGATACATTAAATACCACAGTATATATTCTCAATAAAGCTCCCTCTAAAGCTACTATCAAAAACCTTTTATGATTTTGGGACGAATAAGAACACGTCCTTAAATCATCTTCATATGTGGGGTTGTCCAGCAGAAGCTAGGCCTTATAAGCCTAATAAGGGCAAGTTGGACATAAGACTGTTAGTAGTTATTTGTAGGGTATGCCGAGAGATCTATGGGGCTATAAATTTTACAACCCGAAAAACTAGAACATTTTAAAACGAGAAATGCTAGGTTCTTTGAGGATGTTGAATTTAGTGGGAGATTAGGAGTAATATTTTGAATTTGAAAAGGAAGAGGCATCCTTTTTATACCTCTTCCCTTAGTTCCAATTAGAAATCAAGTACTTGTACCTGAAATTCAAGAGGAACATACAATTCAAAATAATGACTCCCCATAAATATTGAACAACATGGAAATGTTGGTCATAAAAGGAAATTCAACAATCTCAAAATAAGGAAGAACCGGTGCCCTTAATGAGATCCAATAGAGTAAGAAGAAGTGTTATTCCGGATAATTATAAAGTGTATCTTGCCTAGAATGAAGGACGCTTAGGTTTAGTGGGAGATGAGCTTCTCAGCTCCCATCAAACCATTAATAGTCCTAATTCTCATAAAGTGAGTTAATGTCATAAATGAAGAGTTAAAATCTATAAAGATAACAACGTTTTGGATCTTGTCCTATTACCTAAAGATGTGAAACCTATTGGGATTAAATTAGTCTTTAAGACCAAAAGGATTCACAAGGTAATATGGAAAGATATTAAGCCCGTCTAAGTTGCTAAAGATTTTACTCAAAAGGAAGACATTGATTATAAAGAAAACACATTTTCCGGTATCTTCTAAAAAAAATAATATATATATATATATATATATATATATATATCTTTTAGGATCATTATGGCACATATGGCGTATTATGATCTTAAGTTTCATCAAATGGATATAAAGACGAGTTTTCTCAATGGAGACATTGAGGAAACTATTTATATAAAGAAGCCAGAAATGGTGACTGGTTTATTTAAGAAATCCATTTATGGGCTTAAGCTAACTTCTCGTTAATGGTACTTTAAAACTTAATCAAGTTATTCTTTCATTTGGTTTTGAAACGAATCTTGGTGAAGATTATGTATACCATAAGTTCAGTGGGAGTAGATTTATAATTTTGGTCTTATTGTGGATGATATTTTGCTTGCAAGTAATGATATGAACCTTCTTAAGAAAACTAAAAAATTTCTTATTTGAAATGAAAGATCTTGGTAAGGCATCTTTGTATTAGGAATCTGAAATCACCGTGATCGCTCACGAGGTGTTTTAGGATTAACACAAAAGGCCCATATGGAAAAGGTATTACAAAATTTTAGCATGCAAAACTGTGAACCACTTGACACCCCTAATTTTAAAGGAGACATATTTTAGTCTCAAACAGTGTTCTAAAAGTAATTTTGAATCCAAGTATATGGAAAAGATCAATTTTGCATCAGCAGTAGGGAGCTTAATGTATGCGTGAATCTTATATTTATTGTTGGGATGCTTGGTCAATACCAAAGCAAACCGGAAGAGAACATTAGGTGGCAGCCAAAAGAATGATAAAGATATTTACAAAACACTAAAGAACTACTTGCCTACATTTGAAGTCGGATCATCTTGAGATCATTAGGTATTCCGACATTAGTTAAATTATATGGCTGCATAAGTTTATTAAAGGGTCTGCGAATTGTCAACAAGTATCGAAAGACCGCTTAAGTTTTAAAGTGACAATCGGACGGTAGTCTTATAACAACAAGAGTTAAAGAAAGTCTAAGCATATAGACATTAAGTTTCTTGTTGTGAAGGAAAATGAACGAAAGAAATACAATTTATAGAAACAAACTCTATTTAGAGGATCCATTTATGAAAGCGTTATTATCTTCAGTGTTTCACGAGCATATTGCTCATATGGGTGTAACAACTTTTGATAACATTTAGTATAGTGGGAGTTTGTGTTGTTCTTTCATTAATTGTTCTATTATTTAAAGTTTTGATCTCATTTGGTTAAGTTGGACTAGTTGGAAGAATATGGATTTATGCATTATGTTCCATGCTACACATCTACACTTTTGATCTATGTCATTTAGTTGGATTTGTATACGTGATTACTGTGGGTTTAGTTGTGAATTAATTACAACGACTGCCCCTTTAGTCCTTATACTTGGATGACTAATGGACAAGATTGTTATAAATGACAATAAAGTGCGCACATTTGGGTTGTCATTTGTATTATATTTATGTTTAAAGGAAAGAGTTGTTTTGCAACCCAAGTGGGAGATTGTAAGATCATGGCTTGCAACACAAGTCATTTAGTGAATTCCATACATAAAATCATAAGTATAATGTTAATATAAAGTGTAGTCAATAATAAAATGTGTAGAATTCCTGAAATGTAATTTATCAATTTATGATGGACAAAATGGTAAATTAACATTGCTAAAGCTTGAAAGGGTGTGATCCCTAAATGAAGTGTCACCATGTTTACTATTTAAAGGCCTCTCCATCAAGCTTAAAACATACTTCATTCTTACTTTCTCTCATCTAAATTACTTCATAATGTTGGAAGACTTTTGAGAGATTAAGAGACACTTATCATTTAGAAGAACACTTCTCCCTACTTGTTCTTCATTTCTCCTACAACATTCATAATGGATTCAACAGATAATATCCCGCTTCCGCCTTCATCTTCTTCCTCAATCTTATTCTGAATATGAGTGTGGCATTCAGGGATCTTAAATTGTTCCAACAGTACAAGCATATATAATATATTCTAAATGTGAACAACAATTAAGATTTTCACATATAAGGAGTATTCATCAATTTGATAGAA
The DNA here is from genome assembly GCA_026119855.1 of Campanula takesimana. NCBI lineage: Eukaryota > Viridiplantae > Streptophyta > Magnoliopsida > Asterales > Campanulaceae > Campanula > Campanula takesimana. Next base: position 302,303 of record JAOWBW010000438.1, on the reverse strand, counting down.
AGATATACTCTTTGATGCCTCACAACGAGAAACCGCTGAATTCTCGAGAACATTATGATCATGTACGTTCTCATAGCCATATATGTAGATATTATATTTTGATTTCAACATCATATTCGTGTAATATTATATTCAATAGAGAACCCCACATTAAATTCTTCATTACATATTTATTCATACCGGGAGTTAACTAGCCAAAGCCTGACTATATAAAGATCCAGGGTCACTCCTCCCATAGCCAATTGGTTTTAGGATGCAATGATTTAATTCTTTCATCCAACATGAATATGTCTAACACCCTCTTAATGATTGAGAATCATTATCCTTGCTTAATGAGTATGTCTAACACCCTCTTAATGATTGAGAATCATTATCCTTGCTTAATGAGTAAGAGCCTCACTCAACACTCGACATCTAGCGTTCAATGTGATCAAATGCATCATACTTTCAAATTACCCTATATTTTATTAAGCATCAAGCAAGCATCAAATGCAACCTTACTCTCAAAAAGACAATCAATGAACTTAAAAGTATAAGTTCAAAGCATATACTCCCTCCGTCCCACCCGACTTAGGACAAATTGTCATTTTGGGCGTCCCACTCCACTTGGGACATCCCTAAATGGCAAGTTTATATTACTTTAATATTCAATAGGACTCATTTGTCATACTCACAACAACAATCCATTTACTATTCCACCAACTCATTCTCTCTCCTATTTACTTTTCATACTCACAACACATCCTCCACTCATTCTCTTTCCTCTTAAAATAATAGTTCTCCTTAATCCCCGTGTCGGTACCAATTGTCTATGTCGGCCGGGTCGGAGGGAGTATAAAACAGTAATATGAGGCTCGTGTATCATCTTACACATGATTTGCACAAAGTGTACAAGTCACAATTTCAGTACATGTAATGTTGTTTGAAGTCTCATTTTTCTTATATCAACTTGGTGAATAAGACTGAACAAATATATTAATTGGATAACATTGTCCCTTAACAAGACCTTATTATTAAAGGGATGATGGACAAATTCTAATATGGTATCAGAGCCTAATTCTATTAGGAATCTAATAAATCTTATTCAAATATGAATCTATTACTATTTATAAATACTCCTAACATAGGTACCTTTCTTAAGTTGACTCAATAACAATGACCAACTTAGGTAGCTAAATACTTTACTTGATTGAGAATATCTCCCAATCTCCTAACATATTAGAATTGGGCGATCATCCCTTTAAAAGACCTTCTTAAGGGATGATGTTATCCAATTAATATATTGGTTCAATTTTATTCTCCATGTTGATATGAGACAAACGAGACTTCAACACGCCCTCTCACATGTAGACCGAGCCTAGATGACTATCGGCTCTACACGTGGATCATTTTATTAACTCAAAACCAACATGAACCAACAAATACATCATCAACTTGAATCATGCTCTCTGATATCATACTAAAATTGGGTCGTAATTTCCTTTTTTAAGTATACCATTCCCATTATGGAATTTCATTCATCACCACTTGATAGTAACAATTTTGTCATGACTAATCATTCTCATGAACACTTATAACCTTAATCACATCAAACCAATAAAACAATTTCAAGTTCTAATGCCAAGATCACAAGAAAATGCTTTAAAAGATCTTGCCTTAGAGATGTGAATTTCTAAACAATGAAAATGAAAAATTCTTGGATGAAAAACTTTCTAAAAGAACACCAATATTCAAAAACACCAATATTCTAAAAGACACTTAAAAATAGAAATATGCTTGAAACAAATTAAAAAAAAAAAAAAAAAATCCCCTGAGGTTCACTTAAACATTACAATAGGAGCAAAACAACCTTTTCTTAATTGGAAAAACGAATATCTAAACCACTTTTAATTAAGATAAACGACTATCAGCTTTTATTTACTAGTATGTTTCGATTGAATTAAATAAAACTTCATAGGTATAATTTGAACTTCTGTGAGGATTAGTTGTACTTCTCAGCCTTGAGTTTGACTTCTGGGTTGCGGATGTCCTCCTGGCTCTGAATCAATCTGATCTCCAGACCGCTTGCTTGCAGATCATACCCAACCGCCTTATAGTCGTTCATGGTTCTCTGAAGAAGTGCCTGCACAAGTTCAAAATCCACCAACAAAACAACTTCTTAATAACTAATGCTTTTCCTATTCGCTAGAAACTGCACAAGTTAAGCATATCCAATACAAGCACGGGGAATCTCTGAGATTATCTAGATTTTATTATTATTTTTTTAAATGTTTCTATGATGAAAATTTCCTAGATTAGCTCAGGAGAGATTAGATGCTTCTGAGACAAAAGATTCTTAGATTAGAACACTAGGAATGCAATTATGAAATTAAAATGTTCAGATGGCTTGAAAGAGGTTTCCCGAATGAAAATCATCTTTTTCCGAGAGACAGAACGACATGAAAATGCTTGAGAGAGCGAAAAAGACACAACAAGAGAGAATTAACCAATTACTCGATAGTCTTGTAATCTTGTCTAGATTCCCACTAATAAGTAAACCACGAAATGCAAACTCTTATGTAGTCCAAGTGACCAGCTAATGCCATTTTGACTATGTTGCCTCAGCATCCTATAGTTTCAAAGAAATATAGTACTCCTTCTGTACCAAAATAAATGTCTATTTTTGTATATATTGTTCCAAAATGAATGTCTGTTTTTTAAATAACTTTGTCCCTAAAGGTTTTTTACCAATTGTTATTTTTTTCTTCATTTTTCATTATATATTTGAAAAACTAAAAGTTCGAAAGTATACAGCAAGGCCAAGGATATTTATACATTTTCACTACTAAATTTTCTCAAACATAGAGTGCCACTTCAAATGAAAAAGTATATACTTGGAGACGGAGGGCGTAGTATATAGCTATCCAAACACCATAAAATGAGTAGGAGTACCTGTATGCTTGATACGGCAAGCTCTGCTGCTTTGTCAAGGTCGTCAGGGTATTTCTAGACAAGATGGAGAGTTTCTGTTAGAAACGATATTTTCAGAAAAGAATGCCCAAGTTTCAATTAGAGCTGATATATAAATAAACATTACATTGCTCCATCCAAGTAATAATGCAGTGGTCAAGTCTCCGGTTCCCTGCATACATACAAACAATTAAATCAGGCCATTTGTTTTGCAAATAAGGTGGACTCAAGAATAGCATTATTGAGTTTGAATATTAGAAGTGACAGATTAGTATCCAACTGAAATCCTTACATTGATCTCATTTAAACCATTTATTGAGATAACTGATTCGCCTTGTATCAGTATAAAGATTAATATGCTAATAAATATGGAAAGGAGAATAACCTGTTCAGAGTAATTATTTTATTAGTGTGTTACAGTTCATTTTACATTTTGAAGATGATAAATATTTAAGCTTTTCGTGTGTTGAAAGGATCAGGGATCAAGGTCGTAACTGTTCTAATTATATTTTAGGTAGGATTAGCGCATGACTTACCGTAAAATATGCAGAAGTTTTGGGTTTGACCGTCTTAAATTGGGTAAGAGACTCAGCCTGTCGTGATCTTAATCTTGATATTAATATGTTGTTTACAAGGATAGTCATCAAGAAGAAGAAATTATGTTTTACGTTTTTGGTTATATACGTAATACAGGGCAGTTGGATCTCCAACAGATGCTAAACTCTAACAAGGATCAATGAATGAAATGTCCAAGGATTTTCTATAACCAACAGTAGACAAAGAAAATCAAACCAACATACCGTGAAATATGCAGGAATTTTGGGTATCACAATCTTAAATTGGGCAGGAGGTTCACCCTGTCGTGTGGAAAAATTCAAATGAAAATAAGAAACTTCACAATAAGAACATCGGAACTATATTTAACATCACATCAAATTCATTTGAAAATAAAGAATTAAACCAACGCTTGAAGCCAAACTGCTAAAACAGGTAACTCAAACTTTTGCAACACGTGTTGGATAAGTGAGTGGGAACCATTATAATGCAATCGTCATCAAGCTAAACATTTGCCTAGTCTTCAGGTCCATAAAACCTCACATTGAAGAAGACATCTGCACACATTCTACATATTCCTTGTCTAGAATATAACAAGATACAGAAAGCTAACACTGATTTTTTCCTTATCGGGGGGAGAGAGAGAGAGAGAGAGAGAGCATTATAAATCCCGCAGTGATTTTTACTTTTTTTGTCTAGTTTGTATCTCCAATACAGATAATGCAACCATTGTATACATTCTGGATTACAAATATAATTGCAAGCATCTGAATATAAGCTTGGCAGCATAGAGAAACATGCACAATCCAGACAAAGATGGACTAAGCTACTTGCACCAAAACACGTCCAAGATAAAACATACTCCCTCCGTCCCACTCGAAATAGGACGTTTTGCCATTTTGGGTGTCCCACCCAGAATAGGACATTTCAAAATGCAAATTTTTTATTTCTTTTTTATTAATGGGACTCGCTTGTCATACTCACAACAACTTTTCATTTATTATTCCCTACCCACTTTCTCTCTCCTTCATACTCACAACACCTACTTTTCAAACTACTTTTCCCAATGAAATATTAGTATTTCTTAATCCCCGTGTCGGGACCGAGAATCCTATTTCGGATGGGACGGAGGGAGTATGCCTGTGCTTGGGTTGTGTACCGGGGCTTAAAGTACTCAAATTTCCGGAACAAAAAACAAAGTGTGGCATGCTACCCAATAAAGAAAACCAAAGTCAAACAACTCCTCTTAAAAACTTACGAGGGATAATGGCAAACGGAGCAACAACTATTTTAATTACAGGAGGAGAAGAAGTATTAATGAACATTCAAACATATAATTATGATCAACATTGCAGCAAATCTGACTTTTTGCAAATGGTTTCAAGTTAGAAATGCTTTTGGTGATATTTCCACAAGCACGTACCTTCTCCTTTTGATGACTACCAATGAGGAGAAGAGTACCATCTATAGTTATGCTTGTTATCACAACCTGCAAAATAAAAGATCCTTAATGTAAATTATAATCTGACACGTTTCGACCAAACTGATAAGTCAATATTTTGCTCAGTTCCAGGTAGTTATGGGCTGCCTCTAACAGCTATAACACAATTAAACTTATATTACTCAGACCAAGAGAATTGACATTCAGTGAAAGACTACTTTGATTTGAGTATATGTCAACGACTAAGTGGGAGGGGAAAAAAAAAGACCTTTGATGGACCAGCATCATGAAGATAGTTGCATGCATCACGTCCATCTTGTTCGGACACAATCCTACAAGAAGTAAACAGATTAGATGGCTCGACCTCAAGGGCGAATAAGTCAAAATTATTCAGGATATACAGTAACTAAATACCTATAAACTGTTCATACATTTAATATATCCAGCTCTGCAATGAACACATTATTTTAGCTAACTAGATTTAATGTTTACCTGAACCCAGTCAACTGTTCGGCTTCAAACTGATTAGGAGTCAGCATTGAAGCAACAGGGACAACCTAAACACGAAGTGTGTTAGTGTTGATGCAGAATAAAATAAGAAGCCGTCTCAAGGATTTATTTCCTAGGGAACATAACCAAAAGAGAAGGAAACCTGTGGATCCAGAATGCAAAAGCCTAAAATGATAAACTATACACATGTTTATGTTCATGAGGTTCAACTGTTTATATAATGAGGAAAATTTACCAGGTCAAGGAACCTTAATAAATGTGGCAAACTACCAACTTAATAAATGCGCATACTTACTAACTAATAACTATCACACATAATAATGCTACAAAAATGAGTTCATAAAATACAGCTGGTGCTACAAGGAAATGTAGCCACTCAATCCGCATAACGTTGAACATTAGGTATGCATTCCCTCTAGCCACAAGTATAAGCGAAATAAGACAAATTTCTTTGGCCAAAGATAAGTGCACATTTAATAGACATTTAACATGAGGATATATTATTAATTCTAACACGTTTTTAATATAAAATCAAGGCAATTAAATTACTTTAACTATATTCTTGATTTGTGTGAAAGTAGTTATTTTTGCTTCTAAATGAGGACAGAGGGAGTACATAATAATAAGAGTAGTACTAATAATTAAGCAGAATAGAGCAAAGGCTACCTTTTCACGATATACTGCTACAAGTTCTGGAGGGACATAAAGCTTTCCTTCATCACCCAGCACTGGATCACAAACTGACAAGCGAGATTCTCGCATTAGGGTCAAAGAGGGCATATGCATGTCAATTTACAGCTTTATAAATCATTGTCAATAAATTTCAAGGCATGGCGTTGCAATGTGATATTATACACGTAAGCAATTTTTCATGACCCACAAAAGCAGCAGGAGAATGGCACACCAAGATCCTCCACATTGTTGCAATTACTTAAGGACCATAAAGAGAAAGTATTGAATTCTTAATCATGTTATTATGAATTTTCAGTTAGCTTGAACTTTCATCAATGCCAAGAAACTCTGCAAATCATTTTCAAGACATCATCGCCAGATCTTGTCCATACAAACAAGTTTTCCTGAACCACAATAGCAGCAGGGTGATGAGCGGAAGTGGCAATGAGTAGAACATATGCACAATGCAGAAGCAAGAGGATCCATGAATTTCATGCCAGCGGACATATGCAGATTTTCCAAGTATAGATTGTATATATTGCTGGAATAATACTAGGGGCACAAAAAAGTCACAAAATCTTGCTCACAAAATCCTAGGTGTAATGATGTTATTGGTGTTTTTAATTAGAGTGTGGCGGGTCCATTATCGATGCAACCAATAAAATATCGCCACCTCATCTTGTGAGCAAGATTTTGTGACGTTATTTTGTGCCTCTAGCATTGCTCATATTGCTGAAACTAAAATGTAAAGATAGAAGAGAGAGAGAGAGAGAGAGAGAGAGAGAGAGAGAGAGAGAGAGAGAGAGAGAACTACTACTAATTCAAAAGAGTAAAGAAACAAAGAGATTCCCATCAACAGAATTTGACAAGCAAGGACTTCCGTCATATCTTAAATTTCACTTACCATAAGTAAGTTTGGGATTGATAGAGCGAAGCTTCTTGACTACTTCCAAAATGGTGTTCAAGAAAGAAACTGACCCGATGTAACCTATAAAACACAAGAAAAACAATAGGAATCATATGTTGGACAAGAAGAAGGAATGCCATCCAAAATAAATGAATTCAGCAGTTTACATTGTTACATCAATATTAAAAAAAAAAAAAAAAAAAAATTGCCTCAGAAAATACATGATGATGAAACTGTACTTAGATCTCTTACATTACTGGATACAAGCTCATCACTATACGAACATAAAGATGTTGCGAAATTCATGGAAGGGAGTGAAAGTGACACTTTAGTTATCGCAGCTTTTATCAATATTTTATTTCTTAAGCAGGGTCAATGACTCATGTGTATCATTTCTATAAATTCGGTTGTAGTAAATGGTATTGGCTAATTCATCTCCAGGCATCAAGAGTACCTGCTCTATAGTAAATGGTATTGGCTAATTCATGTAGTAACATATAGATGAATAACGCTATTAACCACCTACTCTATAGTAAAGATGAATGCTTAACCTGTGAGCAGTAATCTACACACCTGTTAGTAGATGAGTATAGTATAAAAGCTCATTTGCTTCCAGGCCTTCTATCAACTGCCACAATTGTTCTCCATTCAAAACCTGCCCCTTAAAAGTTGGGTATCCTGCAAAAGCTCTTGGGCTGATTAAACCACATGATCATGACAGGAGTCACGCCTTAACATATACATTATTTGGCTGTTAAAATGAAGTACAATAGGATGTTTGCCTGTGTGATTGGAGAAGTGCACTGAGTTAATAGGGTCCACATCATAACCTAGTAGTTGCAGAGGAAAGACAGCTGATTTGTTTCCCACATAGCCCTAATGAGGGAAAACTTATCAAATTGTAATCTCAGATAACACATTTAACATATAAAACATAGCCATATAAATGGAGATAAACTACACAATTTTAGCAACATTTTTCAAATTTGGACACACTTTTATGAATGGTTTTTGTACAACGGTCCTTGCACTTACAAAAAATAACTGCCTCTGTTCAATGCAAAGGTCCATTTTGAAATCTTTTGGTCAACTTGATTCAAGTTTTCACGATCATTGATACAAATGAACGTATTGATAGAAAAACCTCTTAAGGAGGGCCCTGAACTGCTGGAGTGGTCGATTGGTGGAGGGCTGAAGCTACCGGTAACAATGGAGCCATATATCATTTATTGGTGAATGGGAGGTCGAGATTTGATTTTCACTGTGAGGCACAAATCTCGACCACCCATTCACTCAAAAAGGGATGTGGCTTCATCACCACCAATCGCTCAAGCACTTTACCCCACTAGCGGTAACAAATTCCTATTTGATTCAAACGATGCTTGTATGTATACAAGGAATCTTGGAGGTCTCTATCATAGTCCACGTTACAAAATTCCCCAAAAGGCAAAGATATAGATGCAGAGCGGTTCTAAATGCATATAGTTTAAATTTACCAACATTTTGCTAAAATTTCTAAATTTATCATCAAACCAGAACCTCACTCATTTCTTCTACCCAACCAGGACTTTGTTGGACCCACAAGCGAGGGAACCACTTTGAGGCTCGTGAAACACACTTGATCCACAATTAAAGCCAGGAAATCCACCATCCTTCACGAGTTCAGGTAATGACAATAACAAAAAATACGCTCTTAGATTAATTTATTATACTATATTATTTGACCAGCATTCATATGGTTTCATCATAAGCTAATAGTACATTAATTAGCACATTTGATAACTCTAATAATCAAATCAATTCGTATAAAACCTTCTTCCAATAAATGAATATATCAAATTGGAGATATCAAATCAAGACTCGTTTTTAGTAAAATCGACCTGGTACCAATTATTAGCAAATGAAGAAACAAGAGGGAATGAACAATGTACCTGAACGGTGTGCGATTGGATACTGAGAACCCGACCCGTTTCAGAAGGCAGAGCTACAGAAAGAACCGGAGGCGTCATTACCAACTTGCTCAAGCTCCTTGACCTAAAATTAATCGTGCAAATCAAAGTTTAACATAGCTAAATTCAGATCAACATTCGGAAACTAAAATTAAGGGCGGAAAACTTCACCTGAAAACTGCAAATTTCCGAAACGCTTTGAAATTACTGACGCAAGAACTATTCTGTAACATAAATTTATACACCAAGAATTTAGAAAAAGTAGGCTTTTTACGTGAACTGCTATTGCCACTTGTTATTACAGTAATTCACTGTCGGATTCAAGAAATTTTCTTCTCTGATCAATGTAATCCTCGTTGAAATTTTGAATGGTTGGTGAAGGGGGCAATTTGGTGAATTTGATTCGTGGATTCATTCGCACTGAAAAACGACACTGGTGAAGAACTGAGGATTTATTTATGTATTATTATTATTATTATTATTATTTAGGAGGGCTCTGAAAAAGGAAAATAAATTTTAGGGTTTCGCCGCCACGTCGTCGGAATGTGTTTGGATGAGTAGTTATAGGCTATTGTTGGCCTCTAAACGCCGGCGGTTAAGATTTTGTGTACGCAATGGCAGTGCACCTGGTCCAAATCGGCGACTGGGTTCTAATTGAATTTAATCAAATACGGAGTAAACTAGTAATCGGCTAATTGCATATCCGGCAATGCTTACATCGCTTCATGATAGTAAGATTTGGTTAATTAATAATATTAATAATAAAGGTTAATTTACAGAATATTTCCTCTGTTTTATGTGAATTGAGATAAAAAAAATGAGCACAATAATTAAGAGAAAGTAATGAATGTGTGGTGGAAAATGTAGAGAGAGAATGGTAAATAGTAGTGTTGGTTGGATAAAATGAGTGGTAGAAAATGAAGAGAGAGAATTAATGGGGTTAAATGGGTGGGGTTGTGTGAATATAAAACATTAAAAAGTTTGTCATTTTGGGCAGTCTCAATTGAGGTGAAACGGACGAAAAAATAAATAAGTCTCAATTCACATGAAACGGAGTGAGTATAGCAACTATTATGGTTAACTAATGTTATTCATAGTATTAGTTAACTTATACTCCATCCGTTCCAAGTAAGTTGAAACATTCATTTTGAAGTTGGGAAATTAATGATATAACATTATATTAAGAATGAAAGGTAGTGAAGAAGAGATTGAATTAGTGGGAGGGAAGGAGAATGAGTGAAGAACAGGGACGGACCTCCAGTATATGGAGGGGGTGCAAATGCAACTGGTTAACTATCATTTATAAGAAGAACAAAAAATTGTATTTAGGATATATAATAAGAGTGCACCTTATATAGCTCAAGTGATTGAAAGGTAAGTTTGTCTATAAAAGGTAGTGGGTTTGAATCCCCCTATCTTTTTTTCATCTCTTCCATTTTTAAATGGTTTTTTCCTTCCCATTTCAATAAGGGTTAAAACTTATACACAAAATTCGTATCTTTTGATTTCTCTTTCTTTTTCTATTTATAATTGATTATTTTTTATTTTAATCGTTGAGAAGTAAATTTAAAAATTTAGTGTAATTGTGCACCCGGTGAGTAAAAGTTCTAGGTCCGCCACTGGTGAAGAATAATGAGTGGTTGAGAGGAAGAGAGAGAATGAGTGGATGATTATAAAAGTAATAAAAAGCTTCCATTTTTAGATTATTGCAACTTAAGTGAAATGCCCTAAATGGCAAAATGTTTCAACTTACTTGGAACGGAGGGAGTATATAGTAACTATAATAGTTAACTTATACTATTAATGGTAATAGTTAACTTATATAGTAACTATCATTGTTAACTAATACTACTAATAGTAATTGTTAACTTATATAGTAACTATCATTGTTAACTAATACTACTAATAGTAATAGTTAACTTATATAGTAACTATTATGGTTAACAAATACTATTAATAGTAATAGTTAACTTATATAGTAACTATTATAGTTAACTAATACTGTTAATAGTAATAGTTAACTTAACTAATATCTTTAACTAATATTATTAGCTAATAAGAAGAATATCAAAAAAGTCACTTAAAGTTTAATGTAGTGATGACATGCTTCACCAAAAGCAACCTTTAGCAAAAAATGTTCACGTGGTGAATCCACATCCCTCCACTTCAGCTTTTAATATATACTCCCTCCGTCCCACCCGACTTAGGAAAAATTGCCATTTTTGGTGTTCCACTCCACTTAAGACATCCCTAAATGGCAAGTTTATATTACTTTAATATTTAATGGGACCCATTTGTCATACTCACAACAACAATCCATTTACTATTCCACCCACTCATTTTCTCTCCTATTTACTTTTCATGCTCACAACACATCCTCCACTCATTTTCTTTCTTCTTAAAATAATAGTTCTCCTTAATCCCCGTGTCTGTACCAATTGTCCTAAGTCGGCAGGGACAGAGGGAGTATAGATTTGGGAGATTAATAATGGGTGGGTGTTTTTACCAATTTAGGAATATAATTATAAGAACAAGGATTTTAATGTCTTTTATTAATATGGTATTTTTGTGATAGAAAACAGTGTGCGTACTAATCAAATCGGTGGGTGTGTATATCCCCACCCAAAGCGCTTTTAGGAATGAAGGGGAGTGTCACAGGGGTTTGGGGCAGCCAAAGAGGATGAAGGCGGAGGAAGGGGGAGATGGTCGCTGGAGAAGGGGGAGATGGTTGCCGGAGTAGGGGGAGGGGAGGAAGCGGAGAAAGGTTGTTAGAGGTAAAGGAATGGAGTCGCCGGAGTTGGGAGGGGAGGGGTCGTCAGAGAGGGGAAGGGACACCGGAGTAGAGGGAGGGGCCGGAGTATGGGGAAGGGCTGTCAGAGTAGAGGGAGGGTCGCCGGAGTATGGGGGAAGGTCGCCGGAGTATAGGGGAGGGTTCGCCAGAGTATGGGGGAGCGGTCGCCGGAGAGGGGAAGAGAGAGAAAGTTTAGAGAGAGAAAAAGTTTGTGTGGATGGGTGTAGAATGAGAGGAGAATGAGAGGGGATGGGTGTAGTTATCCACTGGTTCGTTTGGTAGCCTGATTAGAGCTGGATATGATTATTAGCCTAATAATTTTGGTGTTTGGTAGACTAAATTCAATCCGATTAATAATCCTAGGTACAATTCAAATAAGCTTCTTATTCAATCTTATCCCCTCTGACCCCCTTCATATCTACCCATAAAAAAAGGTGGTTTAATTAATCCCCCGATTAATAATCTTCCGACTATTAAAACTGGCTAATCCTATCAGGCTACCAAACGAGCCCTAAAAGATTAAATAGTTACATCAAATATTTTTTAGGACTAGGACGTAACTTGAAATTGTACTTGTCTTACAACGTAGATTCGATATTACTCAGGACTGAGACGTAGTTTTCTCTAGAGTAAACAACATTTTTGCCATCTGTACTATCCAGTTTTTTCAATTTTACATCTGTACTACCGAAACAACAAAAGTAACCTGCGTACTATTGATAAATTAGCAAAAGTAACCAAAATCGTTATCAATGTTATTGAGAATTAACGTGTGTTAGTTTTTTAACAAATGTTACTTTAAAATTTTCAAATTGGTCCATAACCAAACAAATATCACCACCCAAATTGCAAATATAAAACATTTACACCCAAATCAAGCAAATCACAATCTGGGTTTTCAAAATCAAAAATTCAACCAAATTCTAGGTTTTCAAAATCAAGCCAAATCAAAATTTTGTTTAAAAAACTCAACAAAAATACAAATCAAAGTAAACCCAAAATTTGATTCTCACAAACCCACATCACAGTTTTCAATTGTCCGACGCGAGGCCGGTCACTAGCCCAAGGTGAGTGCAAAGGTGAGTGGTCACCGGAGTAAGGTCAGGTGGACCGGGGTGTGATCGGGGATAACCGGAGCGGAGTGGGAGGTCACCAAAGTTCGCAATCCTGAACTGGTTTATTTCTCTTTGCCCGATGCTCGCTTTTCAACGGCCTTAACTCACTGCCCGGGATCGGAGCTTGCAGGGGTGAATGGCCGCCAGAGCTCTGAACTCTCTGCGGGCTGACTTTGTTTAGACCGACAGGAAGACTGCTGGGTCTGCGAACTGAGATAGCTGCTCCATACAAGGCCGCTTATAACTCGCCGGAATAAGTTGATGTAGACTGAATCTGCCCGGAACTTGCCGGAACTCGGTTTAAAGGATGCCCATACTTGAAATTGCTTGAAATTGCCCATCTCCTTCAAGTTTGCTCGGAACCTCCTGGCTTGAATTCACGATTGGAACTTGTTTATTCTCGTCGGAAATAATGGCAGCTTGCTCAGAAAAACTGTTGATGAACTGGACTAGGGGTTAGGTTAGATTTGGGGTTTTCAAATTTTAGGGTTAGATTTGGGGATTTCTTGGTTAAAATGAAAAATAGAAGAATTGAGAGAGGAAGAGAGAAGAGAGAACGGCGGGGTGGGTGGGAGTTGGGTAGGGATAGTGGGTTGTTTTTTTAATGGAAAATGGAAGAAGACGAGAGACGAAGGAAGGAGACAGACGGAGTTGATAGAACGATGAAGAGAGAGCGAGAGAGGCGTGAATCAGTTTTTTTTTTTTTTTTCAAATTTTGAATCCTTTATTATTATGGATATTTCTTTTAGCTATGCAGTTATTTAGCTTGTTAAGTTATTAACGCTTATTAACGATTTTTGTTACTTTTGCTAATTTATTGATAGTACGCATGTTGCTTTTGTTGTTTAGATAGTACGGAGGTTAAAGTGATATTCTTGTAATAGTATGGATGACAGAAATGTAGTTTACTCGTTTTCTCTAGTACGAATGTCCACTAAAAATCATCTGCCCATTTCCCCTCCGACACGCCCGGCAAATCGCTCCAACAGTCCAACCTTCAATCAAATCAAAATGAAACCCTAATTTCTAGGACTTCATTCAAGATGAAGCGCAAGAAATGGTCTGAGCTCGAGGAACAAACTTTAATAAGCAAGTATTCCGAGCTGCTCAATTCTGGAAACCTAGCTAAGCTCAAGACTAGGGAGAAGAAATTCAAGCCAATTGCTGACCATGTTAACTCCGTTCACCATCTCCAAGACCCAATTAACTTCCCTTTCAAGTGGTCATGGCGCGACGTCTCGATCAAGGTCCAGAACATGCGCCATCAGTACCTTGGTGTCAAGCAGAAGATTAGGGTTTCTGATGGTGAGTTTAATTGGGACGATGGGGAGTATCACTGGGAGAATTTCTTGAAGTATAAGGAAGTGTTTGGGGATTTTGAGTTTGAAGTGAAGGATAAGAAGGGTGGGGGTGATGATGATGACGACGATGAGGGGGTTGATGTGTTTGGGGATTCTGATGATTTGTTGGGGTTAGGGTTTGGGATTTATGATCATGAGTTGGAGGAGGATGGTGAATTGGGTGCGGAATTAGCTGTTAGTGACAATGATTTGGGAGTTGAAAGGGTTGAAAGAGAGGAATTCGATGATTCGGGTTTTACGCGGGCGAAGAAATTGAGAAAGGGGTTTGGGGGTAAGAGGTTAGGATTGGTGGGTGCTCAAGTGCTTGAGTTGAGAGATGTCGTCATGAGGAGGGAAGAGAAAAGGGTCGAGAGAGAGTGGAGGACAGAGGAGGGTCTTTTAGATAGAGAAGAGAGGAGGATGGAGAGGGAATTGTCGAGGGAGAAGCGCCAAAGAGAGAGGGAGGAGAAGGTGGAGGTTAAGGAGTTGGAGTTGGAGGAGATGCAAATGGTGTGGGCAAGGAGGGAATTTGATCGTAGGTTGAGGTTAGAGAGGGAACTTGATGATGAGAGGAGGAGGAGAATGAAGATGGAGGAAAAGTGGGAGGAGGAGGAAATGAAGTGGAGGGAAAGGATGGTGAACATGCAAATTGAGCATGAAAAGCAAATGATGCAAATGCATGCTGATGCTTGTCAGAACCAAATGCAAGTTCTTGGGGTCATGGCTCGGCTTGTTTGTCAATTTTTTGGGTCGGCAAATGATGGCTTGGGTGGTGGTCTGGGGACTTTGCCTCCTCAAGTTCTGCAGAATTTGCAGCATACAGGGGGCTTGGTTGACAGCGGGAAGCCAGATGCTAACTCACCTTCTGAATTTTTATAGATTGCTGTTCACATTTTTCTTTACATATATGTACAACTATGTATACATAATGCTGTTGATACTCAAATGATATGCTAGAATGGTTGACTTCATTGGTCTCCAGTTTGTTCAATAATATTTGGAAAACCTTCGCCTTCAGTTACTCAATGAGATTACTTTTCTGAGTTTGTCTTTTACGTGTTGATCTATACTTGTAGAATACCAGTTACACTTCTCTTCTGAACTATCCTAATCCTCAAGGGTAGCGCTTACTTGGTGCAGTTATCTTTGGTATTTGCTATGATGGTGCAACCTTTATTAATTAGCCTGTTGCTGGGTCAAATTTTGTTGAAAGGTGACACTAACCTTCATTATTGCATTAATTTTCAAGTTGTTCCATCTGTTGCTTATGCAGATAGTGTTTCTTCCAGTTTTACTTAAAAAGCCTCAAGTGCTAGTTTGGTACATGTTTTCCTCCATGTTTGAACTATCATTGAATGAAATTTGTACTAGAGTGGCATGTAATGGAATGATTGTAGATGTGTACCAAACTTGCACTTAGAGGTTATAGTCACGATTCTAATTTTGGAGACCCAGGATAAGAAACAGTCATCCATTTCAATCCAATCGGAATGCCCTGTTCTTGAAATGTGTTTGGAAAGAGTAACATGAAACTCAATAGTTGTTTAGACTTGGTGCACCTCCTGCTTCTTTCTAGTGAAAGTGGTTGTGCCAAACTCTATTCTGGGATTTTTCCATTGTTTAAGAGAAAGTGAGGAACTTCTTACGATGTCGAGCCATTTTCCAGTAGACATGGAAGGGTCATCCTCTTAGGTACCATCTATGCACCAGCAAATCTTGTGGAAAAAGGCTAGCCCAGGAGTTTAATAGTAGTATCAGTTATTGAGCCTAGACTGCACTAACCAGTCGTGTATCTTTTGCTTAGCAAATGAGGTGGGATGAGGTTTGAGAGGGGGGGGGGGAGCGAATCTTATAGATTTGGACTCATTCTGTAATGTGCATCTGGTCTAGGTTTGTAGGGATCTATTCGCGCTATCGAGCTTTTCTTGTACTGGAACATGGTGATCTATTTCTGAGCAATTTGCTTCGCCTAAATACAGTTTCTTTAAATTCTTTTGCTGTTTCTGGAACATTATATCTATGTGCAGGTACAGCGTTTGAGCTCATTCCAGTTGCATTTTACTATGGTTGGAATACCCTTACCATTAGCTTGGGACATTGTCTTCTGGTTTCTTATCCACTATTCATCGTTTCTCAATTTTTGCTTTCGTTACCGCCATGTTTTTCACCAGACGGTGTGTGTGCAAGTAAGTTCACTTCTTTTTTATGTGTCTGTTGGAAAGTTCATTCTTGTATAGGGAATTGACTTCCATTACTTGTATTATCATGAAAAATTCTAACATTGTATTATGTTCTTTACTCACATTTGTGCATCTTGAAGGTCATTAGACTTGTTTGTATTGACCAGTAATTGATTTCTATTAATCAAGTTTAGGGTCTCGGAGGAGATAAAAGGTGTTTTTCAGTTGCAATTCATACAGTCATGGAGTAATACACAACTGAGGCAAAACTTTTTGAACATAGTTGAATGTCATACGGAATGTAACGGATACCTTGTTGGACGTATCTGGAATGTGACGGGTCAGTGTTGGTGATTAAAAGTTTGGAGTGTATGTGTTTTTTTTTTTGTTGTTGTTGTGGGTGGGGGGGGGGGGTGGGGTGTACAGTTGTTGTTAGGTAGTGAAATCTAGAGACAATTTCAGTTCTATTTAATTCTGGTAGGATTTTCTTAGTCTTCACAAGGCTGCTGGGATGCATGCATAATCCCAGCTTATTATATGGTCAACTTTGACGTATTGCACATGGTTCCTGAATAGGTTTGGGGATTGGGATTGATGTGAGAGGAAATCTTGGAGATGTTCTCACTTCAATATCATCTAGATATAGCTGCTATTCAACCTTTCGTTTTGAAACAGAGTAAAAAAATGCAGATTTTTTAAGGGACTTGATAAATATGGAAGTTAACTGTTCTCAGCGTATGAACATTTTCTTTGCACTATTAGACGGAAGCAGAGATTAACTGTTTGATTGAATACATTCCAGATATGAAGGTTCTGTTTCTGATTCAGATTTTTTTTTTTCCTTTTCAGGTTAATGCTGCCGTTATGATTGTGAGTCGAGAATACAGTTGACACATCTTAGAAATATCTCTCAGCGCAGGTAAGAATATCAGTCCTAACTTTGAGCTGTTGTTATTTCATTGGACTGATTGTTGCACTTAAATTTATTGCATACTATAATTAGATATCCAATCATTATTAGTCTTTATCTTTTATTTCCAGACTTCCAGTTTCCTTGCAACCACTGTAGGGAGCTTGGTTGAGCTGATGCATCTGCAGTCTTACAAGTTTATTTAGTTTTCACTATGAGTGTGAGATGGACAGTGACAGCAGATACTTTAAGTTATCTTTTATACTCCCTCCGTCCCAGTTTAAGGTTCTTACTTTCCTTTTTTGTATGTCCCAGATTAAGATTCTTAGTTACTTTATTCCTTAAAGGGCAAATACTGAATAGTGTTTTGGACAATCTTGTCCTCATAAAGTTCATATATTACAAAAAAACCATCACTTACCTATCTACCTTTTACTCCCTTTATGAATGGACAATTATATCCTCCACCCAATACTATTCTTGGCCCAAGTTTGTCTTGATTCCTTAATAAACGTGCAAAGTCAAACTAAAAACCTTAAACCGGGACGGCGGGAGTATATAATACTACCTCCGTCTCAAAATGAATGTCTGATTTTTTTTTTCAAATTTACTCTTGATCAAGTGCAAATTTGAAATTTTTTTGTCGTTCATTTTGGGAAGGAGGTAGTAACTATTAACATAATCAAAAGGTTTTCCCTCTTATCTGCAGATAAAACCCTCTTCGGATGCACAGTTCATTTTCTGGGTTTCTCTCTCTCTCCCTCTCCCTTGGGGCCCACTTTTTACGTACTCCCTCTGTCCTTAAATGAGTGTCTATTTTTTTTAAAAAAAATTGTCCCAAAATGAGCGTCTTTTTTGAACATAACTTTGTCCCTAAATGTTTTTTTCTGAATTTTTTTTCACCGGTTTCTTTATACGTGCAAAACTAAATGTTTGGAAAGGAGATTACAAGGTTATATATGAATCTTTGTTACCAACAACAACAACAACAACAACAACATTACCCCAGTGCCGCAAAGGCTCCCACCTATGGTGAGGTAAGGGGGGTCGGATGTACGCAGCCTTGCCCCTGTATTAAAGCACAGAGAGGCTGTTTCCAGATGACCCATGATGAAAATTGCGTCGAAAATTGCATGGACTGACTGCTGCTTCATCACAAAGAAGCGCAGACAGTTTAGTGACCCATTTTGCTTTATTCCATCATATTCTCAAGCCAAAAAATAGTGAGTCTTTGGCTCCATCGGAAATGATGGAAAGGAATCTTTGCTACCGAATTGTACAAATTTTAATATGAATTCTTATACATGAAGGTAGTGAAATTTATAATGATTAGCCAATTTTGTTTGCTTTAAAAGTGGGAACATCCATTATCTAAAAAAGGGTTCTTTCTTCTCATCCAAAACCCAACCTTGTCGTAATGAAATAAGTCCCCACACTTCTTTGTCCAAACTTCCCACTTATTCTTCAACTTGTTCACACTTCATACCAACCTTATCATTATACTAACACTTAAAACCTTTATTTTTACAGCAGATCATTCACACAAAGTTTGAGATGGGGAACAGTATAGGAGGACGACGAAAGAGAACCAAGGTGATGAAGATCAACGGTGAGATCCTCAAGTTAAATACTCCTATTCGAGCCTGCGACATACTCAAAGACTACCCGGATCATGTTCTGTTAGATTTAAAAGCAGCTAAACGATTCGGTGTTAGAGCCAAGCCACTTCACGCCCAATACCAACTTGAAGCTGGAAAAATTCACTTTCTCATAGAATTGCCTAAACTACCAGCACTGGAGGAGGAGGAGGAAAAGGTGAAGGTTACAAGGAGGGTGAAATCAGGTGTGAACATGACTGCCAAGGAGCGGCTTGAGTGTCTCAAGTTGTCCAGGCGATCCGTTTCTGACCTTTCGATTGTGGGACCAAGTCGGGTTGGAACGAGTGGTGGACCTGTGCAGGTTAAGATGAGGATACCGAGAGCGCAAGTGGATAAGTTGATTGAAAGTAGCAGAGATGAAGCGGAGGTGAGTCGGAAAATCATTCATCTTTATTTGCAGCAGAAGCTGCAGAGTAATGGTAAAATTGTACAACAGGGCACATGAGGTATCTCCTCCTCTGTTCATAGGTTTTTTTTTTTTTTTTTTTTTTTTTTAAAAAAAAATTGTAAATAATCTATCCATAGTTTGCTTGCATATTGTAGCCTTACTGTGTGTGATTGAATTTGCAGTTTGAAGTAAACGCCTAAAACTAAAACCATACTGTATGGTAGTTGGCCCAATCTGATTAAATCAAGTGGAACAATCTTATGTAGGTTGATTTATATTCCCTTGATCTCCAATTAGTTTACAGGCTAGGAGCACAAAATAAGGTCAAAAATCTTGTTCATAAAATGAGGTGGCGATATTTTATTTGTTGCATCTATAATGGACCTGCCACACTCTAATTAAAAACACCAATAACATCAATACGCCTAAGATTTTGTTAGCAACTTTTTGTGACTTTTTTGTGCCCCTAGTATTATCCTTTAGTTTATACATACCCATGTAAGTAGGTTCCCCTGTAGTGTGGGTTAGAGATAAGAAATACTATCTCTCTCCGTTCCAACTCACTTGAGACTCCAAATGGTCATTTTTTTTTTAAATTTTATATTCAATCAATTTTTTCAACTAACACTACTATTTACCTGACTCATTATCTCTTTTTATTTTCTATTACACATAAACTACGTTTCCTTGATTATTGTGCTCACCTCTTGAGTCTCATCAACTGATGTGGGACGAAGAGAGTATGTTCTTCCAATTCCAAGATAGTATTACCTACCAGTTTCAAAATAATGTTATTACCCTATAGGGCTGGCATGGTTGGTATACCGACTGTTTTTCCATGTACCGTGTACCAACCAATATAAAGTTGGTACATGAAAATGAGTACCGGTACCAACCGTCAAAGTCTATATATCAATTTCTTTGGTACGGTTGGTACTCGGTTGGTACTGCACCTCTGCCAAATATAAATTGACTCCAAAATCAAAAAATGAAAATACTAATCAAATGTTTTTTCAAGGTCTTGAGAATTACATAACACGAATTCATAATATTAAATTAATTACTAATGTAAACATGACATTCTTGATACAAAAAAAAAAAATCATTTTAAAGGCAAAAAAATAAAATAAAAAATCAGCTTCATAAATCTGTTGATATAAACAAGAATTTAATAACACTTACTTTTTTCTATAAATATAAACGAATACTACCTCAGTTCCAAAATGAATGTCAAGTTTGCTCTTGAATAATCTCGGACATTTATTTTGGAAGTATTAAACTGATTCTAATAAAAGTGATATGTGAGATAAACTGACTCATGCATGCTACTACAAGTAAGTGGGTAACAGAAATAAGCATATAAGATCTGCTTTATTCATGGTACACAAATTGCCAACTAAAAGTATGATAAGGAAATAAGTTTAGTTAAAATGAGAATGGGAAGGTGAATGCAACAGGGGGGGGGCTAAAACTTTATTGTGAACACATAAGCAACACAAACAGATGGAACGAGAGAGTTAGAGAGCGCGAGAACAGACTAGGGCTGGCCAACATAGAATGGAACCTGACTCACGATATTTTGGTTAGATTCAATTTTAGTATTTTATATATATTTTTTAATTAAATATATAATTTAGATTATTTTTGTAAAAATATACTCGGTACACGATATACCAACCAAACTTATATTTGTGTACCGTGTACCAACCAAGAATTCACAATCGGTACGGTACTACCGTACCAAACTTTCGGTACACCAAACGTTTGGTTCGGTTGGTACTCGTTTGGTTGGTTTGGTTTGGCACAACTGGCTAGCGCTATTACCATCCGTTTCCAACCGGTCATTTTAGATTTTTATTCTCACATATTGTATTTTACATTTTACGCTATTAAAAGATATTTACGCTTTTATATTAAGTACTCCATCCGTTTCAAATTATCTGTCGCTTTAGGAGTAAAAAATTATTTCAAAATATATGTCGCTTTACTATTATCAATGCACTTTTACCCTTTTGTCTCAATTATACACTTATTAATGATGATGAAAGTATCTCTCATGCAAGCATTTAATCACCTAGAAAGTTGAATTATTTAGGGGCAAATGTGTCTTCTTAACATGTATTAATTACATTTCTTAATACTCCCTCCGTTTCAAAATATCTGTCGCTTTAGGAGTAAAAAATTATTTCAAAATATCTGTCGCTTTACTATTATCAATGCATTTTTACCATTTTGTCTCAATTATACCCTTATTAATGATGGTGGATGTATCTCTCATGCAAGCATTTAATCACCTAGAAAATTGAATTATTTAGGGGCAAATGAGTCTTCTTAACATGCATTAATTACATTTCTTAATATGTGTGAAAAAGTCTAAAGCGACAAATATTTTGAAACGGAGGGAGTATGTGTGAAAAAGTCTAAAGCGACAGATATTTTGAAACGGAGGGAGTATTAACTATCCTTATTTATGATAGTTATATATTTTTTTGTATAAACATTTATTACTTACTATTAAATTATTTTAAATATCTGAAATTTTATGTGTATTAATTACTCCCTCCTTCTCAATTTAAATTACAATTTTCTTCATTTTAAGTGTTTTGTGTTAAGCCTCATATTTGTTTCACATCTAGTTGGATAAATAATTGATTAACTAAATAAATTGGTAACCTCACACGTCTTTTAAAAAGTGAAGACCCAATTCTAATATGGTTTTAAAGCCGGCCATCTTTTTAAGGGGACGAGGACTCAATTCTAATATTTTGTTTAATTATTGTTAAAATTAAAAGGAGATAAAAATAACACAACTACTATTAAAATCAAGGGGTCGCTTCATCACTGAAAAGAGGGAGTAAAATACAGCATAGGAGGAAGTAGAAATAGTACTCCCTCCGTCCCAATTGAAGGTTCATATTTTTTTTTTAGTATGTCCCAGTTTAAAGTTTTTAGTTGCATCAATTCACAAAGAATAAATAGTGTTTTGGACACTCTTGTCTTCATAAAGTTTATATATTAAAAAAAATCATCACTTACCAATCTACTTTTCACCTGCTTTACTTGCTTTTTATGAATGAACAATTATATTCTCCACCCACTACTATTGTTGACTCAAATTTACCTTGATTTCTTAATTAACTTGATTTCTTAATAAGCGTGCAAAATCAAATAAGAACCTTAAACCGGGACGACGGATGGAGTAAAATTTATTGTACATAAATAAAGAGCTACATTTTCGTCCTCGCCAAAAAAAAAAAAAAAAAAGACAAGAAAAAAAAAAAAAGCACAGAAAAGGAAGTTAAAACCCCCAAATTTGATCACATGAGATGGAGGGATGGGATTGGGATGAAATGAAAGGATTCAAATGGGAATGGCTCTGTTGACGCGAGGATAGACGACGCGTGCAGGATGACCCATTATACGCCTTCCCTTGATGTGCTTGAAGCAGTAAACCATCGCCCCGACCGGCCACTCAACCACCGCCGCCGCCAAAAATGCGATGAACGCAAGCGTAGGACCCACCACCTTGCACCTGCAGGGGTTGCTACGTGTCCCGCACTGCACGCATCCTCCCGCCGCCATTTAATTTAATTTCCTGGTAAATTATGGATTTCGAAAACAAACAAAAAAAAGAGATGGAGAATTGAGCTGAAGGTTAATTTGATTTATGAATTGGGATGGTAAGTAATTAGGTTTGTAGTGGAGTTTTATAGATGAAGAGGAATTAAAGTCGATTTGTGTCGGCAATCCACCGCTTTGTTACACGTGTCCATGGCATCAAAGGGTGGTCACACTTGTCAGATGTTGTGCGCTTTTTTTTTTTTTTTTTTTTTTAGATTCGCGTGTTCTCAGATTCATCGGACTTACGGTTGCTCGGCCCAGCTTGGCTGGACTAGTCCTGGGCCACTAGCCTCTGACCCCTCATTTATTTGACTGGCGGCGATAAATCGCGGGATGTACCCGAGATGGTCAGGATAGCAACGCCCCTTATACTCCTGGCCCAAAGGAAGCTTTCACCAAGATATTACGGTTGCTCGTATTAGATGTTGTGCTCTTAATCTTATTGATTCTTATTCTCATTTCATATTGACTGCCCTGGTGAGTCATATGTCGGCTGGCTTTGTGAATAACGCTTGTGGATTTAGATTTTTTCCATAACATATTTGAAAAATAAAATAAAAATACATGTTAAAAAGTTTTTCATTTTTTTTTGTGTGATTAAATGCTTGTATAAAAAATAGTTCACAATCATTAAATAAGAGTATAATTAAAATAAATAAGTAAACGTGTCTTGATAATATTAAAATAACAAATAATTTGAAACAATTTTTTACTTTTAACACCGAAAGATATTTTGAAACGGAAGGAATAATAATCTTATCCTAAAATCAAAAAGCTAAGTCAAAAAGTTAGTCCTAAAATCAAAAAGCTAAGTCAAAAAGTTAGTATGAGGTGTAGTATAACTACAATATACTTGTTGGTGACTCATTGATTCAAGGTGCATAGTATATTACGCCAATTTTGGGTCATGAGAATATAAACAACAAAAGGGACGTGCAGTGGCTTTTCTTAAGCCTAGTCCGAGTGAAATTTCGGTGATGGCCCGAGTTTGATCAGGCAAATTAATTGGTGATTTGAGTTAGCTATTTTGAATTAAGGGAGACTACGCAATATTGATTCTGTGTCACTTTCTTTTATACTCGTCTTATCGTAGTACTCCATTTTATTGATACGTATATTGATTGTTCGGTCCCATTTGATAATTGCTTTGCTATTGAAATTGCTCGGGTAATATCATAGTTATTTGAAAAGCATGCTTTACGTGTTATTTGTTCCCAAATATGGATTTGTTATATGGAACAATTGCAATGTAGCTAATTGTGTGACGGTTGCAGTGGACTAGGTTATTGTTTGTGTTGGGTCGGCTTCATTGAGGGCCGCCAACAATTCGGTTATTATTGTTATCCCACTGAGACTGATCATAATTAGTGCATCGGACTGTGAAATATGATCAATTGATGTTCGGTTTATGAAATCAGAGTCTTATTGGCATGTCCATATTTATAATTTCATGGACAATGTTATTTGATATATTGTGTTTCATTGACCTCTGTGATACTGTGTATCCCCTTTCTTACTGAGCCCCCCAGCTCACCCCCACCAGTTTGACATTTTGCAGTTGACCGTTGACCGGGGTTCGGGACAGGAAGGAATTGATTGGGAGCATTTTAATATTATTAGTGAGGCTTTGTATAGTATTTTAGAAATGTAAATTGTGATATTTTGTTATTTATGGAATTAGAATTTTCGGGGTGTTACAAGTTGCATCAATATAAAATTTTTAATTTATTAGTTAAACAAAATAAATTGTTTGAAGACTTTTCATTTGTTTTAAGTAACAAATCAAAAATTTATTTTTTGTGACTTTACATTTCAAATTATGACTTTTCATTTCTTATACCGGAGAAGTTAAAGTCACTTTATCATAATTATTTTTAATATATTAAATTTTATTGAGACTCTTCATATTTTAATAACCGTTGCACATAAATGAATGCATAGAATGATATATGAAAAAAATCTTAGGTACAAAATTATCTGAATGTAAAATTTCAAAAAATCATTAATTTTAGTATAAACAGGACATTCAATTTGGAATGAAGAGAGTAACTATTATGATTTACTAATATTATTAATAGTAATAGTTAATTTCTTTTAAAAAAATAATAATTATTAACTTATATAGTAACTATAGTAATTAACTATTATTGTCAATAGTAAAAGTTAACCTATATAATAAATATTATGGTTAACTAATACGATTAATAGTAATAGTTAACTTATATAGTAACAATTAACGTTAACTAATAATATTAATAGTAATAAGTAACTTATATAACTATTATAGTTAACTAATATTATTCATAGTAATAGTTAACTTATATAGTAACTATTATAGTTAACTATTTCTATTAATAGTAATAGTTAACTTATACAATAACTATTATAGTTAACTAATACTATTAATAGTAATAATTAACATATACAATAACTATTATAGTTTACTAATACTATTAATATTAATAGTTAATTTATATAATAACTATTATTATTAACTAATATTATTAGCTAATAATAAGAATATCAAGAGTCACTTATCAATAAGAATGATGATGACATGGCTTCACCAAAAGCATTCTTTAGCCTAAATTGTCCACATGACGAATTTGTATACTCCGCGTCGACTTTTAATTAAAATTCGACGCAGAGAACTACGGAGTCGCCACGTGGATAAGTGTTGGCTAAATGTAGCTTTTGGTGAAGCCACTTCATCACATTACTAATTAATAAATGACTTTTCATTTTTTCCCCAATTAGCTAATAATATTAGTTACTATATAGGGTAACTATTATAGTTACTATATTAGTTAACTATTATATAGTTAACATTTGTATTTGGCTATTAATAGTTAAATATTATAGTTAACTATTATATCTACTTATTAATTATCAACTATTATAGTTAATAATCATATTTAAATATGTATAGTTAATTAATACAATTACCTATTATAGTTAAAAATTATTTTTATTTAACCATAATGGATTGGGAGCATATAAATAAAGGAATGTGATGACAAAGTAGTAAACTACTTTTCTCAGATATTGAGTTCAAAAAGAAAATGTGATACACTTAACAAACGACAATTTTACCCATGTATTTAAGAAGTTATCTATTTGAATTTCAGTATAAAAATTTGGGGTTGACTTGCAAGCCAATAACGTTGAAGTATGAGGAGAGCGAACAATCAAAAATATTTTCGATAAAGTTTAAGCCGTTTATCAAAAATTAATGAGAACATTCATTTATGTGTAGAGATTAGTTAATATACCATATTTGGTTTATTTTTAGATGAACGTAAACTTTAGTGGTTCATTCGTTGAAGATATTGTTATACACTCGATGTAAATTTATGATCTTTAATATGTTCTCAACCTTTAAAATTTTATGACCTATAATTGTAACTGAAGTGGTAATTGCTTAAGTCATAATAGTTTGATTTTGTTAATTTAGTGTATGAATTATCAATATGACTATTGGAAACCTTCAAATTTAATAATATATTAAAATTAATTATTAATGAACACATGATTGCTCACAATAAATTTAGTATTAACTTTTGACCTTTCAATTTTCTATTCTAGATTATATATATGAGTATTGCATCTATAGAAGATGACTATAAGTAGAATTAGTCTTTTATAGTATTTTAAAATAATAAATTAAAGATAATAGTATCATATATAGTTACTAATAAAATTAGCTAATACTGTTAGCTAAGAATGAGAAAAATAAATAGCCTCTTAGTTGTAGGGGCAATGCTGACATTGCTTCATGAGACGTAATATTTGGTTTATTAATATTATCAATAATAATAGTTAATATATATAATAACTATTATAATTAACTAATAATATTAATAATAAAAGTTAACTTATATAGTAACTATTATGATTAACTAATGTTATTCATAGTATTAGTTAACTTATATATATATAGTAACTATTATAGTTAACTAATACTTTTAATGGTAATAGTTAACTTTTATAGTAACTATCATTGTTAACTAATGCTACTAATATTAATAGTTAACTTATATAGTAACTATCATTGTTAACTAATGCTACTAATAATAATAGTTAACTTATATAATAACTATTATGGTTAATAAATACTATTAATAGTAATAGTTAACTTATATAATAACTAATATGGTTAACTAATACTATTAATAGTAATAGGTAACTTAAATAGTAACTATTATGGTTAACTAATACTATTAATAGTAATAGTTAACTTATATAGTAACTATTATAGTTAACTAATACTATTAATAGTAATAGTTAACCTATATAATAATTAATATCTTTAATTAATACTATTAGCTAATAAAAAGAATATCAAAAGTCACTTAGAGTTTAAGGTGGTGATGACACGGCTTCACCAAAAGAAACATTTAGCAAAAAATGTCCACGTGGCGAATCCACATCCCTTCGCCTCAACTTTTAATATATACTCCCTCTGTCCCATCCGAAAAAGGATTTTTGGTTCCGACACGGGGATTAAGGAATAATAATCTTTTATTATAAAAAGTTGTTCGAAAAGTAAGTGTTGTGAGTATGAAGGAGAGAGAAAGTGGGTGGAGAATAATAAATGAAAAGTTGTTGTGAGTAAGACAAGTGGGTCATACTAATAAAAAAATAATAAGATCTTTCCATTTTGGGATGTCTTATTTCGAGTGGAACACCCAAAATGACAAAACGTCCTATTTCGGGTGGGACGGAGGGAGTATAGATTTGTATATATCTCATTCCTAGTATAGACACTTACCATACATAGGTCTCTTGTATTTTTATATACTCCTTCCGTCTCAGTACAAGTAGGATTTCTTTCCCTTTTAGGTCGTCCCAGAACAATTGAGACTGCCTACTATGAAAATGTTTTAATAAATTTATATTCAACCAACCCCACCATTTAACCCCACTCATTCCCTCTCTTCATTTTTCACCACTCATTTTATTCAACCAACACAACTATTTACCCCACTCATTCTCTATCTTCATTTCTACCACACATTCACTACTTTCTCTTAATTATTGTGCCCACTCCTCTAGTCCTACTTGTGGTGGGACGGAGGGAGTTTATAACAAACCTAATGCAGTGTGATGTGATTTCTACAAGGAATATGATCAGAATTACCTTGTAGCCGAGGATCGTTCTATGGAAAGTCGTTCGTAGGTGTAAAACCGCACCCCCTACCTAAGAATATAGGATACTTCGTTTAGAAGCGCCACAACCAATACACCCAAGTTGGTTGATAAGCTAGGAAGACGCCACAAGTATAGAAAATTACACTTGATAAGTCTAAGTTTTTCAAAGAACCAAAGAGTAGAATAAATCTCCCAAATTGATTAAAATCTGAATTGTGTGTCCAAATGGACTACAAAAATGGCCTATTTATAGGATGGAATGGTGATGATTCCTAGATAAATGAGGTCATCAATGATGTAAGCTACAAGCTTTAATTACATGATAAAGACTACAATTATTATAATGAGTTATCCAATGACTTTCCAATTTTCCAAAAGCATGTGTTGAATGTATCAACCTTATCTTCATTCTAGAATCTTCATGCAACTTGAGAAATTCGGATCTCTCTTTGGGATGACATGAAGAGACTTATTTTGGACTCAATTTGGGCTTCAAATTGTGTTCTTTCAGTGGGCCAACATTCTCTACCACAAAACTTCATGTTGGATTCAATAGGACTCCATTCTTTAAGTTTTTCTTGGGCTGGAATAAACTCTTTCAATGGATCTGTTGTGCTTGGACTTGAGCTCCTAAATGAGATTACATCATTCCCCCTTTCTTGAGTGTGATTTGTCCTCAAATCTACATCTGGATCAAATGGATAAGAAACACCATTCTTGAAAATATAATTGTCATAAATATTCTCCTCATTTAGTTTCACCTTCCATCTCCTAAAATTAACTCTTGTAACACCTTTGTATGACCAGTAATCATGGAAGTTGGTAGAAGACGAAATGAAACTCATCCAATCGCTCCATATTTGGTGAGAAATTTTCAAGTTGTTTATGAGCCAATTTGGTGACATTGTTGGGCTAGGAATATCATATGGATCGTCATAATAAGGATTCATAGATCCACGAAAATCAACCGGCCCATATTCCCATATCTTCATTTCTTCATCATTTTGATTGTCTTCGTTTTCCACCTCAGCTCCAACTAACTTATCACAATCGCCTGCCCCAATCTCTTCCATTTTCTTTTCACACTCCTTTAGAATTTCTTTTTCTTCTTCTCTCTTGCAACCTTCTTTTGGCTCACTCTCTTCTTCTACCTCAAATCGTTCTTGACTCTCAATCTGTTTTTCCCCCTCACTCAAATCTTTTCTCTCTTTCTTTTGACATTCACTAACTTCTCTATCAAAGGCAAAAACGATTTTGTCAATATTTCTGATGCATTGCTCTTCCATAATTTCAAGGCTTGTTTTATCTCGTAATGGTGAAACTCTTTCTCTTTTTCCCGAGTTTGGCGGAGGGGTATGCTTCTTGTAGTATGAGTGTTCGATCCTATCAAGCTTCTTGTGCAACAACTTAAATTCTGACTTGAACATGTTTCTCATCTCACCCAAAAATATTTCCATGCTCGAGGATATAACCCCAACAAAATTCAGAATTGCTTTTTTTCTTTCTAAAAGATAGAGCTGAATATTGATAATTACTATGCAAAATTGATAATAACAAGAACTGATGAAATGAAGAATTAGATTTGATGATTCCAATGATACAATAGTGACTTGTTTTGGAAAGAGGTGATTTGTGAAAATCACTTCGCAAGATTGATAATAACAAGAAAATGAAGAATTAGATTTGATGATTCCAATGGTCAATCCAATTGTCACGTTACCAAATTGTAGTATTTAGAGTTATAACTTTTAGCCACAATTATTCCCTTTAGGTTTGACAACCTTTGTCTTTACCTTTATCTTTTTAACCCTATTTTCTTTTAGAAATTCATGAAGTCAAAAATTATTTTTTCGACTTAGATCATCATCTTTCCGCACTTTAGTTCAGATATTGAGAGCACAAACTGTACGGCCGAAACTAAGCCAAAAGGCATCCACAATTCCTTACATCATTCAGAAACTTAGAGAACAATCCATACGGCCGAAACTAAGCCAAAAGACATCCACATTTCCGTATGAATCTGTAGTCTTGTTTCTAAATTTCATGTCTCATTAATTTAACTAATTTCAGCAATCAAGAACAATTCATGATTCTGATTTCAGTTTATCTGAATTCTGAATTGACATCACTTTTCAGGAAACACGGTTTCGAAAACTAGCCATCTGAAAGTAGATTCAATCCCAGATTAATTTTGAATTTGACATTTAATTTCTGGAAACACGGTTTCTAAAACCAGCCATCTGACAATCAAATTCAACTCAAAATATTTATCATAAAAGCGGTAGATTTTTCAATTTCCAAAATTTACCTCAAAATTGCTTTCCTTGATTCAATTAGGATTTGGTGTTCATGGTGATCGAATCATCATGATTATCAAAACCCAGAATAAACAATTTATTCATGAATCTAAGATCATCAACAAGTTAATCAAATTAAATTTTGATGATCCTACAGAACATATTAATCAAATTAATATTGCAATTTAGGTTAGTTAGGATTATTAAGAATGTATAATTTCCGTTCTTGCTTTAGAACAATTCTTAAGCTCATGATCCAATCAAGGAAATTTATTTCATTCTCTTTTAACTTTTTCCTTTTAAATAACAGATCGTAGTAACAAACATAATTAAAGCATAATATAATATTCTACACAAATATGTAAATAAATATACACCTATATTTCATACCAATCATTTAAGAGATAAATATTGTATTTCATAAATACTCCCACTATATTATATAACCTTCATATACAACAATTGTATAATATAATTTATTTGGGCTAAGATCCATATTTCACCCAATTTTGAGTCGGCTAGGGCACGACTGCTCAAAAGCAAGTTATTAAGGTAGACAACTCTTGTCAATCATATCATATATGACTCTTAGATATTTTATGAGATTTTGTAGACATCCAATGTCAAACATGTTTTAATCTCATCTTGTGCCTTAGGCCCAAAACTGTTTTGATAGCATAATTAAGTCAAACCACGTTAAACGCATAGGAACCACTCTTTCACTCATCATGCTCATACACTGATAGAATTAATGACCCTCGCGATGGTTAGAGCCCGCATAAAAATACCTGGTGTACTCACATGTGTTTTAATAATGGATTGACACATGACTTAAATTTTTAAGAAAGTTCTTTCATATAGCAACGCGCATAACAAAGGTATAATTAATCCAATTAATAAATGAATGGATACTATGTGAATATATTTAAGAATTTCAGATTTTCATAAAGTCTCACTCTAAGTACAATACTTATTAAATAATGAATTCTTCCATAGAGTCCAACTCTATTAAGAATGCATTACTTCATAGAATCTAATTCCATGAACAATACGTATTTTACTATGCATCTTCAAGTCTGAAAAACACGAATTCAGAAAGCTGCACTGCATGCGAACTGCACGAAAAATCTGCATGCATTCGTGCATTGCACGTGCATTGCACGCGAACTGCACGAAAATTCTGCACAAAATTCTGGACGGCACGTGCGCTGCACGTAATCTGCACGAAAATTCTGGACGAAAATTCTGCACAAAACGTGTATTGCACGCGAACCGCACGATCTCAATTTATCAAATCTTGATCCTTTAAGAATTCAATCATTTATGATAATCAAATTATTATAAACATCAAACCCCAAGAACAAACAATTTGTTCTTCAAGATCAAGAATCGTCAATTCAATAATCCAGTTAAAGAAATTGATGATCCGATAAATAGATTAATCATATTAATCATGCAACTTGAAAACCTTGTTCATAATCATACTATATCAAATATATAATTGTTTCACCAAACAATTCACATAAATCCCTTATTCTAAATTCTATCATGCTAGATTATATAATCAAATTATATATTAAACATGATAATATTAAAATAACCATACATGAACGGGGCTCTGATACCACTGTTGGGTTTTGAGGCACCTTGCGCAGCGGAATAAAGCAATATGAAATTAACAAAACCCTAAGCCCCAAGATCCATTCATGATGATTAAATTAATAGCAAGATGAATTTAGAATACTAACCGTTGTTGTGCATTTAAATTTTCTGGATCTCCAAATCTGCAAGTCTTCAAGCTTTAAGATTTGATCTCCTCGTTCTTCGTGTTCTTCGGATCAGGATCACAGGAACACGAACTTGAGATGTTAAAGCAAACATCCTCTATGTGTATCCACACACGGACGAATATCTAGAACCATTCTAGATCTGGATTGCTAGATCCATTAGAAAACACACTTTTCTAATATTCAAAGGCTATATGAATTTTGGTGTTCTTGATCTTTGATTCTCAATCTTGGATCAAGAATTATGTTTCTCAAACATACTTGGTTGCATTAGTTTAATGGCTGATGAAAAGATGTATGTATAGTCCCTAGTCATTAACTCTTAATGACCTAGAAGACTCAAATCCCGTCATCAATTACGTTGCACAAATCTGGCCCCAGGAATATTGGCACGGTCGTGCTCACCAAATGGCACGGCCGTGCCACTTGGTCCGAGCTCCACTTGACGCAATTCAATAATGGCACGGTCGAGTCAGTTAATTAGCGCGGCCGTGCAAATCAGCACGGTCGTGCTCTATAACCTGCACAGCCGTGCCCGTCAGGAATTCACTTTTTGCCTTTTTTTCTTGATTCGTCCTTTTGATTGTGACCCCATAAGATTATATTAAGTTGGTAATGAGTCCAACCAAGGTCAAACTCATAAATAATGAGCGGACTCTAGCAAGCCATCATGACTACCTAATTAATATAACTTAAACGACGTTCGTTATCCTCATAGAATATATCACAATCCTTTTGTCACTCGATATCATATTGAACATAAGTCATGGTCAACGTCAACTTATCTTGTTCAATGCTTTCTCGATCCCGAGTAGATTGATATGAGCAAATGACATTGAACACTTCAATTCACTTGGGTATGGCCATACACTATTATCAATCTCACTCATCGAGAGGCCAAACAGATATCTCTCTTGAGAGAAGGACAAATCCCATCTTGAGTTATCAATCTTCCCTACATGAATCCGATTTGCCAATCGTAGCCTTTATAACGACTCGGTTAGGGGTAGCGTTTGAGTACGTCAAACATAATGTTCATCATGTGGAAGACTATGATAATCTCAGGTCTAATGATAAATGATATAACTATATGGGATTTAATTATAACATCTGACAATGACATAAATCTCATAGCGGGTCATGTCTAGTACGTGTTCACCAACAAGTACCCATAAGCTTAATTTGTATCATATACATATGATCATCATATGATCATCAATTAAACTTATACTAGTTCTTCATAAGTACTAGGGACGGGATAATTATAATAAACATGTAAACATATAATAGTCCAGGGTTGTTATCTCCATAACAAATGAGAACATGATGTAACATAAGGCCTTTCTCAAGGGTCTAGGGCATAATTTTCAACAGGTGAACCACGTAAATTCTTGTGTTTGTGATTGATTATTTCGATTGATCATCCTTCTTTATATATTTTGCTCTAACAATTATTTTGTATAAACATTTATTACTTACTATTAAATTATTTTAAATATCAGAAATTTTATGTGTATTAATTACTCCCTCCTTCTCAATTTAAATTACAATTTTTTTCATTTTAAGTGTTTTGTGTTAAGCCTCATATTTGTTTCACATCAAGTTGGATAAATTAATTGATTATCTAAATAAATTGGTAACCTCACCCTTTAACAAGGTCTTTTAAAAAGTGAAGATCCAATTCTAATATGGTTTCAAAGCTGGCCCTATTTTTTTTTAAGGGGACGAAGACCTGTTGGAACAAGATGGCTTGCAATACAAGTTATTTAGACTTCCATTAATAAAATCATAACTATAATATTAATATAAAGTATAGTCAAACCTAGTCAATGTGTAGAATCCCTGAAATGTAATTTACCTATTTATGATGGGCAAAATGGTAAATTAACATTGCTTAAGAAATGAATAGGTGTGGTCCCTAAATGAAATATCACCAAGT
Source organism: Campanula takesimana (assembly GCA_026119855.1). Taxonomy (NCBI): domain Eukaryota; kingdom Viridiplantae; phylum Streptophyta; class Magnoliopsida; order Asterales; family Campanulaceae; genus Campanula; species Campanula takesimana. The sequence goes on along the minus strand of JAOWBW010000438.1, from coordinate 268,143 downwards.
CTACTATATAAAGGGTCTTCCATCAACCCTTTCAAGACTATTTTTTACTTTACTTTCTCTCTTATTATTCTTTTCATTATTGTCTAGAAGTGTTTGAGAAACTAAAGGGCATTCATCATTTAGAAGATCATCTCCCTACATCCTTTTCTTCATCTTAATTCTCCCTACCAACATCTACCATGGATTCAACAGGTATATTCCTAACGCTTCCGCTTCATCTCTTCCTCAATCTTTTACTAAATATGAGTGTGGCATTCAGGGATATAAAATTGTTCTATCAATTGGTATCAGAGCCTGGTTATTATTTAGTTTGAGTTTGAGTTCTTTTAAGAAAACCTTTTTGCTTTAATTTGATTCATATTTTCCTGTTGAATCATAAAGATTTGATGTTGATTAGGGACTCTAATTCATTCATAGAGTACTAATAATCATCATCTAAAATTCAGAAAATTGTTTGAAAGTTTTGTTCATTAAAACTCAATGATTCATGTGTGACTATCCCTTCATAACATGGTTTTATGTCTAGTGCATACCATGTGGATCTACTCAATTGATTCCATTAATTTTAAAACAAGATTATCCTTAAATAACATGGTTTTATGTTTTAAGTACATACCATGTGGATCTACTTGTTATTTTTGCCTTTTGGAAAAATTTGGACAAAAATCAAAGAAGTGCAGAAAATCTGGCACGGTCGTGCTCTTTGTTTGGCACGGTCGTGCGCATTCATTTCCTTGAACCGGTGCATCTGAATAGTGCTGGTCCGGACGTGTGTCTTGTTTAATCCAGTCGGACCGGTTCGTTTGGCACAGTCGTGTCTCTGGTTTAGCACGGCCGTGCTCATTGTACCGTGAAAACATGCACTTTCGGATAATTTTGGCATGGTCGTGCATTAATTTTAGCACGGTCGTGCAAAGTGTGACGCGAGAACATGCCTTTCTGTAAATTGTTGCACGGCCGTGCATCTTTCTATGCTCGACCGTGCAGCTACTGTTCATCAGAATTGAATTTTGCACAATTTTTGTTTTCCTCTTGAACAAAACATTCATTTTTCAAACCTTAAAGGCCTTGATTAATTATATGCTTTGATAATTTTATTCATTGTTTAAATAATATTGTCGCCTAAGTGATTTACGTTATTTAAACCCTAAAATTGTAAAGTGTTGGATGTTTAAGTTGATATGTGAATGGCTTGAATTTTCCAAAGAAGATCTTGACATTTGACTAAACTTGGGCATTCATGTGGTAACAAGTGAACATTAGGTTATTTTCTTAGGTACTTATGTCGGCCCAAAGGAAGATTAAGTATTTATTAAAATATAAGTTCAAATTGCCTAAGGCAATCATTTATGAGTCAACTCGCAATCCAAAGATTAGTTTTGATGTCATGTTGATTGTCTTGTTGATGGATTTCGTTGATATAATTAATCATTTTTCATTATGTAGTGTCTTATACATGTTTTGTATTAATTCTTGTTCTCGAAATTCCAACAGATTTACTTATAGCTTCATCCGTGATTACTGCTATGAGTACCGTACCGATGCTTAATGGGACTAATTTTAAAACTTGGAAAAATAAATTGATGATGATCTTAGGCTATATGGACATAGATCATGTATTAAGGGAGCCGTTTCCTCTTCCTCTCTCTAACGAAAGCACTCAAGAAGAGTACTTAAATGAGGAAAAGTGGAAACGCTCCAATCGTGTGAGCCTAATGATCATGAATATAGTTGTCCCGGAGACCATTTTGACCGGTATCTCCAAGGATATTGATGCTAAAATATTCCTTGATATGCTTGAGGAACGTTTGGCATCTACCTCCTCTTATGGGACAAAGAGAAAAGGGAAGGATGTTGCGGTTGCAAGAAATAAGAAGCGTAAGGGATCATCTAATGATCATGAAGAATGCTTCTTTTGCAAGGACCTCAATCACATGAAGTACGACTGCCCTAAGTATCACGCTTGGCTTGCTAAGAAAGGTATGTCATTTGGTCTTTGTTTGTGATAAAGGGTAATTTGGTTTCATTTCCTACATATACATAGTGGTTGAATATTGGAACGACAACTCACATAAAGGAAGTTTATGTAGGATTGCCTGAAATACCGAAGTCCTGGAGAAGATGAAAGATTCATCTATATGGAAGCCGGGATCCGGTTCAAGTGCAAGGCATCGGGAATTTTTGTTATTGTTAAAGTACTTAGTAATATTTGTATAAATACTACATTTGTTGTACCGTCATTTAGACGGAATTTGATATTTATCACACTATTGAACAAAGAAGGTTATTTTGTTCAATTTTATAAATGTGATTTTTATTTTTATTCCAATGTTAATGGTACTAGTACTTTGTCAAGTAGTCTTTATTCACTTGACATTATTTACACAATAAATGAATCCCATAAATAATGAAACCAAAACTAGAAAGCAAAAGTTATCAAGTAAATTTTAAGGCATAGGCATTTGGGTCATATTTCCAAGAGGAAAATTGATAAGCTTATGTTAAAGGAAATCTTGAACAAACTTGATATTTCGAAAAATACTTTTGGATTAAATGCCTTAAAGTAAATTTACAAACATTAAAAGAATAAGTATTCTCGAGAGCATCTAGTGTCTCAAAGAACTAATACATTCGGATATTTGTGGGCCATTCATTAATCCTTCATGGAAAGGTCAACAATAGTTATTATGTTTATAAATGACTACTCTTAATATGGATACATTTATTACTTCATGCAAAGACTCAAGTTATGGACGTTTTCAAGTCTTATGAGGTCAAAGTTGGAAATCAACTTTGAAAGACTATTAAGAACATTAGGTCCAATCATGATAGAGTATATCATGTTTGGAATGTTTATTAAAGGGAACAACGTCTAGGTCCTTTTTACTCGCTATTTTGAAGAGTGTGGGATTGTCTCCATCTACATTAAGCCGGGTACGCCTAGCATAAATGATGTACACAAGAGACATGATAAAATCCTTAAGGAAATGGTAATAAGCATGTTTGTGCTTCTGTTACCTCACTCATTATGGGCGATACATTAAAACCGCAACCCTTATTCTCATTAAAGCTCCCCCTAAGCTACTAATAAAAACCCTTTATAATTTTGGGACGAATAAGGAACACATCCTTAAATCATCTTCATTTATGGGGTTGTCTAACATAAGGGCAGACCTTATAAGTCTACTAAGGGCAAGTTAGACATAAGATTGTTAGTAGTTATTCATGAGGTAAGCCGAGAGATCTAAGGGATATATAAATTTTACAACCCAAAAATTTGAACATTTTGAAACGAGAAAAGCTAGGTTCTTTGAGGATGTTGAATTTAGTGGGAGATTAGGTGTAATATTTTGAACTTGGAATAGAAGAGGCATCCATTTCTTCACCTCTTCCATAAGTTCCAATTGGATTTCAAATTTTGTACTTGATATTCAAGAAGAACATGCAATTCAAAATAAATATGGGTTCCCTATAAATATTGAACAACATGAAAATGTTGATCATAAGAAGGAAATTCAACAACCTCAAAATTAGGAAGAACCAAGTGCCCTTAAAGAGATACAATAGAGTAAAAAGGATTACAATACCGGATAATTATGAGATGTATCTTACCGAGAAATAAAGGACACATAGGTTTAGTGGGAGATGAGCCATTCATCTATCATAAAGCCATTAATGGTCCTAATTCTCATAAGTAGATTAATACCATATATAAAGAGTTAAAATCTTTAAAAGATAACAACTTTTGGGATCTTTTACATTACCTAAAGATGTGAAACCTATAAATGGGTCTCTAAGACCTAAAATGATTCACAAAAGTAATGTTGAAAGATATAAAGACCCATCTAGTTGCTAAAGAATTTTTAACTCATAAGAAAGTCATTAATTATCAAGAAAGAAACATTTCCCGATATCTTCTAAAAACTCTTTTAGAACCATTATGGCACTAGTAGCAATTTGTGTCTTAAGCTTCATCAAATGGATATTAAGAACTTTTCTTAATGGAAACATTGGGGAAACTATCTATATGAAGAAATCCATTTATGGACTTAAGTAAAACTTCTCATTAATGGTATTTAAAGATTAATCAAGTTATTCTTTCATTTGGTTTTGAAATGAATCTTGATAAATATTGTATATACCATAAGTTCAGTGGGAGTAAAAATTATAATTTTGGTCTTATATGTGGGTAATATTTGCTTGCTAGTAATGTTTTAAACCTTAATAAGGAAACTAAGAAATTTCTTTGGAATGAAAATTCTTGGTGAGGCATCTTTTTGTATTAGGAATCCAAGTTCACTGTGAGTATTCACGGAGTATTTTAGGATTATCACAAAAGGCCTATATAGAAAAGGTATTACAAAAGGTATAGCATGCAAAACTATAAACCACTTGACACCCCTAATTTTAAAAGAGACATGCTTAGTCTCAAACAGTGTCCTAAAGTTAATTATGAATCCAAGTATATAGAAATATCCCTCTTTGCATCAGCAGTAAGAAAGCTTAATAAATGCGTAAGTCTTGCATTCAATGTTGGGATGCTTGGTCAATACCAAAGCAATCCAGAAAGAACATTAAGTAGTAGCCAAAAGAATGATATAGTATTTACAAAACACAAAAATCTACATGCCTATTTTTAATCGGATAATCTTGAGATCATTTGGTATTCCGATATTTGTTAAAATTACATGGCTACATAAGTTTTAATGGACTGTGATTTGTCAAAACAAGTGTCGAAAGACCAATTAAGATATGACTATCAGGTAGCAGTTCCGTACTCTAACAAAAGGTTTATGGATTTAGACATTAAGTATCTTGTTATAAAGAAAAGAGTACAAAATGAACAGAGAAATACAACTTATTAGAGCACTCCATAATTTAACGGATCCATTTATGAAACGTTATCATCTTTAGTGTTTCACGAGCATGTTGCTCATATGGGTGTAACAATTTGATAACATTTAATTTAGTGGGAGTTTTGTGTTGTACTTCATTAATTGTTCTATTATTTTGATCTCATTTGGTAAAGTTGGACTAGTTGGAAAAATATGTATATATTCATTATGATTCCATGCTACACATCTATACTTTTGATCTATGTCATTTAGTTAGATTTATATTTGTGATTATAGTCGGTTTAGTTGCGAATCAATTACAACGACTGCCCCTTAATCCTATACTTAAAAGACTAATGGACGAGATTGTTATAGATGACAACAAAGTGCACATTAGGGTTGTCATTTATGTTATACTTATGATTTAAAAGGAAGAACTTGTTTGCAACCCAAGTGGGAGATTGTTGGAACAAGATGTCTTGCAATACAAGTTATTTAGACTTCCATTAATAAAATCATGACTATAATATTAATATAAAGTATAGTCAAACCTAATCAATGTGTAGAATCCCTGAAATGTAATTTACCTATTTATGATGGGCAAAATGGTAAATTAACATTGCTTAAGAAATGAATAGGTGTGGTCCCTAAATGAAATGCCACCAAGTCTACAATATAAAGGGTCTTCCATCAACCCTTTCAAGACTACTTTTTACTTTACTTTCTCTCTTATTATTCTCTTCATTATTGTCTAGAAGTGTTTGAGAAACTAAAGGGCATTCATCATTTAGAAGATCATTTCCCTACATCCTCTTCTTCATCTTAATTCTTCCTACCAACATCTACCATAGATTCAACAGGTATATTCCTAACGCTTCCGCTTCATCTCTTCCTCAATCTGTTACTAAATATGAGTGTGGCATTCAGGGATATAAAATTGTTCTGAATCCCTGAAATGTAATTTACCTATTTATGATGGGCAAAATGGTAAATTAACATTGCTTAAGAAATGAATAGGTGTGGTCCCTAAATGAAATGCCACCAAGTCTACTATATAAAGGGTCTTCCATCAACCCTTTCAAGACTACTTTTTACTTTACTTTCTCTCTTATTATTCTCTTCATTATTGTCTAGAAGTGTTTGAGAAACTAAAGGGCATTCATCATTTAGAAGATCATCTCCCTACATCCTCTTATTCATCTTAATTCTCCCTACCAACATCTACCATGGATTCAACAGATATATTCCTAACGCTTCCGCTTCATCTCTTCCTCAATCTTTTACTAAATATGAGTGGAATTCAGGGATATAAAATTGTTCCATCAAGACCCAATTCTAATATTTTGTTTAATTATTGTTAAAATTAAAGGAGATAAAAATAACACAACTACTATTAAAATCAAGGGGTCGCTTCATCACTGAAAAGAGGGAGTAAAATTCAGCATAGGAGGAAGTAGAAATAGGACTCCCTCTGTCCTGGTTTAAGGTTTTTATTTTTTTTAGTATGTCTCAGTTTAAGGTTCTTCGTTGCTTTATTCTTTAAATGATAAAGAATGAGTAGTATATTGGACAATCTTGTCCTCATAAAGTTCATATATTACAAAAAAGCCATCACTTACCAATCTACTTTTCACCTACTTGCTTTATGAACGGACAATTATATCCTCTCCACTCCCCACTACTGTTATTGACTCAATTTTGCCTTGATTCGTTAATAAGCGCGCAAAAGTCAAACTTAGAACTTTAAATAGAGACAGATGGAGTAACATTTATTGTACATAAATAAAGAGCTACATTACGGAGTACATTTTCGTCCTCGCCAAAAAAAAGGGACAAGAAAGAAAAAAAAAAAAAAAAAAAAAAAGCAGGAAGAACACAGAAAAGGGAATGGCTCTGTTGACGGCAGGATAGACGATTCAAATGGGAATGGCTCTGTTGACGCGAGGATAGACGACGTGAGCAGGATGAGCCATTATACGCCTTCCCTTGAGGTGCTTGAAGCAGTAAACTACCGCCCCGACGGGCCACTCAACCACCGCCGCCGCCAAAAATGCGATGAACCCAAGCGTAGGACCCACCACCTTGCACCTGCAGGGGTTGCTACGTGTCCCGCACTGCACGCAACATGGAAATCCTCCCGCCATTTATTTAATTTCCTGGTAAATTATGGATTTCGAAAACAAAAAAAAAAGAGATGGAGAATTGAGCTGAAGGTTAATTTGATTTATGAATTGGGATGGTAAGTAGTAGTAATTAGGTTAGTAGTGGAGTTTTATAGGGAATTTATTTTAGATGAAGAGGAATTAAATTCGAGTTTTTTTGGCAGTATGTCGGCACTCTACCGTTACACGTTATGTACTTTGTTTCTATGTGTCGGCACTCCACCGTTATGTTACACGTGTCCATCAAAGGGTGGTCACACTTGACAGATGTTGTGCTCTTATTGATTCTTGTTCTCATTTCATATTGACTGCCCTGGTGAGTCATATGGCTCCCGGCTTTGTGAATAACTCGCCCGTTTCAAAATAATTTGTCGCTTTAGATTTTTTTTCATACATATCTCAAAAATAAAATAAGTAAATGTGTCTTGATAATACTAAAATGAAAAATAATTTGAAACAATTTTTTACTTTTAAAACGAAAGATATTTTGAAACGGTAAAACGAAAGATATTTTGAAACGGAAGGAAGGAGTAATAATAATCTTATCCTAAAATCAAAAAGCCACTATTTTGTTAGCGCAGCACGCCTTGACTTGCGGATTACTCAGAATATACTCCTTCCTATTATTCGGTGATCCCGGGCAACATTACAGGAAGAGCCCAACTTGTATAGATTGGTTACAATATTATTGGTTATTTGTATATATCTCATTCCTAGTATAGACACTTACCATAGATAGGTCTCTTGTACTTTTGTATACTCTCCGTCCCAGCACAAGTAGGATTTCTTTTCCTTTTAGGTCGTCCCAGAACAATTGAGACTGCCTAATATGAAAATGTTTTAATATATTTATATTCAACCAACCCCACCATTTAACCCCACTCATTCTCTCTATTCATTTTCCACCTCTCATTTTATTCAACCAACACAACTATTTACCCCACTCATTCTCTCTCTTCATTTTTTACCACACATTCACTACTTTCTCTTAATTATTGTGCCCACTCCTCTAGTCCTACTTGTGGTGGGACGGAGGGAGTATATAACAAACCCAATGCAGTGTATGATCTCACATTGAGAATCATAGGTAAACATCTCTTCTGTTTATTCTAGTCCCTCGTCCTCTCTTTGTCTAAGATGGTATCAGTCGCTCCATCCAGTGCCATGGACGACGCTTCTTCTCTTCTTTCGTCTTCTAAACAAAATTCTCTTCCTCTAGGATTGAACATCCAGTCCTTTATGGGCAACACTCATCTCACCAACGACAATTATCTCAATTGGCGTTCAGTTCTATTTACCGTTCTCACCACTTATAATCTTCTTGACACTCACAAACAACAATTCTCCACCAGAAAAGTTATCAGATGGGTCGGACAATCCAGCCTTTGATTATTTCCATCAGGCTTCCAGTCTAGTTCTAGGGTGGATTAAGGCTACGGCTTCCTCAAAAATCCTCTCTAGGGTTAATACATGTCTTACTACTCCTACGGATTGGATTCTTTTGGAAAAATGGTTTGCTGGTAAGTCGCGAGTTCGCACACAAAAACTTCGAAACAATCTTAATGCTCTATAAAAAAAACCGGTTATGATTCCAACTACTCGGCCCAATCTGCACAGTTGTGCATCAATGCCGAGCTCTCCCCCATCACACACCAGATCCACTTGGGCTCCACAATCTGAACCAGCCCAACATTGCCCCATCTGCACAACCTACTGGGCAGTCGCTTCGCTTGATGGCCAGCTGTTTCCTCTAAAGGGCCAACTGCTGGACTGCCCAACTCCTTTCAGCACTCTTCCTATGGCTGCAACTCGGGTGACCCAAACACTAACCAGCCCAGCTCACCAGCTCCCCCCCAGTTCAGCTACTCATCCTATGGTACCGCTTCAAAAGCAGGTATTTTTAAACCAAAAATATTTGCTGATCTTGCTACTCACTCTTCTTCACCCAGTATATCTACTCTGGAAACTACTCGACATCCTTTGCCTATTGCTCTAGCAGCTATTCGTTCTGATTCATTGGAGTTTGTGCCCAAAACTCTCAAACAAGCTGCTCCGCATGATCACTGGCAACATGCTATGCATAAGAATGGTACGTGGACCCTAGTTCCCCGTATCCCTTCCATTAATATTGTTGGTAGCAGGTGGATTTTCAAGGTTAAACAAAAAGCGGATGGTACGGTTGACAGGCATAAGGCACGGCTTGTCACACAAGGGTTTTCCTAACAAGAAGGTGTAGATTATGATGAGACATTTAGTCCCGTTCACTACAAGAATACGTCAAATTAGTAACGGAAATTATTTGCGGAATTTAGATTGTAAGTAACTAATGATGGGATTGTTATGAATCAATAACGGTTCCCAGTTGGTGGAGTCCTTTTGATAGGCCCATTCGTGACTAATCTATTAACGACTAACATAGCTAATTAAAAATAATGCGCTCAGCCCAATAAAAGTTTCACCCACACCCTCTCAGCCCAACACCATTTTAGGGTCACAATCCAATTAAGTTGTTTCATTCGGTTATCGGAGGAGATTGGGGGAGAGAGAGAGAGAGGCAAGGTGCTCCCGCCATCGAGTTCGTCGACCGCCGCTGTCGAGTTCGTCGGCCGCCGCCTTCATCCTTACCTCGCCGCCGTGTTCATCAGCCTTGCACGGTGCCATCGCCGGCCTCATGCCTTATCATCAACGGTCTCTTTTGGTTTCATTGGCGGCCTCGTCTCCTATCATCACCAAACTAGGGCTTATAGGTAAATCGTCCGCCTCTTTCTCTCTCATGTTCTCAACTTCGTACATCCTCTTGACAGATCTTTGTTGGATCTGAAAAATGAAGGATAAAACCCTAGAATTTTAATTCCTATTTTGTGTTTTTTTTTTCTAATTTGAATATATAATTTTCGTTATCACTCTCGTTTATATGGTTTCTATCCGCACTCTTTGAACTTCTGAGGTCACAATATTTAGAGTATCTCTTTACATTTCTTACTCTGAGGCTTTTAAGGGTGAGAACAATAGGTAAATTTCTAGTTTTGTATGTCTGTCATTTAAATGGAAAATTTGCTAGATGCAAATTGATTGAACATTGTGTGAGATGTTTATGCTGATTGACTGTTTTCTCTGTGTTATCCATCTTAGTTCTTTTCCCACATATATGTGTTTTTTGTGTAACGACCCCAAAACCCGTCCCTATTTATTTTAAATTTTTGGGGATTTTAATTTGACCTTATGTGTGCATTTTATGTGTTGCATCATATTTTATGATTTGCACATCTTAATTGATTATTTGTGTTATTTACTTAGTTAGTAGTAATAATGATTAAATGAGTTAAATGATTAAGTTGAAACTTTAGGGTCCTTTGTGAAAATATAAGTTTAGGGGCTTAAATGTTAAAAATGAAAGTCCAGTGACTAAAGTATAAAATGGGTAAATATTTTTATTGAAACAAGCTTATCCCTCCCTCTCTCTGTGTTTCATTCTTGTTCTGCAACATTCCTCGTTCAACTTAGGGTTAGGAGAAAAAGGTAAGTTCAACCTATTTTGATTTAATTCTTTTTATTTACTTATCCGTTTTAAAATCTAATTATATAAAAATGATCAGGGCATTTAGTAGGTCATTTATACCCGAACAAAACTTATTTCAGCGATACTTTTTCTGGAAATAGGTAAGTTACCAATTCCCCTTTAAATATTAAAATGGTCATATATGTTATACTTGATACTTGTGATTGTTAATTTTGTGATTTGAATGATATTTGTGATACTTGTAATTTTGGGACAAAGGGAGTATTTGGAAAGTTGATGTTGGTTGTGTAAAGAAGTCATATTTGTGTTGTATAACTCAGTTTGGTTGAATTATGTTTGGTAAGATAGATGTTGGTTCGTACTTTTGGGACGGTGAAACGAAGGGAGTAAAAATTTAGTGCAATTTGGTCTGTCGAGTGGAGTGGGCGACCGCCCAAATAGGGCGTGCGGCCGCACTCTTATCTGGAAAGTTTTTGTCTTGGAACAGGGCATTTTGGGCGGCCGCACAGGCTTGTGTGGGCGATCGCCCAGGGTTGCTGAAAAATGGAGTTGTTCCATTTCAAGTGATTTAAAGTTCAATCTTGGTCTAGGTCTTAGGTGATATCCTAGAGTACCTAGAGGGTTGTTGTGGAACACCCTAATGTTTGAAATTGGTTCCTTTGTGAACATATGTGTTCTGGAATTTGACTAAATGGTAATTGGATATTGTTGAACATCTTTTGGTATGGTTTGGATTGGTTCATCTTTGTGATATGTTTGGCTTGATTCCCTACTTTGGAATCATTGCCCCTGTTTGTTGTTTAAGCAAGTATTCATTACTATGCTCGTTTGGAAGTCCAGCTGGTACTTGTTGTAAAGTCGGGCAGTGGTAGGGATTATAATGGCACACGAGCCAAGTTCATTGTAAGGCTTCTACCATTGGTTTCCCATTTTTAACCCCCTTCCTTAGGCCATGGATTGGGTCTGGGCTAGCTCTCCGTTGAGTGAGTTTAGTCGCCGATTGTGTTATGACTATGTGTCATTTTCCCCCTCTTGTTGTTGTTGTTGTTGTTAGGTTCATGAACCGGTTTCAGCCCTTTGGTGCTGCTCAGTTGATACCTCTCAGATGGTTATATGTTTGATTCGAGAACCTTGGCTTAGTATCCACGTATGAGTGTTTATTTCCGCCTTATGTGTGGTATGATGAGTTGGTCGTTATTTCCAACCGGTATGGGACGGTTGGCGATAGGGAGCCTCTCATGTTATGTGCTATGTGGATGTTTATTGACATTGTTCAATTCCGAGTATCATTTCAGTATGTAACGTAGTTGCATTTTAGTAGCTTACTGAGATTCATTCTCACCCTTATGTGTTTACTGTTTTAGATAAAGGAGAGCCCATGGGATAGGTCACTGCACAAGGGAGGACGTCGAGGTGGTGATTTTGGGTAAGACATTTTGGGAAAGTAAGTTTAGTATGTAAAGGCTACATTATGTAAATGTATAACCTTTTGGGTAGTGTACCCGTGACTTCATCTTTGTATCGCCTATTTTTGGAACATATTGGTGATTTGTAAATTTGTAAGTAAAGTGTGTAAGCCTTATGGCTAAGTACTTTGGGTTGTGAAAGTTTGTTTGTGTGAAATGAAATCAAGTTTCAAGTAAATGTGTTTGGTTATATGAAAGTACATTTCGAAAAATTTTCCTAAAATGTTTTATGACGTCTTCCGTGTGTGTCCCGAGCGTGGGGCCAAGTAGGACCACGGGTGCGGGGCGCGACAGTTGGTATCAGAGCTAGGTTGTAGATGGTCTAGAATGACTAAGTGACCTAGGAGGGTAGTTGTGTATAGAGTGAGTAACGTTGAGTGTCTTATGCAGGTATTTATTGAAAATGGGTGAAACTGAAGGAGATCAGGCTGGTTCTTCAGGGCAAGGGGATGCCAGAGAAGAGGCTCGAATTATGTTTCAAGGGATGTTCGAGGCAGCAATGAAAACTCTTAATGATCAGAGGCAAGGAGGAGAACAAGTACCTCCGAGATATGGGTTAGAACAGTTCCTGAAGATGAAACCAATGCGTTATGAAGGAGAACCAGAGGTAATAAAGGTCGAGAGGTGAATAGAGTCGATGGAGAAAATATTTGATGTCTTGAGATGTACTGATGAAGAACAAGTCAGGTTTGCTACCTATAAACTGAGTGGAGCTGCTGAGCACTGGTGGAGGGCTTTGAAAGCAAATTAGGATGAGAATCATGTACCCTATACTTGGGAGAATTTTCTGAGGAAGTTCAAGGAACATTTCATTTCTCGGGTAGATCAAGACAAGAAGGAAATGGAGTTTCTTAACTTGGAGCAGAATACTATGTCTGTGGCTCAGTATATATCCAAATTCACGGAGTTATCCAGGTACTGTACTCACTTGGCAACTGAGGAAAGGAAGGCAACTAGATTTGTAAAGGGTTTGAAAACTGTGATTCGAAGTCAACTAGTATCCCACAAGTTGCAAGATTTTCAAGATGCTGTTGATAGAGCATATCAGGTGGAGCATGATATATAAGAACATAAGAGAAAAGTTGAATTGGCAGGTACAGGAAGGCAATGAAGACCTCAACCACAGCGTGGTGATAGTCGAGGAGGTCAGGGAACACCATCACAATTTAGAGGGCAACCAATTATCAGAAATCAAGGTAATACCCCGGGAAATCAAGGTAGAAGAATATGTAATTACTGTCAGAAGGAAGGGCACACTGAAGAGCGATGTTGGAAGAAGCAGGGAAAGTGTTTGAATTGTGGTTAGCTTGGCCATTTTCAGAAGGATTGTCCAAGATCAAGGATTGTACCATATGGGAGTGGAGCAGGATCGTCTCAGGGTCAGAAGAGGGATGCCTCAGGGAAGCCTAAAGTACAAGGTCGTGTTTTTGCCATCAACCAACAACAGGATTCAAATTCTTCTAACGTGATAGGAGGTATAATTTCTGTGAGGGCACGAGCACTTATAGACCCTGGCTCTTCGCTTTTTTATGTGTCTGTGCATTTTGCTTCTCGATTGCATGTTTCTTCTGAATCTCTACCTTATGTGTTAGAAGTGTCTACTCCAATAGGGGAGTGTTTGGTGACTAATAAGGTGTTACATGGCTGTGATGTGCATATTTGGGAGCATATTTTATTTGCTGATTTAGTTGTTTTGCCATTACAAGATTTTGATATTATCTTGGGAATGGATTGGTTGAGTAAATACCATGCTTCAGTTGATTGTTATAAAAAAGTGGTTACATTTTCTATTCCTGATGTCCCTGAATTTACTTTTGAGGCTGTTCCTTTGGGTAAGGGAATTCGTATTATTTCTTATGTGAAAGCTAGAAAGTTGTTGCATCGTGGTTGTATGGGGTACTTGGCTAGTGTTCTTGATACTACTACAAAGTTGCCTGAAGTAGAGGATGTGCATATTGTGAAAGAGTTTCCTGATGTGTTCTCTACTGAGTATTCTATGCCTCCTGATAGGGAGATCGAGTTTTGTATTGACTTACTTCCAGATACTACCTCGATATCTGAATCACCTTATAGAATGGCTCCAGTAGAATTAAAGGAGTTGAAAATTCAACTGCAAGAGTTGCTTGATAGGGGTTTCATCCGACCTAGTGTATCACATTGGGGAGCTCCTGTGTTGTTTGTAAAGAAGAAAGATGGGTGCATGAGACTATGCATCGACTATAGAAAACTGAACCAGGTGACTGTAAAGAACAAATATCCTTTGCCTCACATTGATGATTTATTTGATCAAATCCAAGGGTCAGTTGTCTTTTCGAAGCTTGATTTGAGGAGTGGGTATCATCAGTTGAAGATTCACTCAGAAGACATTCCTAAGACTGCTTTCCGTAGTAGGTATGGTCATTATGAGTTTCTTATTATGCCTTTCGGGTTAACAAACGCTCCAGCTGTTTTCATGGATATGATGAATCGAGTTTTCAAGCCTTATCTTGATTCTTTTGTGGTTGTGTTTATTGATGACATCCTTGTTTATTCCAAGTCTCAAGAGGAGCATGAGCAACACTTGCGAATGATTCTATCTATTCTTCGGGAGAAGCAGTTGTTTGCAAAATTCAGTAAGTGTGCTTTTTGGCTCGATGAAGTTTCTTTTCTGGGACATGTGATTTCCAATAAAGGTATATCTGTTGATCCTTCAAAAATTGAAGCTATTGTGAACTGGAAGAGGCCATAATCAGTTACAGAAATTCGAAGTTTCTTGGGGTTAGCAGGGTACTACAAAAGATTCATTGAAGGGTTTTCTAAAATTGCAACACCATTGACTCAGTTGACTCGAAAGAATGTGCCATATGTGTGGGATGATAAATGTCAAGTTAGTTTTGAAGAGTTAAAGAAGAGGTTGACCACCGCTCCTATTCTTGCACTGCCTAATGGAAATGATGAATTGGTAATTTATAGTGATGCTTCAAAAGAAGGCTTGGGGTGTGTTCTAATGCAAAGTGGGAAGGTAATTGCATATGCTTAAAGGAAGTTAACTCCTAGTGAGCAGAATTATCCGACCCATGACATGGAGCTTGCAGCTATTGTTTTTGCGTTACACAAATGGAAGCATTATCTATATGGAGCAAAGTTTGAGATTTTCACAGATCATCAGAGTTTGAAGTATCTTTTCTCCCAGAAAGAGTTGAATAATAGACAACGAAGATGGATGGAGCTGTTGAAGGATTATGATTGCACCATTTTTTATCATTCGGGCAAGGCAAATGTGGTAGCTGATGCTATTAGCCGGAAGTCTTATGTAGCTTCATTGATGATACGGGAATGGAAGATGTTAGAATATGCTCGAGATTGGTGTACTTTTGAATCGAGGCATGGGGCTATATTTGCGAATATCAGAGTATTGTCAACCTTAATTCAACAAATCAAAGATGCTCAGAAAGATGACCCCGAGTTAATGAAGGTTATGGGAAAAATCAATGATGGAAGATTTGAACAATTTTCTCTCAGTTCTGAAGGAGTATTGACTTTCAGAGGTAGATTGTGTGTTCCTAATGTTGATGGAATTAAACTTCAAGTTCTCGAGGAAGGCCATAAGTCGAGGTATACTATTCATCCCGGGAGTACCAAAATGTATCAAGATTTGAAGCAACAGTTTTGGTGGAACAACATGAAGCGGGAAATAGCGGATTATGTGTCGAAGTGTTTGACTTGTCAACAGGTGAAAGCTGAACATCAAAGGCCCGCGGGATTGCTTCAACCATTAGAGATTCCGGAATGGAAGTGGGAGCATGTTACTATGGATTTTGTATCAGGGTTACCTCGTACTCGGAGAAGGTATGATGCAGTTTGGGTGATCGTAGACAGATTGACAAAGTCTTCTCATTTCTTACCTATTGCGATTGGCTATTCGATGGAAAGGCTTACTACCTTGTATATTAATGAGATAGTGAAGTTGCATGGAGTTCTAGTTAGCATTGTTTCTGATCGGGATCCTAGATTCACTTCTCGGTTTTGGCAAGCATTTCAGAAGGCTTTGGGTTCAGAATTGAGGTTCAGTACTGCTTTTCATCCTCAAACAGATGGCCAGTCAGAAAGGACCATTCAGATTCTTGAGGACATGTTGAGAGCTTGTTCAGTTGATTTTGCAGATTCTTGAGATATTCATTTGCCTCTCGTAGAATTTGCTTATAACAACAGTTTTCAGTCGAGTATTGGGATGGCTCCTTATGAAGCATTGTATGGAAGAAAATATCGTTCACCTATTTGTTGGGATGAAGTTGGGGAAGCAAAGATTTGGGGTATTGATATGGTTAATGATTCAGTTGAGAAGGTTAAGCTTATTCGGGATCGATTGACTACTGCCTAGAGTCGACAAAAGAGTTATACTGATCACCGGAGGCGAGACCTTGAGTTTGAAAAGGGTGACTTTGTGTTTTTGAAAGTTTCTCCAAAGGTGGGAATTAAGAGATATGGGAAGAAAGGTAAACTTGCTCCTAGATTTGTCGGTCCTTTTGAGATTTTGGAAAGAGTTGAAGATCGAGCTTATCGTCTTGCGTTACCTCCTTCTGTTGACAAGATTCATAATGTGTTCCATGTTTCTATGCTTAGAAAGTATGTGTATGATCCATCTCATGTGTTATCTGAGATACCTGAGGATATTGAACCCAGTATGTCCTATGAGGAGCATCCAGTTCAAGTTATTGATTCTAAAGTTCAAGAATTGAGAACTAAGAGTATTACTCTTGTTAGAGTTGTATGGAGGAACCATAATGTGGAAGAGTCTACTTGGGAGCTTCGAGATGAAATGGAGAGAAAATATCCTTGGTTGTTTGATTCGTTTGGTAAGTTATTCTAAAATTCGGGACGAATTTTCTTTAAGGGGGAGTGATAGTAACGACCCAAAAACCCGTCCCTATTTATTTTAAATTTTTGGAGATTTTAATTTGACCTTATGTGTGCATTTTATGTTTTGCATCATATTTTATGATTTGCACATCTTACTTGATTATTTGTGTTATTTACTTAGTTAGTAGTAATAATGATTAAAGGAGTTAAATGATTAAGTTGGAACTTTAGGGTTCTTTGTGAAAATATAAGTTTAGGGGCTTAAGTGTTAAAAATGAAAGTCCAGTGACTAAAGTATAAAATGGGTAAAGATTTTTATTAAAACAAGCTTATCCCACCCTCTCTCTGTGTTTCATTCTTGTTCTGCAACATTCCTCGTTCAACTTAGGGTTAGGAGAAAAAGGTAAGTTCAACCTATTTTGATTTAATTCTTTTTATTTACTTATCCGTTTTAAAATCTAATTATATAAAAATGATCAGGGCATTTAGTAGGTCATTTATACCCGAACAAAACTTATTTCAGCGATACTTTTTTTGGAAATAGGTAAGTTACCAATTCCCCTTTAAATATTAAAATGGTCATATATGTTATACTTGATACTTGTGATTGTTAATTTTGTGATTTGAATGATATTTGTGATACTTGTAATTTTGGGACAAAGGGAGTATTTGGAAAGTTGATGTTGGTTGTGTAAAGAAGTCATATTTGTATTGTATAACTCAGTTTGGTTGAATTTTGTTTGGTAAGATAGATGTTGGTTCGTACTTTTGGGACGGTGAAACGAAGGGAGTAAAAATTTAGTGCAATTTGGTCTGTCGAGTGGAGTGGGCGACCGCCCAAATAGGGCGTGCGGCCGCACTCTTATCTGGAAAGTTTTTGTCTTGGAACAGGGCATTTTGGGCGGCCGCACAGGCTGGTGTGGGCGATCGCCCAGGGTTGCTGAAAAATGGAGTTGTTCCATTTCAAGTGATTTAAAGTTCAATCTTGGTCTAGGTCTTAGGTGATATCCTAGAGTACCTAGAGGGTTGTTGTGGAACACCCTAATGTTTGAAATTGGTTCCTTTGTGAACATATGTGTTGTGGAATTTGACTAAATGGTAATTGGATATTGTTGAACATCTTTTGGTATGGTTTGGATTGGTTCATCTTTGTGATGTGTTTGGCTTGATTCCCTACTTTGGAATCATTGCCCCTGTTTGTTGTTTAAGCAAGTATTCATTACTATGCTCGTTTGGAAGTCCAGCTGGTACTTGTTGTAAAGTCGGGAAGTGGTAGGGATTATAATGGCACACGAGTCAAGTTCATTGTAAGGCTTCTACCATTGGTTTTCCATTTTTAACCCCCTTCCTTGGGCCACGGATTGGGTCTGGGCTAGCTCTCCCTTGAGTGAGTTTAGTCGCCGTTTGGGTTATGACTATGTGTCATTTTCCCTCTCTTGTTGTTGTTGTTCTTGTTGTTGTTGTTGTTTGGTTCATGAACCGGTTTCAGCCCTTTGGTGCTGCTCAGTTGATACCTCTCAGATGGTTATATGTTTGATTCGAGAACCTTGGCTCAGTATCCACGTATGAGTGTTTATTTCCGCCTTATGTGTGGTATGATGAGTTGGTCGTTATTTCCAACCGGTATGGGACGGTTGGCGATAGGGAGCCTCTCATGTTATGTGCTATGTGGATGTTTATTGATATTGTTCAATTCCGAGTATCATTTCAGTATGTAACGTAGTTGCATTTTAGTAGCTTACTGAGATTCATTCTCACCCTTATGTGTTTACTGTTTTAGATAAAGGAGAGCCCATGGGATAGGTCACTGCACAAGGGAGGACGTCGAGGTGGTGATTTTGGGTAAGACATTTTGGGAAAGTAAGTTTAGTATGTAAAGGCTACATTATGTAAATATATAACCTTTTGGGTAGTGTACCCGTGACTTCATCTTTGTATCACCTATTTTTGGAACATGTTGGTGATTTGTAAATTTGTAAGTAAAGTGTGTAAGCCTTATGGCTAAGTACTTTGGGTTGTGAAAGTTTGTTTGTGTGAAATGAAATCAAGTTTCAAGTAAATGTGTTTGGTTATATGAAAGTACATTTCGAAAAATTTTCCTAAAATATTTTATGACGTCTTCCGTGCGTGTCCCGAGTAGGACCACGGGTGCGGGGCGCAATATTTTGAATTATTGGTTTTCTAACTAGTATTAAAATATTGGTGATTCAGCCAGTAATGTTTTTATTTTTCTGTAGTTAAGGTGTGTTTGCTACATTTCATCTATTTTTTTTTCAATTTATTTCTTATGGTCTTGCTTTTATGTGAGACTTTGAATTTGGATTGTTTCAAGCAAAGGACATGTTGCAGCATAGCCTGGTCCTATGTCAAATACTGTAGAAGTTGTCCACGGAACTCAATCGTGAGGGCAAAGGTGTTCCATTGGTACAAGTGCTTTATATCCTTCCGATATTTAGTTGCTTACACCATCTTCTGATTGGGTTTTTCATGAAGCTCAACAACACTTTCTGGCACTGCAGATATCAGAAGGAATGAACCGAGTCGATCCTTGAAGCCTTCAGACCCCATTTTATATACCATCTATGTAATGCATCATATACAAGGGATAAATGAGATGTTACGATGTTCTTTTGAACATTGGTAAGAAGCTTTTTTTTATCATCACAACAAAGAATATGATACGTTATTTGCTTCTATATTGGATGGATTAAATGACTTCACTTTGTTAGTTCAATGAGTCATTTTGTGGATTTTTGCAGGAAATGGTTATTACACACTAGACTAGTTCAAAGTCAACTGCACCTTTAGCAATTTTTGGCATGTCTGTTTAAAGTCATATGTAATGAGGTTTGTCTATTTTACATTGGTAACGGTGAACATGAGATTTTGATTATTTTTGTAATTCGTCCTAGTGCAATGCCTGATTTAATGATTTTCGAGTTTTAGTTGATATTGTAGATAGACATTTTTTATTTTGCAGTTGCTGCCCATGCAAAGAAATTGGACGACGAAATTTAGCTTCCATGCTCGTTGAACTTGAACTCCAGATATCTTCAGTTTGAAGATTTTTTATTGTTTATTCGATATGTTTTCTATAGGATTATGAGATTCCCATTATTGATGTCAACCCCAACTTGGACCCCTAATTGGGAAATCAAGAACAGCTATTCTCTTATTTGGTTTATTTTGGGGTAACATAATTTCTATTTGGTTCTCACTTGGTCGTAGTGCAGGAACTTCAAGCTCACATCGTTTACTTTAATGCTCTGGAGGTACTTTATTCCTTTGCATGAAAAAACATTCTTCTAATATCAATATTTCTTCTAGCAATCGTACAAGTATACTAGAGTCTAGCGATTGTACAAATATTTTTACTACTAGAATCGTGGAGTATGAATATTAAGCCATGGTTATCTGGTTTCTTGCGACTACGGGAGTGGACTGGTGCAGTCCAACTATAACAAGCGATATAAGTTCTTCCTTTGGAGCCAGTTGGTAATGTTCTCTCCGATATATCTAAATCCCCTCTCTCTCTTTCACTATATAAGATGATCATTTGTCCTTTTTCACTAATTCTTATAGGCATTGACAGTCAATTGCATATTTTACTTAACCTGCCATTACATGTCATGCATGCTTACTATGTTTCGATGTTATTTTCTTTATTTGCTCTTAAATCATCACTGATGTTCTAAGGATAAAAAACGATGTTGCTATTAGTACTTCAAATCTAATTATTATTTCTTTCAGTTGCGGGAATTATCCTAAACGAGGAACGTTTACGGTAGATAATAGGGACAGATTTCAAGATTTTGGAAGGGACGGCAGAGAAAGGGAATGAGATAGAAGTTCAGCCAAGATGACTCTGTTTTTGTGCAAGTACCTTGGAGTTAAAGAAGTCTGTATTGGAATTTTTAACTCTATTACATTATAATAGACACATTTTGTTGTGTTGTAATCTGAAAGACAGTGTGTATGTTGAAGTGTAAAATTTTATGCAAATATAATCAGTTTTTGTAAATACATTTTTTTTTGAATTTCAGCTAATTAGTTACTCACGGAATCCTGATGGAACTGTTGTAAGCAATTGCTGACAGACATTTATTCACGGATCACTCTGTCAGTAAAATTTACTTACAGTCGTAACTAATAATAGGGACAAACTTTTTAGCAAGAGATCATACACCTAAGGATTCTGTCAGTAATTAAATTTAGTCATGGAAATATAATGATTACTGACGGAATTTTCTGTTAGTAATTGCCTTAATTCTTGTAGTGGTTGTCAAACCGGCCACTATTCGCATTCTTCTTTCTATTTCCCAATCTCGACCATGGCCACTACAACAGTTAGATGTTCGTAATGCTTTTCTCAATGGTGTTCTTCAGGAGGAAGTATACATGAAGCAACCCCCGGGTTTTTCTCACCCTGATTTTCCGGACCATGTATGCCACTTACATCGATCCATTTATGGTTTGAAGCAGTCTCCCCGGGCATGGTTTCAATGGCTGCATGACTTTCTTATCTCGATTGGCTTTTTTCAACAGTAAATCAGATAGCTCTCTTTGTGGTATCTCACATCGGTGGGGTACAATTAGTTGGAGTGGTACTTAAGCACCACAAGACTACCATTGGGCACCAACATATCCATGGAATTTTGGGTGGGCCTGTGGTAATCCAAGTGGACCCAATTGTTGTTTCTCAATGGGCCAGTAGGTGGTGCTTGTGTAACGGGTCGGGCTGCGGGCCCAGATCGTTACAAATGGTATCAGAGTGGGTCCCGGCCGGAAGTGTGGAGCAAAGTGCTGTGCGGAACAAAGTGCACACCGCAGAGTCGGTGGAAGTCACCTCTTGGATCCGTACGAGCGACCTCTTGAATCCAACACTGCCCGGGGTTCTGATCCAAGTGGGTCTTGCCGGGGATGGCAAGGATCTAAGGTGGGGAGATTGTGGTATCCCACATCGTTGGGGTACAATTAGTTGGAGTGGTGCTTAAGTACCACAAGACTACCATTGGGCACCAACATATCCATGGAATTTTGGGTGGGCCTGTGGTAAGCCAAGTGAACCCAATTGTTGTTGCTCAATGGGCCAGTAGGTGGTGCTTGTGTAACGGGTCAGGCCTGCGGGCCCGGATCGTTACACTCTTTTTCTTCGACATTCAGATAATTCTCTTGTGGCTATTCTGGTGTATGTGGATGACTTTATAGTCACTGGGTCTTCTCCTACTGAAGTTACATGGGTTATGGATAGCATATGTGATACGTTCGAGAGTCGTCGCCTTGGTCCTCTTGGTTTTTTCCTTGGGATTGAAACACATCGATTTGATTCGTCTCTCATATCAAGTCAAGCTCGCTATGCTTCAGATCTCCTTCGAAAATTCAAAATGGATGGGTGCAAACCAGCTTCCACACCCCTTATTGTCGGTTCTCATCTTAGTGCTCATACGGGTGATCCTATTCCAGACGTCACTACCTATAGAAGTATGGTGGGTGGCCTTCAATATTTGACTCTCACTAGACCAGACATTACATTCGTTGTGAACCAAGTATGTCAACATATGCATAGTCCGCACACTTCTCACCTTGTGGCAGTTAAACGAATACTAATATTTGTTAAAGGAACTCTCTTCCTCGGTCTGCGATTTACCCAGTCCTTGTACACTTCTTTACAAGCATTTTTCGATTCTGATTGGGCTGGCTCACCTGATGACCGACGCTCTACTACTGGTGCTTGCATTTTTCTTGGCCCCAACTTGATCTCTTGGATGGCGAAAAAGCAAACAACCGTAGCACGCTCCAACAGCGAAGCAGAGTACCGCACTTTAGCAACCACGGCTGCTGAGCTACGTTGGTTCTCTTATCTCTTTAGAGAACTTGGTCTCTTCCTTACACCTCCTCAATTACATTGTGACAATATATCTTCTTTACATATGGCTAGAAACCCGGTCTTTCATGCACGTACACGACATGTGGAAATCGACTTTCACTTTGTGCGAGATCTTCATCAACGTGGTTTTCTTCATCTCTCCTATGTATCCACCACAGACCAGCTCGCAGATTTATTTACCAAGAGTTTATCTCGCCCTTGGTTACAGTTATTGTCGGACAAGCTTCAGCTCGAACTAGTGCCGCTTTGCTTGGGGGGGGGGGTGTTAGCGCACCTTAACTTCACGGCTTGACTTGCGGATTACTCAGAATATACTCCTTCCTATTATTCGGTGATCCCAAGCAACATTATAGGAAGAGGTAAACTTGTATAGATTGGTTACAATATTATTGGTTAGGGAAATAATAAAGTACAAAAGATTGCTACAAAATGTGGCTTACAAAACGAGGTGTCATAATTGTATTGGTGTTTTTAATTGGAGTGTGCCGGGTCCACTATCGATGTAGCCAATGAAATATCGCCACCACATCTTGTATCCTTCATTTTATAAACTTATTTTGTAAGCTTAGCATTGCCCGGTTGGTTACTTGTATATATCTCATTCCTAGTATAGACACTTACCATAGATAGGTCTCTTGTATTTTTGTATATATAATAACAAACCCAATGCAGTGTATGATCTCACATTGAGAATCATAGATAAACCTCTCTTCTGTTTATTCTAGTCCCTCGTCCTCTCTTTGTCTAAGATATTTGACCGATCAAGCAATTCACTGACAGAGTACTATTAAGTGCAAGTTTGAGCTTCAAAAGAATTCCAAATCTTGGGCTATTATTATGAAGTAACTTTATTTCTTTCTTTTAAGTTTGGTGCAAGAAATAAAGCTTCTCTATCCCTTTTTTCTCTTTTTTCTTTTTTTGTAAATATCTTTTTTCTTATTTGATGTATATAAAAACATTTTATGATATAAAATATATAGTATGACCTAATATTATTTATACATGAGAAATAATAATGAATATTTTTAACAATATTATTTTTTGGTAGAAGATTTAAAGCAAATGTATGTAGATTATGTTGGAGTAGAGATCCTCAAAGGAACAAAAGGGGAGAAATCCAGGCGGAGGAGCGAGCGGGCGCTCGGGGCATAGCAGGCGGGCGCTTATTTGGACAGAAGGTTGGGACTTCGGAAAATCCACATCGAGCGGGCGCCTGGGGTAGGCCAGGCGGGCGCCTGGTCCGCTGACGGGATTTCGGGACTCCTTCTTTGTTTAGGTTTAGATTTTATTCCAGGGCTTATATTTAAGCAATGTTCCGCCCCCAAACTTATTGTAACTCAGATTTAACATATTATAGTGCAAGATCCTGGCTTGGTAGTGCCCCCAGACGTAGTCAAACATATTGACGAACTGGGTAAACAATTTCTGTGTCTTTTCTTGCTTTGATTTCTTGTGCTTTGTTTGTGTGCTTTTATTGTTCTTGTGATTTGATTGGGTAGTGGAGGGCTATATCCACAACAACTGGTATCAAGAGCTCTGGTTGGAGATCAGGTTAATCGACCGATTGGTTCATTGAGCGATTGGGTGTTGTCAAGCAATCAAGAATGGGCAAGGACAAACAAGCGGTGGAGAAATTCGATGGGTCTGACTACGGGTTTTGGAGGATGCAAATAGAGGATCTCTTTTATAACAAAGATCTTTATAAGCCTCTAAAAGGTGTCAAACTGGAAGGAGAAAAGCAGGAAGATTGGGATCTCATGGATCGGAAGGCCCTAGGGGTGGTCAGATCTACTTTGTCTAACACCAAGAAGGCGAAGACCACCAAAGAGCTATTGGATTATCTTACTGAGAGATTTGAAACTCCATCTGCTGCAAACAAGGTTGATTTGATACGCAAGATGGGTAGTCTCAAGATGCAAGAGGGAGGATCCTTGGCTAAAGACATCGATGACTTTATGGATGTTATAGACTCACTGACTGCGTTGGAGATTAGGTTTGATGATGAAGTTCATGCGTGCTTGTTGCTAGCGTCTTTACCAGGAAGTTGGAGCGGGACGGTGACAGCGATCAATGCTTCAGCAGGTAAAAACAAATTGAAGTATGATGATGTTAAAGACTTTCTCTTGGGCGAGGAAAATCGCATAAAGAAGTTGGGGACATCGACTGCTTCGGGATCGGCCTTAGCTACTACTAGCAGGGGAAGGCCGGGTACTAGCAAACAAGGGAGAACTGAATCAAGGGAAAACGTAGTGGGTGGTAAGGGCAAGGCTGTGGAGATCAGAGATAAACCAAGGGTTGCAAAAGGATCGGTGCAGTGTTATCATTGCAAGGAGTTAGGACACTACAAGAAGGATTGTCCCAATCGTGGGAGCAATTCGGTGAATGTGACAGTCGAAGGTGATGATGTACTGGTTCTGAGTGTTATTAGTGCACTAGAATCATGGGTGCTGGATTCGGGGGCATCATTCCACTCTTGCGGGCATGCAGAAGAGATGGATAATTATACTTCCGGTGATTTCGGTAAGGTCTATCTGGCGGATGGCGAGCCTTTGGAAATCAAGGGGAAGGGGGATGTCAGAATAGGAGCATCGGACGGGAAGGTCTTACATCTGAACGGGGTCAGGCACATTCCGGGTTTGAAAAAGAACCTATTATCAGTTGGGCAGTCGGACGAAGAAGGTTACAAGGTAACATTCGGCTGCGGGAACTGGGTTATTACCAAGGAGGATCGTGAGATCTCTCGGGGTAATAAGGAGGGGACATTGTATTTGGCAAATAACACCAAGGATAGTATCGCGGTGGCGTCAGCCAAGGGTGATACTGATTTGTGGCACAGTCGATTGGGTCACATGAGTGAGAAGGGGATGAAGGTACTTTGCTCAAAGGGACTACTACCGGGTTTGAAGACAGTCGACGTGGGGATCTGCGAAGATTGTGTGTTTGGCAAACAGGCGAGAAGTAATTTCTCGAGGACAGGTAGGGCTTTGAGGGAAGCAAAGTTAGAACTGGTTCACACGGATTTGTGGGGACCATCTCCGGTAACTTCTCTGGGTGGTGCGTCATATTACATGACCTTCATTGATGATTCAACAAGGAAGGTTTGGGTCTACTTCTTGAAGGGGAAAGATGAAGCTTTCGAGGTATTCAAGAAGTGGAGGGCCTTGGTGGAGAATCAGACGGGACTTAAGCTTAAGTGCTTGAGATCAGATAACGGAGGGGAGTATGAGCTCGGGGAGTTTAGGGAATATTGTGCAGCGAATGGGATTCGTATGGAGAAGACTCCAAAGGGCACACCACAACACAACGGGGTTGCAGAGAGGATGAACAGGACATTGAACGAGCGGGCTAGAAGTATGAGGTTGAAGTGTGGACTTCCGAAGACGTTTTGGGCATATGCAGTTGACACGGCGGCTTTCTTGATCAATAGGGGACCATCGGTACCATTGGGGAATGGAATTCCAGAGGAAGCATGGAGTGGCAAGCAGGTAAATCTGTCCGTTCTTCGCATATTTGGCTGCGTTTCATATGTTCATATTGATTCTGTTGATAGAACTAAATTAGATGCAAAATCTGTAAAATGTACGTTTATTGGGTATGGCGGGGATGACTTCGGGTATAAATTTTGGGATGATCAAAACCATAAAATTATTCGTAGTCGAGATGTGGTATTCAATGAACAGGTTTTGTACAAAGACAGAAAGGGGGCATCTGATGATATTAGTTCGGAACCGGAGGTTGTAGAGGTGGATATTCTAGACTCGGGTGGGAGCAGGACGGTTCATGATGACCATGGTCAGGGGGTCACTGAAGATGAATCACATACTCCGGAACCGGATATTCCGCTGCGTAGATCCAGCAGGTTGCGTTGATCACCTGACAGGTATACTCCTTCGAATTACTACTTGTTGCTAACAGATAGCGGTGAACCGGAATGTTATGCGGAGGCTGTTCGTAGTGCACTTTGTGATAAGTGGAAAGCTGCGATGGATGATGAGATGGACTCATTGAAAGCCAATAAAACTTGGGAGTTGATTAAACTGCCTAAGGGGAAGAAGGCATTGCATAACAAGTGGGTTTACAGGATCAAGGAGGAAGCAAACGGCAGTAAGCGTTACAAGGCAAGGTTGGTTGTAAAAGGGTTTCAGCAAAAGTACGGTATTGACTACACCGAGGTATTCACTCTTGTTGTGAAGATGACCATTATCAGAATGGTTCTGGGGATAGTAGTGGCGGATAACTTGCTGCTGGAACAGATGGATGTAAAGACGGCCTTTCTTCATTGTGACTTGGAGGAAGAAATTTACATGGTACAACCAGAGGGTTACTTGTCTAAGGGTAGCGAGGAACTGGTTTGCAGGTTGACTAAGAGCTTGTATGGCCTTAAACAAGCTCCTAGGCAGTGGTACAGGAAGTTCGATGGATTCATGCACGATATTGATTTTATCAGATGTGAGGCGGATCATTGTTGCTACTTCAAGAACACGGACAATTGGTATATAATCTTGCTGTTATATGTGGATGACATGTTAATAGCGGGCTCTAGCAGTAGAGAGGTAAACAGATTGAAGGCTCAGTTGTCAGAACGGTTCGAGATGAAGGATTTGGGGGAGGCCAGAAAAATCTTGGGCATGCGGATTGACCGAAATAGGGAGTTGGGTAAGTTGGTTCTTTCACAGGCAGAATACGTTGAGAAAGTCTTGACAAGGTTTTGCATGGAAGATGCGAAGCCAACAGGGACACCATTGGGTATGCACTTCAAGCTATCCCAGAAGGACTCACCTAAGGGCAAGGAGGAGCGTGACCAGATGGAGAGGACTCCATATGCTTCGGCAGTGGGGAGTCTAATGTATGCAATGGTGTGTACAAGGCCGGACATTGCAAATGTGGTGGGAGTAGTCAGCCGGTACATGGGCAATCCAGGGAAGCAACATTGGGAAGCGGTTAAATGGATCCTGCGTTACTTAAAGGGTACTGCTGGTAAGGCTCTGTGTTTCTCAAGCAAGGAGGTCGTGTTAGCGGGTTATGTGGATGCGGATTTGGCATCAAGCGATCTAGATAAGAGGAGAAGTACTACAGGTTATGTTTTCACATTGGGTGGTACGACAATCTCCTGGGCTTCTAAATTGCAGAAGATCGTGGCTCAGTCGACTGCGGAAGCAGAATATGTGGCAGTGACAAAGGCAAGTAAAGAGATGGTATGGTTGCAGAACTTCTTGGGTGAACTTGGGAAGACGCGAAGTGGTAATACTCTCTACAGTGACAGTCAGAGTGCAATACATTTGGCAAGGAATCTGGCGTTTCATTCTAGGACGAAGCACATTGAACTGAGGTTTCATTACATCAGGCATCTCTTAGAAAGGAAGATCTTAAGGCTGGAGAAGATATTGGGATCGGAGAACCCGGCTGACATGTTGACCAAGGTGGTAAACCTTGAAAAGTTGAAGCTATGTAAAGCTTCAATCGGGCTTGGAGAATAGGAGAGGAGGAAGGCACTACCATGATCGAGGTGAGCACTAGGACGACACCAATGATGAGTTGAAGACGGATACGGGGCTTGTATATGCGGTTGATCTCTAGGTGGGAGATTGTTGGAGTAGAGATCCTTAAAGGAACAAAAGGGGAGAAATCCAGGCGGAGGAGCGAGCGGGCGCTCGGGGCATAGCAGGCGGGCGCTTATTTGGACAGAAGGTTGGGACTTCGGAAAATCCACATCGAGCGGGCGCCTGGGGTAGGCCAGGCGGGCGCCTGGTCCGCTGACGGGATTTCGGGACTCCTTCTTTGTTTAGGTTTAGATCTTATTCCAAGGCTTATATTTAAGCAATGTTCCGCCCCCAAACTTATTGTAACTCAGATTTAACATATTATAGTGCAAGATCCTGGCTTGGTAGTGCCCCCAGACGTAGTCAAACATATTGACGAACTGGGTAAACAATTTCTGTGTCTTTTCTTGCTTTGATTTCTTGTGCTTTGTTTGTGTGCTTTTATTGTTCTTGTGATTTGCTTGGGTAGTGGAGGGTCATATCCACAACAGATTATGTGTTACAAGTTAATATTTTTGCACTACGCCATTGAAGATGCTCTAAGAAATTGTGGAACATTGCCAACCTTCATAAATTGCTTTATTTATTTGCACAAGGCTTAAGAAATCCACATTAATTATTTCAACTTGTCAAGCAACTCCAACTTAAGTGGAGTCCGGTATTACTTTTCATGTGAAAGAAAAACCAAGGGTTCAATCGCGATAAAATTCACTTTCAGATGTGATTCTTGTATTAATCAATTAGTAGTCTTGTTTCAGCGCATCGGTGGTACCTATACAACCAGTGGCGAGGCTAGGGCAAAGGGAAGGGGGTCGACCCCCTTGAATTTTGAAATGTGTCAATTTTAGTACCTTCAAAATTTTAGAAAATGACATTTACTACAAAAAAAATGATGAATTTATTCATTTTGACCCCCTTAAATTTGAGAAAAAAATTGCACTATTCGACCCCCTTGTATGCTAAATTTGTAAACCTCAACAATAATACTTATCCCCAAGCAACCTTGACCCCCTTTCCGGAAAATCCTGGCTTCGCCACTGTATACAACTCGGTGGAGGCAAAAGCAACTACTCATGATTGTACTCTTCAGTTGTAGTAGATGATTTTAATTTTAGTTTCAATTTTAAGCTATAATCAATCGTTAGTTTTTTTTTTTGTTTTTTTCAAAATTGACGATGTTTTATATTGATGCTATTATTTCTGTCTCTAAATGACCGAAATTGCTCTTGCATTCATTTTGGCACTGAAAAAGTAATATTCTACAAATATTTGACGTCTGCGTAATGACATGAATATGATGGATAATTGTGTGATATATTTCCACCACGTAATTGATTTTTGCTGTGTTTGATATACTTCCTATATTGCAGCTAGCTTTATTATGAAGAGTTCTCAAGCTCAGTCATAATTACTCCCTCCGTCCCAAAATGATCTTCCTATTTGACTATTCAAGCTTTTTAAGGATACGAACACTTGCTTCACTAGCCATGTTTTGGTTGTGCACTTTTAAAGCCTAGATTGTAGAAATGAGAAGAACTTTTTGAGATAATGAAACATGGCAAATGAGAAGATCATTTTGGGACGGAAGGAGTATAAGATTACGAGAGGGGACCAGTAGGAATAGGATTCCCACAATCTTTTTAACTTGAAATGTTGGGCAAAAAAATCTACTCATCGATCAGTCCTCCTCTAGTAATTGTAAAACTGGGAAAAATTAATCTTATACACAATCAAAACAAATCTTCCATATTTCACACATTTCCAAACCCTCCAGATTGTGCTGAAAAATCAAACTGCTCTAAATGTTAATAAGAATATTGCAGACATAGCCATACCTAATACTGAAAATGGGTCTTAAAAATAGACCAAACATGATCACCTCCCTTATTTAAATCCCTCCCATCTTTCCCTCTCTTTCAAATTTCCTCATCTTCTTGATCATGGCTAAAAAATTAAGTCAAGTTCTCTCTCCTCTTCTCTTGATCATTATCACACTACTCAGTTTCCCACCAAGCACTTGCTCTTATGAGTGCTACTACCCTTGTCTTCCACCACCACCACCAACTGAGGACTGCCCACCTCCTCCATCACCGCCACTTCCGGCATTTTCTCCACCCTCCCCTACACCGGCACCCAACTCCTACCCTCCTCCACCACCGCCTCCATCACCGCCACTACCGACATTTTCTCCACCACCTCCAACACCCACACTCTACTCCTACCCTCCTCCTCCACCACCACCACCTTCATCACCGCCACTACCGACATTTTCTCCATCTCCTCCACCACCCACAGTCTATTCCTACCCTCCTCCACTACCAACTTCACCCCCGCCACCACCACCACCTCCAACACGTGCAGTCTACTCATACCCTCCCCCATACTACACTCCCCGGGATGTATATCCGCTTAATGGTACTCCCCCTCCAGTCCCATACTACACATACCCTCCCCCACCCTGCTCCGCATCACCAACTAAAACTCATTCACTTGTGTTAGCTGCTTTATGCATGATTCTGCTAGCTACTTTTATCATCTTTTACTAAATGGTCATTTCTATGTACAAGAAGTCAGCTTAATGATGATTGATTAAGTGCATGCATTACATTAGGTAGAAGAAGCAGTAGCAATGTGGAAGATTTATAGTAGTAACTTTTTCTTTCTCCATTTATTATGAATATTGTGAAATGGTTATGTGAAGCTTAACTTCTAGAAACTAGATTAACTGGCAATGTTGTTAACTGTTTATTAGTACGTATCGATGGATGGAATCTCTCTTTTTATTTAATTTTTGCTTTATATATTAGTTGTTGTTTCTTTTTTCGACGACAAAACAATTATTCGAGGATCTTATGCATGCTTGGGCTGATGCAATCTGCATGCAACCCTAGTTTATGCGAATTAGTATACTCCGTATTTCTTAGTCAGGTAGTGTTATTTACATAAATACTTGCTTTCTACTTGATAATCAACATAATTTATAATACATACCAAAACTCAGCAAATATTTCTTGTGTCTAATGATTTAATTATCATATGATGCCTAAATGCGCGGTAATTTCAATGATCAAATCTCAACTCCCATGTACGTAGGCCAGTAGTGCGAATCCTGCTTAAATGTCAGAACTCGAGGTTCCCACTGTCATTATATACCCTGACAAAGTCTCCGTCTCCAATTGCCTGTTAATGAATGAAGATGATATGATTACGGATCACTAATCCAAGTTGCAGGATCAACAGCAAGCAGATTAATCCACCAAGGATAAATTAATAACAATTTGTCTAGA
Source organism: Campanula takesimana (assembly GCA_026119855.1). NCBI lineage: Eukaryota > Viridiplantae > Streptophyta > Magnoliopsida > Asterales > Campanulaceae > Campanula > Campanula takesimana. The sequence continues at coordinate 236,607 of JAOWBW010000438.1, read as the reverse complement.
TGATCAACTAAGAAAATATGAATCTTGAATTGGAGAGGGTATAGAAAACAAGTAAACTTTAACCAGACATTAATTAATTAATGTCAGATTATGTTGATGTTGAGCAGCACAATTGTTTGTAATTCATCGTTGGAGTTTCTTGATGTTGAAAGGCTTGTAGTGAGTGCCAATGAGCCTTAACTCACACCGCACAGGCTCTTGTCTCCTAAGCAGGCAAAGTTTTGGCTCGGTATAGTAGAGATTCTCTATCTGTTAACCCTCTCCATTAACTCCCTACAAAAGCCTCTTATCTATAGGCTAATTAAAAAATATTACATCCATCCTAGCTCAATTCACACTGTTTGGTTTTTTGTCAATTCAATTGAATTTTGACCATAATTTTATGAAAATTTAGATATTTTTATGCAATTCTAAAAAAATGTTATTGTTACTATTCCTAATGGTGAAATACTAACATTTTTTAGAATTAAATAGGAATATTTAGATTTTCATAAAATTAGGGGAAATGATTCACAAGTTTCTTTTTTGGATAAACCACTTCCCCACAAGTTCTTCCTTAAATTTAATGGGTATTTTCTCAAAATCTCTTCAACTAAACATTTATTCTTTATAGGGACTCTTGTTTTTTTTTTTTTTTTTTATTAATTTCTCTAAGGTCCATCTGTGATGTGAGACACGTGTCTCCGACATTTCGTTAAGGTTAATCCGTAGTCTGAGATACCTCTCTCAGATACTCACAAAAGGGTTTTGATGTAGGACGGGGTATTAATTATTTTCTTATATTTTATTATTTTATTTGTATTTTCGTCATTAATTTTAGCAGGTTAATTTTAGAGAATTCTAGGATAGATTTTGAGTCAATTTACTAGTTTTTAAGTCCTATTAGGTTACTATATAGGTTAGGAGTAATTCTAGAAGGTTTAGGATTGTTTTTCAAGTTTTATGGGCACTATAAAATAGGCCTAAAGTTGTATTCCGAAAATTGGACTTTATTAAATAAAATTTTGATTGCTTTGCAATTGTTAAGAGATTTTCTTCTCTTTTCTGGTGGATTCCAGTTTATTGTGTGTTTGAGGGTTCATCGCTTGTGAACTCTTATGATTAGTGCGCTAATCACGAATTCTATCGATTCCGTGCTGCGTCAGTTGGCATCAGAGCATGTCATATCCTGTCTTTTGCATCACTGATTCGTTATGAGGGATCAATGAGCAACAAAAGGTGATATCGAGGGTATGACCACCGCTATCACTATTTTATCAACGCAGATCGCTGCGTTGGTAACCGTTCAACAGGGTAAGAATGTTAATCAGAACTGTCATGGTGAGAGAGACAGGGTACGACGTCCTCAAGGGACAGAAAATCGGGATGATGGGGATTCCAGTTCCAGTTCCGATGACGAGGTTATTCTTAAAATCAATCTTAGTCTTGATCATGCGCGACAACAAGAAAAATATTTCTTTGCAAAGGAAGCAGAATTTTCGGAGAAGGGAAACTATCATGATCAACAGATGCGCAAAAATCTCGGGCCACTTGATGCCGAGGATAGTCGGACATATGAGAATGAATATTGGGCGAAATCTGATGTTTATTATTACAAAGCCTATTTTTATTCCAAGCAAATTCGGCGATTGGAGGCGCAGTTGCAGAAATTATTGGCTCTGAAAATAGAAGATTCAGATCCGGAGGAGGAAGAAGCTGTTGTTAAGGGGGTTATTTGCGATGCTAAGGAGAGTTTGAAGGATGGGGAGGAAGATCAGTACAAGGAGGTTGGAATGGATGGTATATTTTTCGATCCAAACAAGGAGATTGGTATGGATTTATATGGAATTATTGTTACAAAATCAAATATTGTTTGGAGCGATTTTATTGATGATGATTTTATGGTTGTGGAGGATGATCGACAAAGGGGTGAATTGGTAATGAATTTAATTTTTGAAGATGATGGTGAGACGGAAAAAATGATCTTTTATCCGGAGAAACTTCTATTGTTTCCTATTGTGCTCCGAAGATATCTTTATTCCAAGTATTTGTTTCGGTGGGACGGAACTTTTCAAATCTCGGAGATGAACTCGGGGACGAGTTCTTTTGAAGAAGAGGTGAATGATGTAGGACGGGATATTAATTATTTTCTTATCTTTTATTATTTTATTTGTATTTTCGTCATTAATTTTAGCAGGTTAATTTTAGAGGATTCTAGGATAGATTTTGAGTCAATTTACTAGTTTTTAAGTCCTATTAGGTTACTATATAAGTTAAGAGTAATTCTAGATGGTTTAGGATTGTTTTTCAAGTTTTATGGGCACTATAAAATAGACCTAAAGTTGTATTCCGAAAATTGGACTTTATTAAATAAAATTTTGATTGCTTTGCAATTGTTAAGAGATTTTCTTCTCTTTTCTGGTGTATTCCAGTTTATTGTGTGTTTGAGGGTTCATCGCTTGTGAACTCTTGTGATTAGTGCGCTAATCACGAATTCTATCGCTTCCGTGCTGCGTCAGGTTTTGAGCAATAAAATTTTAACTCGTGGATTTCTAAGTAATAAAAATTATAAAGTCCTTATTAAAAATTGCGTTCGCTTTCAGAGGCTTTTGAGAAATTAATCCTAAATTTTTAATGCCCCATAAGTTTCTGCACAGTAGTATATTATACTGCATTCAATATGCAATATTTAAAATTTATGATACAACATTAATGCTACTGCCTCAAGCCTCCACCTCCGCCGCCGTTGGCCGCCGGACACCGATCTTCTGAATCCGGCGACAGGAAGCTGGTCGGTCGCCGCCTCCATGCAGTATTATACGCAGTTGTGCACTGTTATGTGATGTAGAACATTGCAGAATAATATTACATGAATAATACAACATGTTGTGAGGAATTTTTCGGACATTTAAAAACATTTTTTTGAACTTCCCGAGCATTGCCACACAAAAATTATGTCAAAATTCGATTGAGTTAACCAAATAAACAGTATGTACACATTGAGTTGGGTCAAAAGTAGTACTGATTTTGAGAAAACCGTAATAGAATATATTTACTTCCTCCCTATTACGTAATTTCGTTTCATTGATTTAAAAATACAAATACGTAATGTTGTTATAGATTTTTTTTTTGGAAATAACCTATCTATCTATAAATATATAAAAAGAGAGTCTCTATTCCATTCTACATTGCGCCACATAGAATTATGACGTGGAATTCCATGTGGCATCATCCTATTGCTTAAGCAAATGTGCAAAGAGTGAAAAGATAAGTCTCACGTTTTAAATTATTTTTAAATCAAATAATCATGTTTTAAATCATCAAATCAAATTCAATTTTGAATGTGATATTTTAAAGGGTAGGGCTATTACCACTACAATAATTACTTTTCCACTACATTCATCAAATTTTTAGTCAATTAATAACTTTTTTGACAAAATTGCCCTTAATAAGAAATGATTTACACTACAACATTTGTTTATCCACTACACTCATTAATATTCATTTTTTTTGTAAACTTTAATCTTCTTTTACTTATATTCATTTTAATCATGCAAAGATAAATTAATTATTTATATCCAAAAAAAATTATAAAATGCATATGAATTGATAATAGCAATATTATGAAAGAATTTATCAATATTTCACATACTTTCTTTTTAATTATATGTACAAACCAGATCTCTTTTCACCTAATTGTAGTTTCATTTCATAGTGCAACCTTTTAGTTCGTCTATTTTTTTCCTCACTAAGGGGATGAAGAATAAAATGGGTTAAATTGGTGAAGTAGTTACATACTCCCTCCGTCCCATTGAGAGTGAGACTAGAGGAGTGGGCACGATATTTAAGATAAAGTGATATATATGTGGTAGAAAATGAAGAGAGAGAATGAGTGGGGTAAATAGTGGTGTTGGTTGAATAAAATGAGTGGTGGAAAATGAAGAGAGAGAATGAGTGGGGTTAAATAGTGGGGAATGATGAATATAAGTATATTAAAACATTTCCATTTTGGGTAGTCTCACTTTAAGTGGGACGGCCCAAAAAGGAAAGAAGTCTCACTTCTAGCGGGACGGAGGGAGTATTTCTGACACAAATTTTCTATTAAAATATAAAATTGTGTGGTGACTATAATTATGAATATTTTTCGCAGATTGATACTACCTCCATCCTAGAGTATATGTCCACCCTCCCACCGTCTACCAGCACCTCTTACACCTTCGTAAATCCCTTTCTTTTACCTTTGCAACTCCCTTTCCTCTTTCCCATCACCATTGCCGTCGCCCACATATAAAGTCACCATTATCGCCGCCGTCGCAGTCGCCGTCTTCGTCGGCGTTAGGGCCTTCAACTTCAGAGATAAGTATCGTTCTCTATCTCTCGCTTTCCTCTCCTTCTCACTCTCAGAATTTTGCTTTTTTATTTTTGATTTTTGAATTGTGATTTGTTTGTTTGTTGTGTTTGTGTGTGTGTTGGGTCTGTTTATGTTTCCGATCTGTTGTGTTTGTCAAAGTGTGTGCTTGTGTGGTTGTAGACACACCAGATCTTTATAGATCTGGTGTGTTTGAATGTGTTTTTGTGTAATCTGCTTGTGCTGTATGTCTGTGTTATTCTAAACATCTGTTTTTTTTTAATTTTGTTTACTTTAATTTCTTTTGATTTTTGAATTGTTGTAGATACACCACCCCTCCCCGACACCCCTTTCCTTTTCTAGCATCTTTTCCCTTCTCAGAAGCCCTTCCCATTTCTTATTTCGCCTCGCTGTGTGTAGATCGATGTAGATCTGACGTGCTTGGATGTTTGTGTTTATTTGTGTTAATCTGGGTGTGTGTAGTGTAGATCTGATTTTTTTTTCTTTGATTTTTGAATTCTTGTTGTTTGCTGATGGTGGCAAGGATGATAATAGTGGGAAGGGGTTGTGCTGATGATGGCGGTAATGGTGTTCTCCGGTGGTCCAGTGGTGGAGTGATGGATGGGTTTTCACATACATTATCTCTATGTTTCTGGATCAATTTTAGTGACTTTTGATTTAATTTAGAATAGTTTGTATGTAATTTTTGGTCTAATTATGTTTGAGGAACTTTGTTGGAATTTGTATGTTTGGAGACACTTTTTAGTGCTACTTTGGTATATTGCAAAGTCCTGGATGCTCTAAGTGTTAAAGACTGATGATTGGTCAAGCTCAAAGTCAAAGTCAATGGGAGTCAAGAGACGAAGGAAAGGAAGAAAATCGAAGAAAACAGTCTGCCCTACCGGGCGCTCGCCCGCCTTATCAAGAGCGCTCGCTCTCGGGTGAAAAGGAGAGGAAGAAAAACTTACTGCCTACCCGGGCGCTCGCCCTCAGATACCCGGGCGCTCGCCCGCCTCCCCGTACCAGCTTTTCCAAAATCCTTTTAAAGTCGGGATTTGGGCTTATTTTCGGGATTTTTACCCTAGTTTTCCCTAGTATAAATATTAGACTTCAGCCACTTTATTTTTGGATGCTTTCTTTTAGGTTTTATCAAAGTTTTCAAGGTGTAATCAAGATTTTGGGATCTATTCATCATCAAGCGTTTATCCAGGTTTATGGTTTTTAATCTTATTCTTGTGATTCTTGCTATGTCTATGAGTAGCTAAATTCCTTGTTCATGGATTGGGTGTAACTCTATGCTAAATTGGGTTTAATTTAATATCATTCTTGTTCTTGTTCTTTGAAATTGATCTTCATTCATTTAGAGATTTCAACTTTATAGATAGATATTGTTGATCTTTAAATCATTAGGGTTTAAATTATTTCACTAGCGTGGATAGTTTTTACATTGACCTAGATTTCATTGAATAGATTTAATTGAGGACCTAGGGGAAATCAAAAGGATTTAAAATCAATTGTTCCTAAGAACTTAATAAATTAGTTGTGTGTGTTGTTGACCTAGCGGAATTCATCACCTAAAGATAATAATAGGGTTGCAATCCGGTGACCAGACCGTCCCAATTCTTAACTAAGTGAACGATTTCTTGAACGAGTTTAATAAGCTTTATTTAAAAATAGCATAGAGTGGAAATAGTTGTGAATCCCAATATGTGAATCTTTGTCATCTTGAATTAAATCCTTGCTTGCTTTGTGATCTTTAATCTTAGTTTATTTTTATTATTTAGTAGTTAAAGTAGATTAATTAAAAATCAAATCAAAACCCCCCTTTTTTTGGTTACTCTTTTGCACTAATTAAATTTACTTGTTTGTCCAACAAGTCTCTGTGGGATTGACTCTCGCTTTCGCGCGTTACTAATACGGTAACTAGTGCGCTTGCTAGGTATTTATTACTTGGAATTTTATCCATCATGGAGGTGGCGACGGTGGCGGTCTGGTGGTGGTGGTGGTCGTGGCGATGGTGATGGTGGTAATGGGCAGATTATGATGGTGGTGGACCGATGTATTGCAGTGTTGAAACTTTTGAATTGGGAAGAAATGTGAATATTCACTGTAATTTGTAATTTAATGGCTGTCTTGGTTAAAATAATTAGTGATTAAGCATAAAGGTTAAAATATTCTAATTATAACTCATTGCCACTTTTCTCAATATAATACTATTATTCCTTAATCCCCGTGCCCAGAGAAATTTTTTTAATTCGAGTGGGACGGAGGGAGTATTGAATAAAATATTGTGTGCCTAGATGGTACACAGGCCTGGAAATGGCAATAGGAAGAACTTGGATCGAGATCAAGACTGTTATTAACTGAGATCGAGATTGTGGTTTGATTAAAAACTTACAAAAAGTTAATTATCCAAATAGAATTCTGAAAATTACTTAATCTACCATTGATAATACTCATATAAATAAGAGGCATTTACTATATAGTCCCTCAACATAACCTTATTTATCTTTTAAGACAAAGAATATTTTAACTAACCATATAGTCCCTAGCTTACATCTTCCTCAACATTTTACTAGCTACACCCTCTCAACATTTTACTTTCACCCCAACCACTATACCCTTAGGCTATCCCTCACCACCTTCTCCAGTCAACAACTCCGGCAATATTTTTTATTTTTTTTTTAGCTTCAGTGACCTTCCAGCATCCAAACAGTTGAGAACTTATCAGTAAGTTCTCAGTTGTCAACTAAACTACTAATAACACGAACAATTCCGGCGACCACCAACTCCGGCGACCAAACAACTGAGAACTTATCAGTAAGTTCTCAGTTTTCAACTAAACTACTAAGAACATGAACAACTCTGGCGACCAAATAGTTGAGAACTTATCAGTAAGTTCTCAGTTATCAACTAAACTACTAAGAACACGAACAACTCCGGCGACCAAACAATTGAGAACTTATCAGCAAGTTCTCAGTTATCAAATAAACTACTAAGAACACGATTAATTCCGGCGACCATCAACTCCGGTGACCAAACAGTTGAGAAATTTTCAGTAAGTTCTCAGTTGTCAACTTACCTACTAAAAACACGATCAACTACGGCGACCACCAATTCCGACGACCGAACAGATGAGAACTTATCAGTAAGTTCTCATTTGTTAATTAAACTACTAAGAACACGATCAACTCCGGCGACTATCAACTCCGGCGACCAAACAATTGAGAACTTATCAGTAAGTTCTCAGTTGTCAAATAAACTACTAAGAACAGGAACAACTAACTCCTAAGAACTCGAACAACTCCGGCGACCAAAACAACCGAGAATTTATCAATAAGTTCTCAGTTGTCAACTAAACTACTAAGAACACGATCAACTTCGATGACCAAACAGTTGAGAACTTATCAGTATGTTCTCAATTGTTCCCAATTTTTAACTGAGAAGACGACCAACTTCGATGACTAACAAATGAAAACTTCTCAATTTTTAATCGAGAATGTGACAAACTTCGGCGAGCAACATATGAGAACTTCTTTGTAGTTCTCAGTTGTCAACTAAAAAGACGACAAACACCGACGACAAACAAATGAGAACATCTCAGTTGTTAAATAAGAAGGTTCAACATATTTTTTTGTTCAAAAAAATTGAATATTTTAAAATTTACATTTTAAAAAGTGTGCCTTTAGTGGAATACATTTTTGAGTTAAATAATATTTTTTTAGTTTCTTTTTTTTCATAGTTCATTATATTCGTGCGAAACTAAAATTTTGAAAGCGGTAAGAATAATTATAATTTTTTATATGAACACATATTTCACTTTGTTTGAAACGGACTCATTTGAGAACTTAGCGTATAATGCCTATAATTCTGAAAGAAATTACTCCCTCCGTACCAAAATACTTGTAGTTTTAGCACTTTGCGTACATATTAAGAAAAATAATTAATACATACCACATAGAATAATTTACCCTTTGAATATTTCAAGTAACAAGGCAATTAAATGATTTTACAGTGACAACTACCTATCATAAATAATAAGGGTAGGGCAATCTTGACAAAGTGTGTCAATGTTTTATGAAAAAGTGTAAAACTACAAATATTTTGAGACAAAAAAATTCTAGAACTGCATGTATTTTGAGACGGAGGGAGTATATACAAAACTTGGTCTCAAAGGAATCTTAATCTTACTCAATTACCATTAATAATGTCAGTATATAGCAGCTAGGGATGGCCAAACCGGACCGGAACCGGACCGGAAAAGCCCGGAACCGGAACAAACCGGGGAGTAAACCGGAACCGTGGTAAGCGCGGGCCGGTTCAGGGTCACATATATGGCGAACCGGAACCGAACCGGAACCGGATCGGCATTTCCATTAAAAAAATAAGAATCCCTTATTTTTCAATAAATTTTAACATGTTTATTTATTAGAGTATTATAAAATAAAAATCTCTTGTCTTTTAATAAATTTTAACATGTTTATTCATTATTGTATAATAAAATAAAAATAAAAAAAGGTAGCGTGGACTGAACCGGAACCGTACCGGAACCGGATTGTGATGACCGGAACCGGAACCGGTGTAAGCGCGGGCCGGTTAAAGGTCACATATATGCCGAACCGGAACCGGCGATTCCGAACCGGAACCGGGCCCGGAACCGGTTTTGGTCATCCCTAATAGCAGCTTACCCAGGTTCTTTCTCCATCTGTTTTATTATTTGACATTTTAAGCCAAAACCAACATAGCATAAACGCATTAACTCATTAACTACTTTATCTTCCATACCCTCTCTCTCCCATCATAAATGTAAAACTTAAGGCTTGAATGTCAATTTGCACGCATTTGTCTTGGAAAAGCAAGTCACCCACACCTTATTTCCTCTCCTTTTCTCTCTCTATCACAAATCGCCATCCTCAGTAGGAAAAAAACATGAATCTCGAGCTGCTCTGGCATTCTCCGCTGCAATGTGACTCCGACCACAGCACCAGAACCGGCAACTGTGCCGGAACCTGTGGACATCATCTTCAACTCACTTCGATCGAGATATGAAGCAAAAATATCCAATGCGTGAAATATAAGCAAATTTGTAAATCCTGATTTTTTGATTTGTTTTCCTATTCTGAAGGTGAGAGAAGAGCTTTCCGGAGTTATTGATCTAGATGGCACAGATCTGGAAAAGTATGTTGCTTTTGTTGTCATATTAGATGGTCCGACGACCAGATCATGTCGATCGGAGAAGACGACCGGCGGAAGGTAGGTTGTGATGGCCGGAGTTGTAGATCTGGTCGGAACTGTAGTTGATGGTCCGACGAAGTTTGGTGGACGAGAGAGAAGGGTTTCTAGAGGTGTGGAAAGTGGAATTAAGAGGACGCCGGAGTTGGGGAGAGGAGGGTAACTGGAGTTGGAGAGGGGAGGGTCGCCGGAGTCAGGGAGGCTGACGGTCGCCGGAGTAGGGGAGGGAGACGGTGGCTGGAGGTGGTAAGGTAGAGAGAGAGAGGGGGGGGGGGGAAGGAATGTGTGTATTTTAGGTGGCTGTAATATGTGAAGGGGTGTGCTTATTACCTTTTAAAGTGCTAGGGGACTATATGGTTAGAGAAAATATTTTGTGGGATTAGGAGGTAAGTCAAAAATATTCTTGTCTTAAACCGTAGATTCCATATTGTTCAGGGATTAGGTGGTAATTTTCTCTATAAATAATTTTCAGTTTTTCATTGGAATAATCAATTTTTCTGCAAATTCTTAGTCAAAGTGCGATGATGTTGACAATTTTCACATTGACTTTAAAATCTAAAATAGGACAGAGGAAGTATATGTATATAGTATATGATTTGGACTTTTACGATCAGAAACTAATAATATACAGTATACGCAAATGACTTATAAGTGTTGTAATAATTTAAATATCTCATATGAATAACAGAACACATAGTAAATAAATTACGTACCCGAATTCGCCATCTCGTTGAACTAGGCGGAAACAATAATTTGAACAAGAACAAGGATGGAGACGGCTACTAGATCTTCTTTCCCTACTCTTCGCTAGACAATGGCTCAATGGGATAACCAATATTTATAGTCCTAATGTTTTAGAGTGGGAAAGGGACCTAGCAATTATTTTCCTTTAAGGAAACTAATAACTATGTTCCATAAGGACTTTAATATCATTATTCAATAGGACTCCAATTTGTGTTATTTCCATCACGGACTCAAATTGGGCTAAAGTCTATACTTAAATACGACACACATCATACAATAAAGTGTGCACAAGCCCATAAAATAGATCACATTAATAATTGGGCTTATCGTGCATTGTTCCACAAAATAGGACTATAATTGTTAACCCGTTTTATTAAAACAAATAAATCCACAATTAATGGTAAGCCCAAAAAAAATCTAACAATAAGACCATCTCCAATGGTTTGGTGCAAAAATTGCACTATTCTTCTAAAATGGTGCAAAATTTGCACCAAATGTATACTATCACCTCCAACAATAATGCTTCAAATCTTGCACAAAAAAAATCATATTCTTAGAATAGTCTTTGTCATTACATTTTTATTTAATATGTTTTCTACATCCTTCTAAAGTAAAGTCCCATTTTTCTTTCATTATCAATAATACATTTGAATATTTATGTTCTTAGGAATATTCATTTTCTGACCGATGTAGTATTAGTAAAATCTAGAGTAAACAACAAAATGGACCCGCGTACTATTGCCCCAACATCACTTTGACCTGCGTACTATCAACTCAGTAAATGTACCTTGCGTACTATAGTTTTATTATCAATTTCCCTAAGATTTATAACGCCAGTTAAAAACTTAACGGCACTATTAATAACTTAATGAAAAGTTAGATTAAAAATTTCAAAATTGACCCTAAAGTTTAAAATAAACTCCCCTTATCATCATCTTCTTCCCCTTCTCCATCTTCACAACCCCACTTCACTAACCATGTGCCGCCCTATCTCCACCCATCCACCGTCGACCAAATCCACCCACCACCAACATAAAATAGTAATTGATATCAATCCAGAAAATAATAGGTTAAAGTTATATCTATTTGACACCAATTTACCATAACATATTTAAATCAAAAAATGAAAAAGAAAATGAAGGAAAATGAAAATCCCACTAAACCCTAACCTCATGATTGACAGCAACTAGACTCTCCCTAGTCAACTTCTCCTCCAACTCCATTCGTCCCTTCATGGTCCTCTGTTATGTCTCGCCTCTGCTGCTGCACTTTAATTTCGATTTTCATATGAAAATTGAAAACCATACTGAAAATTAAACCCTAAATTCAAACTCCAAATCTAATGCAATGGTGGATTTAGCAGTTCGATTTGAAAAACCTGACTTGGGTCTTCATCGGGTAAATCTTTCACGAGGTCAATTGTGAGGTTGTGTTGAAATTTAAAGATAAGAGCATTTTTGTTGGGAATTTGAATTGGGGGTTGTGCTGCTGCAGTTCGCTGGAGAAGAGTGATTATTGGTCGGGTTGATGTGATTGGGCCCAGCATCGGAGAGAGAGAGAAGATGGAGATGTCGCCGGAGATGTCGGTGGTAGCCAAGACTGAATGACTGGCGCTCTGGGAAGAGCTACGAAATCACAACAGATAGAAAACCAAGGGCATCGTATTTCGTGGTTTGTGTTGATGCGTTGCTCTGCGTGTTGGACCCAAGAGAGAGAGAGAGAAGATGGATTATTGCAAATGCAGAATACTGGAAAAGGAGGGGAAAAAGAACCGTTCAGGAGAGCGGCTGGGGAGTTGTTCACTCACGGCTTAGGGATTTTGACGAGAATCATCATGAAAATTAGGTTAATGCAACTGTTAGGATTCATTGTTAGTACACCCACTTAATTTGATTGATCCATGACACGTGTCTTTTATGGACTTTAGGACTGCATGTAATGAAGTTATACTTCAATTTTTAGATAAGTCCATTTCTAGATTTTTATTTGTCTAGGCTGAGTATTTAGTTTGGTTAACCTAGCGGTTTAGTTATTAAAACCGCACTTGTGCTATCTTAGAACCGCCAGCATGGAGTCGCCTATTTTTCATCAAACCACTTTTTGTGGCTTTGATGAAACTGCTATTCAAGTCCCTCTTGGAACCGCTTAAGACAACTTGATGGAACCGCAATCATGTAACCGCGTGCTTCAGTTTCTTATGAAACCGCTCATCAAATTCATCCTTGGAACCGCTCCTATGCCAAGTGGAACCGCCGATCAGTTATTGAAGAATTCAAGAGAAGTCATTTATTCCTTAGACAAACATTCTCTTTTAAACCATAAAGGAATGTGTTATGTCTTGTCAAAATAACTCTAAGTTAACTTGGAGTTTCTGCAAGGAATGTCGGTTTGTCTAGCAGTTCAAATTCTTTACCGTTAGTATTTTCTTTGCAACAAAGGACAGTTGTCAGGTAGTGGTGCTACAACTACCTAGGACTACAAGATAAAACCAAGGACGACAATGACAGCTCAACCAATGGGATATCGACAACAGTTGTACCATCAGATTTATTTCAAATCTTTGCCCAACGGTCACAAGGGTGCACTGCCTATAAATAGCATTCATTTCTGAACAATGAAAGTTGCTGAGCTTCAAGAGAAATATTCTCAAGTGTTCAAGTTTGCTTTGAAGATTGAAACCCAGAAATTCATACCTTCAAACATCTCCTTAGCAAACCCAGATTTCTTCATCAAGCTTTAAGCCTAACAACCATTCCATACTCAGCCTTTACACAGAATGTTCTTCACTTGCTCAACCATCATTTAGATACTTAGAGCATTTGATTTCTTTCCACACACACACCCGATTTATATAATCACATATATTATATACTTCGAATACACCGGTTGTTATAATAGCTTTATAGGTTAGATTGATTGTTTAGAGTTTAGATTCATCTTGTAAAACCTCCTCTAAATTAATACAAGTCTAGTAGCTATTAGAAAATCCTAGACTAACCATCTAGGTAGAGGACGTAGTTCATTCAAGAACGAACCTATTCAAATTGTGTGTTTGATCTTTTATTTCTGTATTGTTATTTACTTTTCTGTTTGTCGTCTTTAACTTACTACTCATACGAAATTACTTGAAAAGTGAATTGTGTTTTTCTTTGATCTTTAAGTTGAACTTATCGGTTGCATCATAGTGTTTTCAACCCGAGTCAAACCACCCAACTCTTTAACTATCCTTTTGGCCAAACCGCTAAAACTCCGCTGTGCATTTTATCAGTTCGGTTTAAGTGCTTTAAACCGCAGTTGACCAAACTGATAAGTACTAGGTTGATTTTTAAGGGTATTTTCGAAAAAGTTTGGACCACTATTCACCCCCCCCTCTAGCGGTTCTATACCCTTGTTGCCCTCTGGGACCAACAACAACTGTTTTCTTTTATTATTATGTAATATAAGTGAGATTTTTGGTTAGTTTTCTAACCTTCATTAAGATTCAGTGGGGTAAAGTGGGATAAAGGGGATTTATTTTGAAATATAGGGTCAGTTTTAAAAATTTGAATCTAACTTTTCTTTAATTTATTAACAGCACCGTTAAGTTTTTAACTGGCGTTACAAATCTTAGGGAACTTGATAATAAAACTATAGTACGCAAGGTACATTTACTGAGTTGATAGTACGCATGTCAAAGTGATGTTGGGGCAATAGTACGCGGGTCCATTTTGTGGTTTAATCGTAAAATCTATGTACAATATTTTCCTTTTCTAATCATCAATGTAGCATTTAAAAGAAAGCAACGCTAAATTGGTCGAAGTGTCTTTTCCCCATTAAATTGAGGTTATTACGTAACTACACCAGTTATACATGCATACAAAGAACTTACGTGGATTATACTCCATCCGTTCCAAAATGATCTTTACATTTGATTATTCAATTTTTTTTTTTAAGGATATGAACACTTGCTTCATTAGCTATGTTGTGTTTATCCACATATAATCCTAAATTGGTAGAAATAGGAAGAACTTTTTGGGATAATGAAAAATGACAAATGAGAAGATCATTTTGGGACGGAGGGAGTATCAATATACGGACGTCTTAATTTGTTTCGTAGAAATAAGGTGATTTTATTTTGTTGAGACGTGCATACTTAATCATAAATTTATAACAAACTTAATTTTTGTACCTCATTTTTATTTAATTTTTCTTTCACAATAAACATTCGTAGATCATGTCTTTCACGAGTGTTGCTTTTCTCTCTTCTACACGTATTGATAATGTATATTCTTTCGTCTCAAAATGATAATGATAATTTTATATTTTCATAGTTATTTTGATTAAGATTTGACTTAAAATATAAAATATTAATTATTTTAAGCCAAAATCTCACAATTTTTTTTTTTTTACTTTAGTAAGAAACGTGTTTTCACATGCCAGTGTAGTATAAAAAAGTGTCAGTTTAAAGAGTATTATGTATAAAGTGTCAGTAATAGTATAAAAAAGTGTCATATCATAGAATACCAGTTTTAGAGTAATAAAAATCACTGTTAGTGTAAAAAAGTGTCAGTGTAAAAGAGTGCCAATACATGCATTATTAAGTGCCAGTGTAAAAAGAGTGCCAGTTTTACTGCAGGGAAAGCAATGAGTGAGGGAAGTCAGTGTGTGTGTGTGTAAAAGTGCCAGCGGCGAAAACATTATTTTTCTTTAATCTTAGAAAAAACGTGTTTTTTTATAATACCAACTCTTATTTCAATGACAATTCAAATATATTATTTACACACCATTAAAATTATTATCAATAGCAATTTTCATGATTAATTTCTATTCAGTCCTTTGATCCTTTCTCATAGCCTCGTGCTCATTCCGTCCCACAATAAATAAATGAGATTGATTTTATTATTTTTTTGAAAAATGTATAATATTAATAGTGGAGAAAGTGGTATGAGTAAGAAAACTTAAGTAAGAGAAAGGAAGTGATGTAGAGAATAATAAATAAAATTTTGTTGTGAATAAACAAGTGAATCCCATTAAAAAATAATTAATAAAAGTTGGCTATTTTAAATAGTAACACTTGTTATGAGATGAATCAAATCGAAAATAAATGTCCCTTGTGATCGGAGAACGGAGGGAGTATACAGCAATAAAAGCTCATATGTATTTTTTAATTATTTTTTTCCCTTATATAATTTCTATCCCACCCGCTTGAGGTCCCATAGAAAGCTCAATTTTACAATACTTTTTTTCTTATTTTAAAAAATTGAAAATGGCATTACTCCCTAAATTTTATTAAAGAATAAGCATAAATATAAAAGTGATAGAGGACAAGATCTAACTAACAACACAATAAAATAAGATGGAAATAAAAGAACAAGTAATAATAATTAGCCCCAATAATCTTCTAGTTCCACTTATTTTTACCCTACTTTTAAAGTGTACCAATCAATTATAATACTTATTTATACTCTCTGTTCGGGAAAGAAAGTCTCATTTTGACTTTTTATAGTTAACAAAAATAAACTTTGGTTAACCATTGGTGACGATCTAATCATTTTAGTGAAATTCTAAATTTTGTAATTGATTTATCATTAAGTGATTTATCAATAACAATTTTTAGAATTTCATTGTGATTATTAAATTGACACAAATGTTTGGTCAAAGTTTATTTTTATTGATTATAAAAAATCAAAATAAGACTATCTTTTCGAAACAGAGGGAGTATATGATAAGTAGATAAATTTTTATTTATTTTTATTTATGAACATAAAAAACACGAAGAAAAACTTACAAAATTCTACACCGTGTTTGTCCATGTTCATCATCCTACATTGCTCGAGTTATCATATAGTTGCTCTGTCTCAAATTGATGGTCCAATTTAATACTTTAAATATTTTAAAGTTGTAATATAATTTTGAGACTTTGACCAATAAGTTCCTAAGCCAAATAAAAACGACCAATAAGGACAGACATTTTAAAAACCTACCAAAAAGTCCCTGAAATTGTTGTTGGACCAGAATACCCCTCCACTCCTTCACACATGCAACACAGTCGATGAAAGAAAACCTTGCGTGCTTTTTCTTCTCCCAGCTCTCTCTTCCTCTCTCCTTCTTTCTTTCTCTCTCTCTTTCTTTTTTTTTCCACCTAAAATTTTAAAATGACATATCTTAAAATCTATAAACTGGAAAAATGATTCGAAACCATTGTTTTAATCGTGTCGACAATACGAATCAAACAAGTACACTCAACACATAATTCAAATTTTATAAATAAAAAAATATTTTTCACTTGTAAAAATTTGAAAAAAAAATCATTTTTAATTTCTCAATTAATTTCACAATTAAAAAAATAAATTTTTATTTTTCACTTGTAAAATCATTTTTCAACTGATTTCTCAGTTTTGTGATTTCACAGTTGTGTCATTTTTTCATTTTTGATTTTTAAAAACTGATAAATCCATCTCTCGATTTTTCACAATCATTATAATAACTGAGACATGCATTTCACAGTTGTTCACACATGAATTTGAATATAATAACTGAGACATTCATTTAACCGTTATTCATAATTGAATAAAAACTGATAAAATGATCTCTCATTTTTCCCAATTGATGACTCAATTTATCGGTTTAATTATGAATAACTGTTAAATGAATTTGAATATAATAAATGAGACATTCATTTCTCAGTTATTCACATATGAATTTGAGTACAAGAACTGATATTTTCATTTCTCAGTTATCAATTTTTCTCTGTTGTTAATATAATAATAAATGAGATATTCATTTCTCAGTTATTCACACACGAGCTTAATATAAGAACTGGTAAATTTATTTCTCAGTTGTTAACACATGAGTTGAGTGTAACAACTAAGAAATTCATCGCACAGTTTTTACAAAGGATACTCATTGTCAGAACTATGTGTTGTCAAATGCTCTTTAAACAATTGTGAAATAAATTTATCTAATTTTTTTATTAAAAATGAGTAATTGTTCAATTGTGAAGAATTAATACTCCTAACCCGAAGAAAAAAACAAAAAAAAAACACAACAACAACAAATGTGAGGTGTAGTGTTAAATATATAATAGTCTACTAATGGAACAAGTAAGAAGCTTGGCACGGTGGTTAGGTGTCTTAGCCAAGACCTCGGTTCAAACCTTCCCAAGAGCAAATAATTTTTATTTATAATACTTGGAGTTGAAGATGGTTGTGGCGGCAATGGGTGAGGTCCAGCGGTTAGCCGGAGGCCCGGCGGTGGTGGTGGCTGGCGGCGGTCATTGGCTGCTCGCCGGTGGTGGTGGCCGGCGGTCGGTGGCTGATGGTGGTGGTGTCCGGCGGCTGTCAGCGGCGGCTCGCTGGTGGTGGTCGCGGCGGTGGCAGGTGGCGGATGGTGGTGGTGGCCGTCGGCTGGCCAGTGGTGGCGGCGGGCGGTGGTGGTCAAATGTAAAGGTGGCAGTCAAAATGGTCAAAGGTTAGAGGTGTAGGAGGAATTTATTTGGGCTGGGGGTATTTTTGCCATTTAAAAGGTACAAGGGACTTATTGGTAAAATTGATTTGAACATACGGACCCTAAGGTAGAATTTGAAATGTTGTGTTTTTATTGGTAAATACCACATTCTCCCAGGGACTTATTGGTAAAAATCCCTATATTTTTTTTTAAAATTGAGTGTGTGTGTGGGTTTTTTACTAAAAAGTTCAAACTTGTGCTCATTTAACACATAATCCTCCATTAATTAACAAGGTAGAAAATACATATTTGAAACATTAATTTTAAAAATGAGATTAATTTTATTGGACAAATAAACAGAAGAAATGAGACTATCATCCGAAAGAGTACATATGTTCTATTGTACCATATATATGTGCGTGTGTGTGTGTGTTTTTTCTACTAAAGTGTGTGCTCATTTAACATATAATCCTCCATTAATTAACAAAATAGGAAATACATATTTGCAGAAATACAAGCCCAAGATATAAATAAAATTATTACTCCATTAACCCCGCAATAACAAATAATTGTCAAAGTGGTTAGGAGAAATAGCAGAAACCACCCAAGCTAGTACCAATATTAGTTGCTAACTTATTATTAAAAAAAAAAAAAAAAAAGTAACCACTAATTGCTAATAACTAGTTCCTGGAGGGGCTTTTGAAAAATGAACTAGGTTTAATCGGATCAAGTGGCTTCTCCGTTCTGATCAAGTTATAAGCAAATCCACCGGCTATCATTCCGATCACCGGAGCGAATATATAGATCCAGATTCCTGTATATATATTCTTAACAATCGCCGGACCAACACTTCTTGCCGGGTTCAATGATGCACCTGATATCGGCCTGCATTTTATTTCAAATATTCATCAAATTAACTTTGCCATTTAAAACAACAATATTAAGTGAAATTAAAATTCATTATGAAACACTAGCTAAAAAAATACAAAAAATATACCCAAATGCCAAGGAATTCAACATAATTGTCATCCCAACTGCAAGCCCTCCTAGCTCTCCAACCTGCAGGAAATGAATTTAAACATTAAAAAAAGGAGTTTTTTCTTTTTTTTTAATCTATGATTGAAAATAATGTGCGACACAAAATTAGTTACCCCTCTATCATCTTGGGCAGCACCAAAGATGACAAACATTAAAAGGAAGGCAATAATAACTTCAATCACAAAGGACTGAAGATACGACCCAGCTGGCACAGTTCCAAAATACGCTTCTGGAGTCATATCAACCAGTAATGCCAAAATCCCACTCGCAAGAAGTGATCCCATAAGTTGAGCCGCAATGAAAAATGGTACCTATACACAAATTTAACCTTATGACAACGAAAATATGGTAGCTAAATATATTAAAACAACATTTAATCTTACCTCCTTCCAAGGAAAACGTCGGTAGATAGCAAATGTGATGCTAACACCGGGATTAAAATGAGCACCGGAAATATGACCAACCGTGTAAATCATGACCATCACAATAAGCCCCCATGTACAAGATACTCCGGGACCAGTTATATTACGCCCAAACATTTTATTCCCTAAAATTGCCCCAAACCCCGTGAACATAATCATAAACGTTCCGATCACCTCCGCAATCACCTGAAACCAAACGATGTAATCAATAAAATAGTCATACACCATCGTAACAAAAATATAATACCTCCGTCTCAAAAAAATAATTAGTCTCATTTTTACAAACATTATATTTCACTTAGTGCAATAAAATAAAATTTGCCTCCCTTTCAGTGAACTCTCGACAGTAATAAAAATAATTTTGCCCCCTTCAAAAAAATTTTTGGGTCCGCCACTGATTGTGATGGGACTACCTTTTGTCCGAGGGTTATAACAGCGGAACTTGTACAACCGGTGGCATCGGAATCCGATTTGTCACCGGCGGCCGCAGCCCTTGAGATACCATCTTCGATCCCATCAAATCTATTTGCCATTTTTGTTGGAATGTAAAGAAGTGTGAAGAAAAGGGTTTTGAAAGAGTTGTGATGAGGAAAGAGTTTGTGTGTTAGTTTGTTGGATAGTGTATGAATTTATAGATATTTGAAGAGAGATATTCGCAGGTTATTTTACTTTAAGTAGATCTAATGACTCAATTAAGTGTAAAATTCAGAACCTACTTATTAGGGATAACTATCCATAATAGCTTGATATGAGGATCTAGTGTAGAATCCTAAAACCATGGCTTTCTTTACTAACTTGGTAATTATGAATCAGTCCACTCCCCCTAATTAATTTACCAAAATTGTTTTAGTTCTTAATGGATAAACGAGATTTTAAAAAAAAACTCGTAAATTGCAATTTAGTTACCCAAGCTTATCTCATTTTGCAATGCGCGGATATCATCATTTCATTTTTTACAATTCGGTCACCAATGTTACTTTTTGTTAACAAATCAACTAATAGACGTAGACATCCTTTTTTTTTTTTTTTTTTGGGTGGGAGAGGGGAAGTAATCTTAGCTAGTTTATATGAAAACTACATTGTCGACGCTTGAAGCTCTACTAGCTAATCCTCTTTTCCATCCCAAAGCTCCTTAAGTTAATTTAAACCAAAGATTTAAACGTTGACTTGCAACTGTCACATTTAAATATGACAAAAACTTGTGTGAGAACACTCCAACCCGTCTCATGGGTGAGACGGGTCATTTTTTTGACCCATTACCCGACCCACAACCCTGCTCCAGGACCCATGGGGGGGACCCTGCCACGTGGCAGCCCCTCATTGGCCCAATTTTTTTTTTTTTTTTACTTTTTTAAAAAAATTTTTTTTTGGTTTTTTTTCGGTTTGTGAAAAGTAATAGTTACCATCTCTTAAAGTAATAGTTACCATCTCTTAAAGTAATAGTGTTATTCCTATGTTTTCTTCGTTTGCCAAAAGTAATACTTATTATAACTAAAATGTAACAAACGTGTTATTTATATGTAATAGTATTTGTACATAATTGTAATACATATGTATAGATATCTATATGTTTTCAAACAATAAGTTACAATGGGGTCAAATTTATCATGATACATGTAAAAGTATTACATTATCTATAGAAATCTGTTACAATTTCGTCAATCAAAGTGTTACATTTACTTGTCTAAACTTACTATTACATTCATATACATAAGTTATTACTTTTCAAATGGGTAAAAACGAGCTTTTGTTTTTTTAAAACAAGTATTACGTTTACTTATGAACAATGTTACTTTAAGAGATGGTAACTATTATTTTTTGCTAAACTACTGAAAAGCCGAAAAAAAAATATAAAAACTCAAAAAAAAAAAAAAAAAAAAATTCCGGCCAATGGTGGGTTGCCACGTGGCGGGTTCGGCCCATGGGTCATGGGGCGACCCGTCTCATGCATGAGACGGACCCCCTTGTTCTCATGGGAGACCACCTCTTTAAATATATGAAAATACAAATATACATCGCTATTGCACCAAGCATGATCAAAATTCATCGGCACAAGTCCATATATAGTCAGAAATGGGCATCAATGGGTGTTCTAAGCCGTGTGGTCATGTGCGTGAGTTAGATGGTGGTGCGGGTGGGGGGTGGGGGGGGGGGGGGGGGGTGGGGAGATCATGCATGCTTGTAGACTTTGTAATATAGGTTTAGGGCTTTATTTGTATTTTAAGATTAAGTCAGTAAGTTTAATAAAGTTTTTTTTTTTAAAAAAAAATAAATATATAAATGTTTTCTGACATCAAGTATTGTACTATTGTTTTGATCATTAATGTATTGTATATTATTAGTAAACACTGAATTGCTAAAACTAAAAATGAAATGTTAGAAACTGAGTTGCAAATTGGAGGAAAGTTTAAGGAATTAATTTGTAATTGATCTTAAAAATTGCTACTCCCTCCGTCCCAGCCTAAGGTTCCTACTTTCCTTTTTAGTCCGTCCCAGCCTAAGATTCCTACTTGCTTTATTACCTAAAATGGCATGTACTTTTGACAAATATACCCTCACCTATGTATGATAATTACCAAAAAACCAATACTTAACAAACCTAAACATAATTATTTAGCTGTTGTAATACACATTAATTAACTAAACTAACCTAACTCTAACCAACCCACACACCATAGTTAATGTTAGGGATTTCTCTCCCCAAAAAAACCCAACACGCCTCTCCCCAAAAAAATCAAACCCGTTCTTCATTCAACATGTTCTTCAGTTCCTCTCGTCGTCGTCTCCTCCAATTCACCGCCGTCTCCTCCGATCGTCTCTACCGGTCGTCGTCGTCGTCTCCTCCGTTCCTCTCTCTTCTTTCTCCCTTCTTTTCATCTCAACCTTCTAAATCCTCCTCTTCCCCTACCCTCCATCAAAATCCCTAAAACAAAAACCTAAATCGATCAAATCTTCGTCGTTTCAATTTTTTTCACTCCATTGTTGCTTCCCGTACTCCGTAAATACCGATAATTCCAAAACCCCCAATTCTTCTGAAACCCTAATTTACCCTCCGAATTGAATCAATGGTGGCTAACGATTTCTCATCTTGTTCCTTAACGGACGACTCAGACTACAAGTACGACTCAAACTTCACTCCATGGTTGTTGTACGTTGATGATACGCCGGTCCAGAAATTATTGGAAGAGTGCGAAGCTACACCAGTTCCAGATTAAGCGTCGTCCGTTCCAGATTCACCGCCTTCCGTTCCAGATTCACCGCCGTCTGTTCCAGATTCACCGCCGCCCGTTCCAGCTTCACCACTGCATCTGGATTTGAATTTAGAATAGAACAAGCAGTTTCTGCGCATTCTTTCTTGGTGGGTTCCGTCAGTCAAATTGGTGTATCCGGCTTCTTTCTTCGAAGAAACTTAGGTAAGTCTATTTTGGTCTAAATTTGCTGCTACTGTAGGGATTTAAATTGTGGTTGTTTGTTGCGTCTGTCTATTATTCGATCGGGAATTCATGTGTTTCTTTTAAGCATCATGTGTTAATTTTTTATGAGTCTTTTTGTGCTATTTTTTGTTACTATGGCTGAGTATGGCCTGTTATGGTCTGTTGGAGTGGTCTGCCTATTATTGACACTTTTTTTTATTGTAGAGGTCATCCTTTTAAAGTGTTTTTGGGAGTCTCATTATTTTTCCACATTTACTGCATCTAAAATGGTTGACCTATTTCAAGTTTACATACCAAAACAAGCACACACACACATACCCATCTAATTATCTAATTGCCCGCAGTAAAATGTTTACAATTGCATATCATCTGTTGTGTTGATTACAAGATTTGTAGTGCAATTTTCATTCAAAAAAACTTGTCTGCACAAAAACTTTTCCAAAAACTTTCTTCACACTTGTCTGCACATAAACTTATCTGCACATAAACTTGTCTGCACAAAAACTTGTCTGCACAAAAGCTATCTTCACAAAAACTTGTCTTCACTTTCAATCTTCACATAAACTGTAACCCATCTCCCCCATTAGCTCGTTGATCCCATTTGTTTGGTCATGTTCCATTAGGTACTCCACGCACTCCATAACAAGATCATTGTCTACAATTAAATCTCTAGGAAGTTGTCCGATTCTTTCCAGTGCACCTTTGGCCAAATGAGGCAGGTCATATTCATTTCCCCCCTTAGTCTTCAATATCTCTATCATGCATGCTTGTAAAGATATGAAAATCTTGTTCAATGATGATGCATCTAACTTTTCGTAAGCTTCAGAAACTGCCTTCATTAGTTCGTCTAGAGTATGGGAAGCAGTTTCTTCCTGCAATGATTGTATTGCCCTAAAAAAAACCAAGTCGAGTACATTAAGGTCTGGTGAGTTAGGTGGTTGACAAACTAGGGTAATGTTAAACCCATCTGAACTTGCAGCAGCCCTAAAGTCCACATCTTCGTTGCTTATATGTGTCTTAGCATTGTCTTGTTGAATTCTTATGTTCTTGCTTGCATTTGGAGGCCACAACTGTTTGATAGCCGGTATGATCTTATTAATTAGGGTGTCTTTAATCACTGCCTTTGTGATTGACTCAATGGGTTTGGTCACTGGAGTTCCCTTTTCCCTGTTTTTGCTATTCCTTTTGGCCGGCTCTGAGAAAGTAAATGGAATTATCCCTAGTTTTCCATCAAAAATTACCTCACCGTCACTCCCAAACAAAGGCCTGCCTACTACACATATGAACATAATTTTTGGGAAGAATTTTTTTGATTTGCAAGACCTATATGGATTAGTTTCCTCGGGCATCAGGTAATACTTCGCAGTTGCACGTGATAAATAAAACCATTTCTCATCCATGTGCACATCATAAGTCATATCCTTGAATTTTGTTAAATCTAACACACTATCATGCATCAATTTAGAAAGTGAGAATTGTAACCTTTGATATTTGTTGTCTTGTGTTAGTTGTGGCTTGATGGCATTTGAGTGCCTTCTTATAACTCCAGTTTTTGCCCATCTACCCACTGTACTCTTGCCTACACCAAGTTTTTTAGATAATCTTCTTAATGTAGATCTTGAATTGAGGGGAATTTCCATGATTGCTGCACCATTTATTTCTTTCTTATTATGGCACAACCTTCCATGCCTTTTTTTCATGACATTAATTGGTAAACCTGATGCTCTTTGTATTCTTGCTATTGCCCAGATTTTTCGAACTGTACGAGCACTTACTCCCCACTTTTTGGAAGCTTCATCACCTTTTTTGTGCAGTACCTGACCTCCCTTTTGATTCTCCAGCAGAAATTCAGCAATACACTGCCTTTCTTCATCAGACAGATTTTTGGTTCTCATTGTAAGCTTGCTTTTGTAGCTATTGTAAAGTAAACTGCAAGTAGTTATGGTATTTATAGTGGGGATTAAATGTAATGTTAAAATTTCCCTCAAACTTGAATTTATTAATTTTCCCTCCATCTGGGTTTGTTAATTGTTGCTGTAAGTTCAATCCATTTGAATTTTGTATGGATAATTTAATTTGAGATGGAAATTAACTTTCCCTCCAAAAGTACTTTGGTGCCTGTCTTGTTTGTGTTTGACATGCCAGCCTTGTTTGGGTTTGTACAGTGGCGTGTCAGTACTTCCATCCCCAGTTAGTTCTCCAGTTAGTTTGAGTAAAGATAAGGATGGTTAAGCTTTTTAATTAAAAGTTTCTCTCTCCTCTTAATTTACCCCACTTGCATTTCTTTATACAAAATTTATTCTTTTCTTAATCTCCGTGTAAAGTCAAAGTAGGAACCTTAGGCCGGGACGGAGGGAGTACTATCTTTTAGTGTCTGGTTCAACAGAGTTCAAATCTTCTGTAAGAAAAAATAAATGTTGTGAGTATGAAAAGTAAAGTAGGAAAGAGAAAGTGGGTAGGAAGTTTTTGTTGTGAGAATAACAAGTGGGTCCCATTTTCCATTTTAAGCAATAAAGTAAAGTAAGAACCTTAAATTGACACAGACTAAGAAGGAAAGTAAGAACCTTAAGCGGGACAGGGGGGACAGAGGGAGTACGATTTTATTTACCACGGGTCAAATGCAGCTAATTTTACACGTGAATTTTCGTATTTGTACTTTATTTTTGGTAGTCAAACCGTAGATGGAGTAACTACTGGGAATATTGTTGTTGACACTGTAAATGTTGAATCATCAATAATCCAACATAAAGTTGTAAAATGCACCTCAACACCCTTCATTTTTATCTTGTGTAATGCATGCAACATTTTAATCGAAATGTATTATTTTATCTTTTTTGCAAATTTTCTCTTAATCTAAAGCAAATTTTATTTTATTTTAGACATTTATTTGAGAATGGATGGAAGGAGTAATTTTTCTTTGCATATTCATTATTGTTTCTTTTTTTAGATGAGTCTTTGATCTTAGCAAAAATCCTCATGAAAGAGAACAAAAAAAGGCATCAAAAGTTGTAGGGATCAAGAGAAATCATCTTCTGTCAAACCTAAGTGCAAATTATTCAAGTAATAGTTACTCCCTCCGTCCCCAAATAATCTTCTCATTTGTCATTTTTAATTGTCACAAAAACTTTTTCACATTTTTAAAATTTAGGCTTAAATGTGCACACAACAACATTTTAATGATGCAATACTAACATATTTTGACACGGTTTAGTCCAAATTATTGAATTGCGTCAATAAATGGAAGGGCAAATTGCAAATTGGTGACTTGTGTTTGTCTCACATTTGCAATCCCCAACCTAAGAGTTTAATTGTACCAATCAACCACCTAAGTTTGTCAATTTGTTGCAATGTGGTGTAAAAACTAACAAATCGTTAGTTTTTTGACTGAATAAAACACATGTGATTTGCACATGACTTTTAAAGGGGTAATTTTGTCATTTCAATAGAAAATGATGAATCCATCCATGGCTGCCCTCACCACCCTATTCCTTTCATCTTCTACTTCTCAGATCCCTATCTCCACGGCGCATCTCTTCAACACGGCACCAACATCACCATTCAATCGCCTCACAGTAACCACCACCCGCTGCCACCACCATTAAACCACCACCACCATCATCAAACCATCAGCCAGTCCAAAAAAATCAGATTATTCAAGAACTTCAAAAACTTAAATTTCAAGTAAAGTACTTCAAAATTCAAAAGTACTCCAGATTAGAAAATTAGTGTTGTTGCTGGGTAACATGGACAAAAGCAGGTTGTTTCTCAAACACAGAAAATAGAAACAAACACAAACTGAAATTCTTGTCTCTAAAAATAAAATAGAAAATTGAAATTGAAATTGCAGATCAAAATAATGGAAGTTTGGAGAGTCCTTTTCCTCCCTCACTCGCGAATCCTGTGATGATATCCTACTGGCCGGAGAAGGAGGTGTTGGCCGGAATTTTCGCTAACTGGGATCTGGGGTAGACAACCGATCATATTTTGGGTAGTGATAGGAAGTGGGGGCCAGATTTGGCGATGGGGGGCGTCGGTCGAAGGAGATGATGTGGTATCCGGCGTGATGGCGACTGATTTGCATTAGGACTGGAGAAAGATTTGGGGATGGCGGAGAGAGAGAGGCTAGGGCTTGAGGAGAAGATGGAGGAAGACATAAACAAATACGTGTATGCCATGGATTTTTTTTTTTATTCTTTCCTTTATTTTGAAAAACTTACAGTTGACCCCCTCTTTTAAACACATGCCTTGCACAGCCTCCTGGAATTGCAGACTGCCCTTTTAAGAAGTCATGTGCGAGGCACATGTGTTTAAGTCCGTCAAAAAAATAACAAAAAGTTAATTTTTTCACCACATTGCAACAAACTGACAAACTTAAGGTGGCTGATTGGCACAATTAAACTCTTAGGTTGGGGATTGCAAATGTGAGACAAACTCAGGTTACCAATTTGCAATTTTCCCTAAATGGAACTGTGTCATTCAGGTTCCAGATCCAAGTGTCCACTCTTACTAAAAAGTGTTAGTCCCTACTATGCTTAATGAATCTTAATCATAGTTAATATGTTTTGATAAAGAAATAATCAACTCAAACCACTCACATCAAGCATACAAAGACCTGAGCACAGGCAACCCTTATATAAGATCCGACAGTTACGACTAAACTGTCACATTCACATATCTCTCTTCATAGAATCTTCAATCAAACACAAGGAACCACCCATCAGACCTCCTAGTATTCCCATGCAATACTCAAGATCAATCCTTCGACAAACCTTAACATATGGAACCTTAAAGATCTAACAGCTAAGACCCATGCATCGTGATAGCTAAGACTGCTCAAGCCAAACAGCCAGGCCTGCCACCTCAGATCTGCCAAAAGGAATTGTTCCAATGATTGAACATTCACTCAATCATTGTTATGACACATCTTCAAGACTGCTCAAGCTCCTCCCAACTGACAACAAGCCTCCCAACAAGAACTGACAGTTTGTTAGTCAAACCTTGACTAAACCAGTCAAGATAAACAATTACACCTCTGCACTCTCTGTCCCCAACGGCTATATGCCACCCCTATATAAAGGAGCCACCCCTATATAAAGGAGCTCACTGACATGTTGTCTAGTACCCTTTTACACAACCTTTTAACACACCCTTTTACACCTCTGACCAAATCCTAAACCCTTTCAACCTGTGCAAGCTAAGTACTCATTTCCAACACAACTCTTCAAACCAGTCAACATTATACTCTTTGTAAAACTCTTGTGATTTTTATTTTCTTTTACTTTCAGCTTTGGAAGAAGCAACCTTAATTGAAAAGTCAATTAAGTAGAGCGAGTTCAAAGGAACTTGCCTTATTAAGTCTTGTAATTCTTAGGAAGAAGATTATAGTGAATTGGTCTCACTGTTGCCAATAGTGGGGGTGGATGTAAGAGAATGGTTTTGCCTCCGAACCACTTGTAAATACTGTGTACAATTTGTTGGGTTTCGTAGTAACATGCAGTCAGGCGGAAAATAGCATTTAAAATTTTATGAAACCCAAAGCCCATAGATCCATTCATATGATTAAACTCAATACTTGCAATATGAATACTAGAAAAACTAACCCTTGAGACTTTGAATTTGGTCCTTGATCTTGGTGGAGAAATTGAAGCTTTAATCACGAACAAGTAAGAACACGAACTTTGAAGATGATGAGCTTCACCCTCTAGCGGTATCCACACCTTGAACAAATATCAAGAACACTTGATCTTGGTTGCTAGACCAACTTTGTGAAACACGTTTTCACAATTAATATGAACTATATGGAATTTTAGTTTTGTATATATTTTTGTTCTTCAATCTACGATGTCTTAGAACAAAATAAAAACTCTCTCAAACTCTTTGGAATTTGCACAAAAGCATTAGCTTTGATTCTGGCCGAATTTTGCTGTTTATATACAAGTTATTAGACCTATTCCAAATAGGAACGTGTGTCTAAACCCGTCCAAAATTCTTTTCCAAATCAAATTAGGAAACCAGTCCGACATGGTGTGCGGCCGCCAAAACCACATAGTGCGGCCGGCCGCACATCTATCTGGAAGGTTTTCTGGTACTTTTTGAGCCAAGCTGTGTCGCGGGCCGCCCAAACCCTTTTGTGCGTCGCACACACCTGCCCCAGATTTCCCTAATTTCCAAATTCCTTCCAAAGTCCTTATTTAAGATTCGTTCCATTATGTGTGACCCTCTAGGAATTACACTAAGTTTGGCAATGGGGTTCAAACATGAAACCATAAGATATGATTACGTTCTAGCAAACCGTCATATACCTACCCAAATAGTATAACTAGATACAAGTTCGCATTTCTTTAGAACATGTCACAACCCCTTTGTCCACGATGTCATTGAACACAAGTCATGGTCAACAAGTCAACTTGTTTTGTTCAATACTTTCTCGATCAGAAATATGTTGATAATACAAATGACATTGATCTAATCAATTCATTTGAGTCCGGCCAGAACATTTCATCAACATCATTCCTACGAGAGGCCTAAGCTTGAACATCTCTCCGAAAGAGGGACAAATCATTTAGCTTATTACTCTTCCCTACGTAAATACGATTATGCCAATCATACCCTTATAACTACCCTGGTTAAAGGTAGCGTTTGAATATGTCAAACATAATGTTCATCAAGTGGAAGACTATAATAACTTCATGTGTAAGGATTCGTATGACATAACTAATATGCGATATATGTACGACATAGACCATGACATAAATCTCATACAGCGGGTCGTGTCCAGTACCTTGTTCCAAACAAGTACCCATAAATCTAACATGATCATCTCATGATCATTTAGCCTTTATACTAGTGCTTAACAAGTACTAGGGACGGAGATTATTATAAGTAAACATGAAAAACAATAATAATCAAAACATCTCTTTATTGATATGAAATAAATGATAACAATTACGACGTTTATTAAACGTGCCTAGGGCACCACTACCAACACAATTCTTGTCCATACACCTACACACATTACCCATTGTTTTCATTTATCCTTTATTAAATTTCCGCTGCACATTTTTCTTACTGTGCTTTTATCGAACAGCTAACTCAAAGAGTTAGCTGTCTAGCTTTAACAATCTGTTCAATAAGTTCAACAGTGCCTTTCAAAAAGTATACTCACCTCGTCCGATTTTAAACTTCAAAAAAAATTCAGTTTGGGTGTCTCATTTTAAACTTCAAAATTTAAAAAGAAAAGTTTTTTATACTTCTTTGTTTGTGGGCCCTACATGTCATACTCAAAACAATTACCCACTAACTATTTTCTACCACACTTTCTCTCTCCTACTAAACCATTTACAATTACAACACATCACTTTTTTCTTATTTCTTGAACCCAAATTTTTCTTGAAGTTAAAATTTGGACGGAAGGAGTAAGTAAATACATTTCCTGGAACTGAAAGCGGTCTCATAAAAAGCCTAGATCTGTAGATCATGGGCTATAAGTTTTCGACCATCAATAATTTTTTTATTTTATTAGAATAATTGAATTATATACTAATAATTACACATTTCGTCCCAAAATGGTATTCATATTTTTTTGGACGCTACTACGAACGAGATTTGAGCAAAGTTTTATGTTGATTTAATTATCCTAATGAAAATCTAAAACTTGTTATTGATATATTATTGATGATGTGTCAATAAAAAATTTTAAATTTTCATTAGCACAATCGAGTCAGCCGAAAATTATTGCTTAAAAATCATTCGTAGTATAGTAATGGTGAAAAAAGTGATAAGATATTTTGAGACAGATGGAGTACTGTTCAAAGCCAGAAGTAGAGGATCTATGTTGGAGCAATTATCCCATATCGGGAATTAACTAGCCAATGTCTGATTATATAAAAATCCAGGTCACTCTTCCATTGCCAATTGGTTTTGGGATGGAACCTCAGACTTTATCATG